>ML778057.1:84193-107832 GCA_009831015.1 Picea engelmannii | reverse complement strand
ACGAGGGTTTTCTGGTGTGACTTTTGTTCGTGCAGAGAAAAGAATGGTTTTTTTTGTGTGTGTGACTTCTATCTGCACAGAGAAAAGAAATATCGGTGGGTTTTGAACTATTTGTTTGCAGAGGAGGCCGTGATGTAAAGGTCGACGATTTTTTTTTTTTTTGGTGGGTTCTAGAAAAGTTCAATCGTACGATTGTAGAGGAGGTCGTGAGGTGAAGGACGACAAAGATGTTTTGTGCCAAGTTGAAGTCATGCAGAGGAGAGCAAAGCAGGCCAAGGTAGGCCATGAGCTGAAGGCCGCGGGATCTCGTGCTGGAGGTAGCCAAACTAAGCAAGCGATTTGGTATACCTCTCAGGTGCTTGGCCCGTGGACTTAGATATTAGGTTTAATGCTAATACTTTACGTAGATATATTTTTTTTTACATAGATATTTTATGTGACTGGTTTGTACTTGAAAAGTGACTTGGTTGATGAAATCGATATGTGTTATGGATTAGAACACTTCGAACACACACCATACTATATATATTTTTTTATATATACTGTAATACCTATATTTTTTTATATTGTTCGCGCTTGAAGTTGGCTTGGGGCTGGGGCTTGATTTGATATTGTGGAGATTGTGCCTATGGGCCCAATAATTTTATAATTTATTTTATTTCTAATTCTATATATATGTTAGGCTCTACCACATGAATTGCAACACTTCCAAACAACAAAGAACTTTATGTGTTGCAACTCAATGGCGTCTATCCTAAGGAAAAATTAAACAAGAAACAGATAATGCAAAAATGCATGAAGGGGAAAATCTAACCTATATGCCAATTTTTAGATCATTACCTGTGAGAATGAATCAACATGGAATGAAAAGGTACCAAAGAAAATGTCTCCAAAGTCCTGTATATAAGACCAAAAACAGTCACCCAGAAGTTAGTAAGTCCAATATAGAAACCTCTAATAAAAAAAAGTGCTAATGGATATGGAACTTTAAAAAAAGAAATCATAAGAATACAATATGTATAGACCACTACGTAGCCTTTTGGTCTATGCATATTAGTTCTCCAAGTAGAGCCCATTGATAGGCTCAAGCCAAGGGCTTCTTTGGTAAACAATATACAGATTTTCTAGTTCAGGAAGAGGTTGAGGATCCATAAGCATAACTTCAAGGATGACCTCATCCAAAGGAAACTCAACATCCATGAAACTAAGGCTCGACAACACACAAATACTAGGGCTTGAGGTCTCACAAACAGTAATATGAGACTCAAAAGGAAGCTTTGGATTACTTAGGATAATATGGGGATGCAAGGTCTCCCATGTTCCCATTGGATAAAACACTTTATCAATTTCTAATACCTAGTCTCAAGAAGGAGAACATAATTGTAAAGATCCCATCTCAGGAGAAATTGAACACCGAGGATAAGATGCCACATAATTCACCGGTGGAAGGAAAGAGTTTACTCGAACACTAGTGGCACTCAAAGGAGAAACATGAACTAAATTCGAACTAGGATGGTGATTATTAGATGAAATCTGATCAATAGTGGCAATGCTTCCATTGTGAGGGAAATGCAACCCACAAAAGAGTGTAGAAACCATATCCTTCATAGCATAAACATAGTCATTCTCGAGAATCATATTGAATTCTATTGGACCTGGCACCACTAACAAATCGACTAGAATAGTTTTCCCACCTAAGGTGATAGGAAACTGAGGAAGAATCCCCAAACATTCACTAGGTATCCTATCGAAAACCAACAAATCATTGGGAGATGACACAATCTTGGGAGAACCCAAATCTTGCCAATACGATGAGGGTAAAATACTTGTATAGGATCCTTCATATACAATACACCGATGAACACCTTTCAACATAGATTCAACCAGAACCATTATCTTGAAAGGTGCAGAAGAAGGAAGGAGAGGCTCTACAATATCATTCCAATCAAAGGAAACCATCTTAGGAATTGGAGGGAGCGTACTCGAAGAGAGTGGAATGCCCCTTTGTTTAGAACGTAGTGAATTGGAAATGCTAAATACATAGTTGAAAGATGCATCACTCCCTAGAATAAGAGTGGTATCAGTTGAATATTGTGTCATCTTGACCACTTTGGAAGACTGGTCACTCTCCAAAAGAAGAGTGGGATTAGTTTAAGATTGCATCGGTGTGACCACTTCCTCAAATACTGGTTGAGAAGGATGTGAGACAACATGGTCAAGAGACGCATCACCCCCAAAATAATACGGGTATCGACCAAATATGGGATCATCATGATCAATTCATCAACCAATGATTGATTATATTGTTCGAAAAATGAAGACGACACAGAACTAGAAGGGGCTTCATACAAGGACCACACTCTTCTTACCACGAAAATAGCAGGGCATAAACTAGTAAGCTGATCTCCTTTGCAAATCTTACAAGGGAACTTGGTCTTACATCCTATTAGTCTAGGATTCTTAACTGTATTAATGCCCCCAGCATGAATTTTAGCGGCTGATGGATTTCCCCCAGCATGACTTGCAGTAGCTAGGTGTTGATCTCCAACATGATTTGTAGAGGTTGGTTTCATTTGTCTAGTATGACTAGAAGTGACTATAATTTCACTCTTATAATGACTCACAGAAGTTGGTTTCTTTCCCCTAGCATGACTAGCAGAGGCTGGGTGCAGGTCACCAACATGACCCACAGAGGTTGGTTTCTTTCCCCCAACATGACTAGCATAGGCTGGGTAAATGTATCCAACATGACTCACAGAGGTTGGTGACATATATCCAACATGACTAGTAGAGGTTGGTTTCACGCTTCCACCATGACTAGCAGAGGCTAGTTGCTGAATTCCAGTATGACTTGTAGGGACTGGGCTCTTTTCCCCAACATGAATTGAAAAGGCTGGGTGTTGCTATTAAACATGACTCACAGAGGTTGTTGACCTATCTCCAACATGGCTAGAAGAGGTTGGTGAGATAATGCTAGTATGACTCCTAGTGACTGGACTCGTGCTTCCTACGTGACTCACAACGACTAGTTTCTTTCCCCCAATATGAATCACAGATCCCGGTGATAGGTCTCCAACATGACTAGTAGAGGTTGGTGACTTCTTTGTTGGAGATATTACACACTCACCTATAATTATTTTCCTAAGTTTGATAGTCCAATGTTGAGAATGCTTGAATATTCTCTCTATATAATATTCCCCTACAAAATAGGGTGCTTCTATTCAGTTCAAATTTAGTTACATTTAGTTAGACTAGAGGAAGTCACTCATGCATGGAAACATCATTTTTATCACCAATAGTTGCATGTGTTTCTATAACTTCTACACGTGTGACTTAGTTAAGTGATGATTGCATGAATAAGTTAACTAGGACTAGGTGGCAGATTACTTGGGTTTCTATCGATGAGTGTCTAGATCTCTATAGATCACTATTATGGTGCATTAGTTAATCATGTAGCCTATATCTATTGTAAATTATTCATTCTTTGAGTGTGGAATACAGATAATAGAAATTCTTTCATTATTTCCTCCATTTTAGTCTCTTATATTCACACCATTGGATGCTAAGTTTGCTTCATTGTTAGCTATATATTTTGTGTAGGTATCTCAAAAAATATACATGGTATCATATCCCACAAGACACTAGCAAGGATAATCACCAACACTCTTTTGGAGGTACCAAAGACAAAATAAAGAAGTAGGAAAGATGGAATCTATGTTTTACTCGCCGACAATATTTCTCACACCTCATAACTATTTGGAGTGGAAGCCAAAGATTCTACTTCTTCTCAAAAGTAGAGGCTTATACCCAATAACCATGGAAATGGAAGTAGAGCCTAATTCCATTGATGAGAAAAATGACTTTCTCAAAAGACAAGATATTTCCATAGGATGTATCTTCTTATCTATTTCTCTTGAAATTTATCATCAAGTAGATGATGAATCACAAGACTCAAATCCAAATGAATTATGGACTATATTGGAGGTTCGATTTTGGAATAAGGAATATTTCATGAAAACGTTTGACAAGATAGATCCAATAGAAAATCCACTGGAAGATCAATCCTCTCAGTTTGTAGATTCTTCTACACATGTATTTGCACAACTCTTTGTTCCATTCATTGGAGATGATGTCTACTCGATTTCATATTTGTTTTCTGAATCACATACAAAACATATAATCTATGCATATCATAAGCCGCATGATTTTTTTTTTCCATGTGTCATTCATGCATCCTAGGAGCCACATGCAGAGACTCCCATCCATGCATCTCGAGATCCAAAAAGGGGGCCGCGCACATAAGATTCAATTATGACATTTTATTATAATAATATTCAGAAATAAAATTTATATTTGAAATTCTCTCGGAAAAATGTCCAATTTCAAAAAAAAAATCGTCCAAAACAGAGTCCGGGAAGTGAAGTTATGAGCTTTTTAAAATCAACAAATTTTCATATTTTTTCCATAAATGGTCATGCAATTTTCAAAGTTTCTTCCAAAATTCACATGGATTTGGATCTTCTTCTTTACAATAAGATAAGGTGGATATATGTGGACATATCAATAGTGAATCTACTTCATCATATCCATACATAACCTCTTCAACAAAATCTTCATTGAGCATAAGCTTGCACATTTGCAAGATCTCCTTGGATTGAAGGACATAGTTTCTTAGCAAATACCCTTCTTCTTCTTTTTTATCTTTTGATGCATTGTACTTTGAGGGGGTGGTGGGGGGGTGGGGAGGGCTTCCCATGAGGTTTTCATTCTTTCCTTTTTTCTTTAGTGTCTCATTATTATATGCATTGTACAATGGGTACCTAACATGGCCTTATTTTCCATGACCCACTCATCATATACACCCTGGTAGTGTTCAGGGGGGCTGTTGGAGATATTACACACTCACCTAGAGTTATTTTCCTAAGTTTTATAGTCCAATGTTGATAATGATTGAATATTCTCTCTATAGAATATTCCCCTATAAAATAGGGTGCTTCTCTTCAGTTCAGAGTTAGTTACACTCAGTAAGACTAGTGGAAGTCACTCATGCATGGAAACCTCGGTTTTATCACCATCAGTTGCATGTGTTTCTCTCATTTCCACATGTGTGACTTAGTTAAGCGATGATTTCATGTATCAATTAACTAAGACTAGGTGGTAGATTATTTCAGTTTCTATTAGTGAGTGCCTAGATCTCTCTATATCACTACTATGGCACATTTGTTAATCATGTAGCCTATATCTATTGTAAATTATTCACTCTTTGAGTGTGGAATAAAGATAATAGAAATTATTCCATTCTTTCCTCCATTTTTGTCTCTTCTCTTCACACCATTGCATGTTGTGTATGCTTCATTGTTAGCTAGATCTTCTATGCAGATATCTCATAAAATCTACATTATTCCTCTTACTCTTCCTCTTCCTATTCCTTTTATACTTATGGTTACTAGTAGTAAGACTTTCACCAGAAGAGGGATAAGGAGAAGGAGAAGGAGTAAAAGTTGTGGATGTAGAAGGTAAAGGATCAACATTTGTATGATGCCCATAACATAAGGTTCCTATTTGAGAATCATCAAGAGCATTCGAGACACTCAGAGTGGTGCAAAACAAAATAGATAGTCCTACATTCAACTAAGGAATGTTCAAAGTGGCCATAAATGGGGCACCAACGTTTCCAAGGAAAGGAAAATCACAAGGATCCCCCAATGAAAGGGTCTCTTGGTTGGTATCCTCAAGAAATTTGGACATGACTTTATTATGCACAGGTTCATCCCTTTTGGGATTCTTTATGTCCATAAAAGTCTCACGCACTAAATATGGTGAACCAGTGGTATAAAAACCCACACCTTCGAGGAGGCGGCTCCATACTTTCTAGAGAAAGACTAGGGGTCCTTCCCAACTAGTAGAATAATTGGTTGACCACCTTGAACCAAAAACCCAAAAGAGGTGATGTTGACACAACCTAAGTCCAACTATAAAAATCATCACTGCGCTAAAAATTTCTAATAGAAACATTGCAAGAAAACATCTTTTCCAAATCTTCAGCCTAGGTGGATATGGTCCCAAGTCCAAAGAAATCAAAAAGTGGAAATGGACCTTCCATACAAAGTCATAGGTTGATTAAGTCTCATGAAAAAATGGACAAAGGAGTGATAAGTAGTTATTCAACCTCCATTGACTAGCCTTACCTGGCACAAGCACCCATGCTTTGCAGGTCACCCTCCAACAATAATAAAAAGTGTGATACATAAAATTCCCTAGGTACCATGTGAAACTCCTTGTAGTCACCTCTTAGATCCCTAGGAAAAGAAACTAAGGTCACCAAATCCCAGTTAGAGGGTACAATAAACGGTCGTGACTGGACATATGGGAAGGGTAACTAAGCCTGAAGCTCTTCCATAGGACTGTCTACAAAAGGGCTCGTGTCACTTTAGAAAATATCAAACTAGGTATGAAGCTTCGAGAGTATTGACACTAAGAGGGCCAATGCCATTTCAATAAAAATTCAACCAGGTTCAAAATTCATAGAGTACCGATGCCAAATGAGTCAGTGTCACTTCAAGTAAAAAACCCAAATACTCTTAATCCACTATGCTCGGATAACACTCAGTGGAGTTAGCGTTCATTTTATAGGTTGTTATTTAATCAACAAGGGTGTGGAGTGAAATTGATGTTGTTTCGGAGTCTTGCAAAAAATGAAACCCATAAGAACATAGGCAAAGAAAAATTTACACTAATCCTTCAATGAAAAAGAGTTTCAAAAAATAAAATAAAAATGCATGAACAATCCTTTAAACCTTGAAATGCAAATTTTTCCTTTCCTAATACAAAATGCACTAAATACCTGAGTGCTAGTAAGCTAGTTCTTTCCTACAAAATTTCGTAGGTAAGGGAACAAGAAAATAACAACCAACGACCAAGTTTTTTTTTTTATTATTTGTTACTAGAAAGAAATGGAACGCAATTAGGATGCAATTTTTTCTTTTCTTTTTATGAAAAAAGGGAAGAAGGCAAAGAGGAAGAAATAAAACATTCTAAAAATACTAGAAGGAAATAAACAACCTGAAGCGAAGCCCATCCCCTCAAGACTAACCTTTCAACCCACCTAAAAACCATATAAGAAAAAGACTAACCAAATAAAAAGAAATAACTTTATAGCATGATTTTCAAGTTTTCATAGGCTTAATAAAACATTCAAAGACAAAAGAAATGAGATAAAGTTTAGAAAATACTGAACAACCAACCTAAATCCTCCCAAAACTCAAAGAATGGACCAAAAACAACCTTTCTCAGAAAAATACGTGACAACAAACATAATGAATAGCGTATATATGCTATTGGAACCGAGGAAAATCACATATATACGTGATTCAAACAAAGTTAAAATGTGTATGGTTTGGAAAAAACTTAGCAAAAGAAGTTGCAAACTCAAGGGAAGCTTCCAAAACCTGGAGAAGGCTTTTGGGATAGCTATTTCTTTGAAAATCAGCCCAGAAAACAAGAAAACCACAACAATCAAGACAACACAAGATCCCTTAAACCAACCCAAACTAGGAGAAAAGAGTCCCCAGTATGGTCCCCAACTCTATTACATGATTTTTACCCTATGACCTTGGTTCTATGTCACAATAGAGCATTATCTTATCTAAAACACTGAACTTACCCTCCCGCGTACAAACTTGTAAAGAAATAACTACTTGGAAGAGAGAGTGGAAGACCTCACAACTTGTATCCAAATGTTCGATGTCGTTCCTCGCTCTTGACCTTTGACTTACCCCTGATATTTGTCCACACCAACCTGTAAAAGGAGATCAAGTCTATATTGCAACAAGGTAGTTATGAAATCAAGATATACATGTAATGTGAAAAATTCAAATATGTAAATCAAGTTAACATATACAAATAGATTGAACAAAATTACACATATATGGAGGGAAATGGAACTCTTTTATTGAAATAGTACAAGTAGGTAGTTACAACCTGACCCTAACCGCTGACACTACCTCTAAGCCAATCACTTAGGTTCCTCCACTAGATCCTTCAAGCATCAACTGAACAAAGTGGTTCTTCCTCGAATGACATAGAAGGGATAGGAACACACCCTATGGTCATATATGAGAGAGGAAGGAATTTTGGAAATGCAGATTTCCAGATTAGGGGATGCTACTCATAGGTTCAGGGAATAGGGAATTTTGCAAATCGTCAACATAATATTATACCAAGGTTTTTTCTCCTCATCCATACCCCCATAGGTTCTTATATACCATATTAAATATGTTGGGATGGTTATATTCCATTGTGTATGGCACAATGGAGGTTTATGAACAACACAAACCAAAAACCCCACCCAAAAATGTGCAATATTTTTATTTTTCACAAAATTAAGGGTATACATGGTTTGTACACTATAAAATAGCGTATGTACGTGATTTGCACATGGGTGAATAGAGTATAGAAAAAAAGTGTTGTGTTTTAGATTATTATGACAAAGGAGAATGGGATTTAGGTTTGAAAGATAGTTAATGGACTAGGCCATCTCATAAATGCAATTTTTTATAGAAATTTGTGGTATAACATAGATTTATCAAGATCTACACTTTTCTTGGGCTTCAGGAAGATGCAATTCAGGGGGAGTTCCATTGATGTAATTTCACCTCCTGAATATACATATTTGTGTGTTGATGGGGGGTGTTGGAACATCAAAGATTGATGGTTCATCACACATATCCTAGGTTTAGTCGATCAATATGTTGACCTACATATGGACACAATTGGTCGAGAGATCAACCTACACAACACACCTGTTGGTCGAGTAGTTGACGTGCCTATTGGTCAGATAGTCGAAAAACAGTCAAAGATAGTGGAAAGATGGATCGACCATCCCTGTAATCGACTACGAGTTAGATGGATATTCATTTGGGTCGAGTCTCGTCAATATGACTTGATAGAGAGGATTTTGTGGAGTCATATCTAACCACCTATGGTTATATGTGGATAATATCTTCCAGATTCTGTGGGATTCGGTTATATATTGAGACTATAAAAGAATACCCCTTCGTTCATTATCATAACGTTGAATGTGAATTGAGATTTCACAATAGATCATGCATATCAATATGTGTAATATGCACTCTGATGTTCTGATCACAATACGATGTGCTTAAGTGTTGTAATGGTGTCTTTAGACACCACCTCTGTTATTCTAAATTTTTGCCCCTCTTTGATTGTCTGTAGTACTATGTTCTTTGTTTCATATCATGTTCCATTTTATTCCCCGACAAAAATAAGTTGGGATGACCTTACTCCCAAACAACTAATTCTTTTAGATGCTAAATTATGATAAGGTAAAAATTTTAAGAACCCCATAGTTGAATTAATTTTAAATTATCTACCCACTTTAAGGGGGATATTAAAAATACTATTATTTTATTAAAAAGTGAATTATTATTTAGGAAGATAAATAAATAATCAGAGAAAAGGGGGAGTGACACATGGGGGGGAACAGTAATGAATAATAATGAATTTATTAATTAAGAAATTTGTAATTTTGCATGAAGGGGGTGAGGTGGCTAGCCTCATGGGATCTATAAATAGAAGAGAGTATCCATTTTTGGGGGGTGGTGACCTAGAGAGTACATAAATGCTACGAAAATTATACCAACATAAATAGTTGGAATCATAATATTGGAGATATTACACACCCACCTAGTATTTATTTTCCTATGTTCATTAGTTTATGTTGAGGTTATCCCTTAGTCTGAGATATTCTCCCCTAGATGAGGGAACCACATCCTCTTCAATCATTACTCAATTCTACTTTAGTTAGACTAGTGGAGTCAAGTCTCACATAGAAACCTCAATATTATCACTAAGTGTTGCATGTTCACCTTGGAATCATCACTAGGAGGGTGCAATTCACATGAATGAGGCTAGGAGAGCACTACACATGTGTATGAATTATATTCTCTCCACTTCACTTGTGTGAGATAGTTAACTAATGATTGTATGGTTGGTTAACTAGGACTAGGTGGAAGTTCACTCAATTTTCTATTAGTGTATGTCCACATCTCTCTAGAAGACTACTATGGTGCATTAGTTTGAGAATGTAGCTTATATATATTGAAAATTATTCACTCTTTGAGTGTGGATTGTGTGGAATACAATTATTTCATTCTTTCTCTCCAATTCCTCTCTTCTTCTCTTAACTTTGCAAGTTTTGTGTTCATTGTTGATAGCTAGACTCTCTGTGCAAGTTTCACGACAATTTCACATGGTAATAAATCCGATATGTGTTAGGAAGAAGGCACAAAAATTATGTATTATAGGTACACAATATTGAAGCAATTTCAAAGGATGGAATTTCGATTGTCTGTCATTCTTACCCCATACAACTACTTCAATTGGAAGCCGAAGATTCTTCTTCTTCTCAAAATCATAGGATTATATCGAATTACTATGGGAACCGAAGTAGAGACCAACTCCACTGATGAGAAATCTCATTTTCTCAACAAACAGAATATGGTTTTCAGACTTATCTTCTTGTATATTTCTCCTTAATTACTATTCCATGTTGAATCATTCACAACTACAGACAAAGTATGGAACAAATTGGAGGTCCTATTCGGGAGGATGATCATGAAGAATGCATGTTGGAGAATTCCAAGATAAATCCCACAAAAAATCCATTGGAGGGAAAAATCCACTTCACTTGTGTGAGCTAGTTAATTGGTGACTACATGGTCGACTAACTAGGACTAGGTGGCAGTTCACTTAGGTTTTTGTTAGTGTATTTTCTCATCTCTATAGAAGACTACTATGTCACATTAGTTTGAGAATGTATCTTATCTATATTGTAAATTATTCACTCTTTGAGTGTGGATTGTGTGGAATACAATTCTTTCAGTCTTTCTCTCCAATTCTTCTATTCTCTCTCAACTTTGCAAGTTTTGTGTTCATTGTTTCTAGCTAGATTCTATGTGCAAGTTTCACTACAATTTCATAGATAAATGGGATTTGGAAAGGATTTAGGATCACTAATATGAATTTTGTCAGTGGATGGTAAAATACATGATGTACATATATTCTACAACTAGAACTGGTTATGATCCCACACAACTTGGGGATCTCAGGGAAAGGATTTTTCCTTGAGTATGGCTGGGAGGAAACCGGTTAGGATCATGAAAGTTGGAAATGGTAATGGACTTAGAGCTAATGGATGGATCATTACTAAAATTGAGGAAACTACCCTTCATTGAGAGTGGAAATTGATTGGTACAACCTAAGTTGGAAAAAGAAAGGGGCTAGTGGATGGAACACTCTGCAACTGTTGCATTTACATTTATAGTTTGTTATACTTATAATTGATTTGAAAATTTATGTTAAATAATATTATGCTAGTTGTATTAGTTATGAAATTTATATTTTCTAGAATAGATATCAATCTGGACTTGATATATAAATTATTGACTCGTTGTTGTATGGAATTGTGTTTAGATACTAATTTACTATGAAATGCATGAGAAACATGTGTAAACAACAAGAAGACAATATGGAAAATCTATGGAAAAAAAATCCATTTCCTATATGCCAAAAATATATTTGAGAAAACAAAAGATGCACTTGGAGGTAAATGTTCTAAAATAGTTATATAATGCATTATTAGGTTGGAAGTGAATTTGGTTTATTTATCTTCATGTAATTTTGATTTCAAGTGGTTATTCATGAAAAAGTTTCCTCATGAGTTGTAGGAATTGTTCTTGAATTCAACCCTCTAGAATAAAAAACGATGGACGACTTTGAACATGGAAATTCCAACTACACTTACTAGGTAAAAATGATATACATTAGTTTATTGGAAACTCTATTAATTGTGAATTTCTATAAGAATAAAACCTGATGGTCGTATTCTTCCATTCTTGAATATCATTATTAATGGTTGAAATTTGACGTGAAAATTTTAATGATAAATGGATTATCATTAGTTTTCTAAAAATTATAGTAATTTAAGACTTCTTGTTTGTGAATTGAGGCATTATGAATGTAGATTGTTATTTCTAAACTATATATATATATATATATATATATATATATATATATATATATATATATGTGTGTGTATGTGTATGTGTATGTGTATGTGTATGTGTATGTGTATGTGTATGTGTATGTGTATATGTATATGTATATGCATATGCATATGCATATGCATATGCATATGTATGTATGTATGTATGTATGTATGTATGTATGCATGTATGTATGTGTAACGATCCCATCGTTACGACTGCATGCGAATCAAAACAAGTGATTTTTTTTTTTTTGTTTTAAGTAGGAAGGCACTCAAAGACAACAATAATCAACACAACTTTATGACAAACACAACTTACACATTTGGGCAACAGGCAAAAATGAATCAACATACTAGCACATCATGCAATGAGACGAAACATGAGATAATCAATAGACAGATAAAATGACTACCCACCCGACACAAGAAAGACCATGCCTACAAGATAAAGGTCGACAACCCGACACAATGACTTTGACGACCAGTAACTAGAACCCTCTAGGATGCACAAATCAACAGATTGAGGCATTACAAAATCAAGTACCAACATCAATTGCAACGAACAGCGCCCACATCAGGAAACACAGACTCTGGCTAGGTTATAATTCACATATATCCATCAAGGCACGCAATGAACCCCTCATCAAGAATCATGCCATCACCAGGTGATAGGTGTGACAATAACCAAGGTGCAACATGACACATATAGAGTAACAACCCAAGAAAATTCAATGCGCTAGGAGATTGAGTTAACTGTCAACCACATGATGACTAACCCACACCCAATCGATAAGTCAACAAGATGCAAGGGAAACTAACAACTATAACATTCATACAATACATTAAAATAATTATTATCAAACAATGAGTTCATTGTAGATAAATTCCAATTCCAGATATCTGATAAGTATTTTTCTAAGGATGAATTCACTATCTTTTAAACTGAACAAGATATGAAACATGTCTTTTAAACAATATAAATCATGTCTTTTAAAATGTAATTCACTATTTAAAGGAACGCAGATAAAGTTTCTATCTATATGATCTATGTAATAAAATAAATGCTAGATCAATGTCAATAATAAATGGTATCGCAACTCAATTTCTATCAATCCATGCTCTTCAATTGCCATCCATTAATGCTACCCATAGAATTGTTGCCTAGCAATGGCATCGCTATCTAGCATTAACTCGCTGTGCAATTACATTTTTAAAAGAATTGAACTCTACAATTTAATCTCTGCCAGTGATCTCGCTGTGTTAATAACATGTAAAAATAAACAAATGATATAAATCGATATCACTATGTAATGATATAATCGATGTGTACAAATATGATATCATTGTCCATAAAAAGGAATTAACAATTTTAAGGAATTAACAAGGAATCAACCCTATATTTGTTGTCCATTAAAAATTATAATTCACTGTCTTTGAAGTTGAAAAAAATATAATCGCTATCTATGAATTACATGATTTTATTGTCTATTAATATATACGTTATTGTTGTCTATTTAATGTATGAATCGTTGTCTAGTGAATACAAACAAAATATAGAAGAGAAGCGTTGACATGTGTAATAGAATAAAAATGGAGTTGTTTTCATAAGAATTATTGTCAACACAGTAAATCACTACCCATTATCATTAAATATTCGATGTCGTACCCATTTATTAAATCGATGTCTTTAATGCATGATAGCACTGACATAATATATATATATTTTTAAATCATTGTCAATGTAAACATGTTCGCTGTCCACAATCGCTCTCTGTCATGTGCAATGTTGTCTATCATATATAACTTACTATCAATTAGAGATAAAAACGCATCCAATAGCAATGAATACAACATAGTCACATCCAGTCCTACACTCGCTGTCACTCAATGTAATAAAAATGTAGGTATCCACATGAAATCACTGCTAAAAATTCGTGGTTGATTGAAATGCAGGTAAAAATTTGTGGTTGATTAAAACGCAGGTGGAGCAGTCAATGAAAAATGAATGTAAAAATTTGTGATTGATTAAAACGCAGGTGGAGCAATCAATGAAAAACACAGGTTAAAATTCATGGTTGATTAAATGCAAGTACAAAAATCAATGAAAATCGCTTGGTAAATTCGTAAAAAAAAATGGGTATGAAGTATATCAACTACTCTCTTCCAGGTAACATTTTTGGGGTAATTTCGAAATCAATGCATATAAAAACACTGTTACAGTAATAAAATCGCATTCACTAAAAATTTCAATAGCAGTCACTGCATCTTAAAAAAACTGTCAATTTATTACATCGCAGTCACTACATGTAAATCATAGTCAAAATGCCAAACCAAGCACTGGGATTCATCACTAAAATCGCAGAGTTGATACAGAACAAAGTGTTGGGTTTTATCAATAAAATCGCAGGGGTTATACCAATCAAGCGTTGGGTAATATGCCCAGAAATCGCAGAGATAAAGAAGAGAGATAATCAAACAAAAGACGCAAAGATAAATCATTCCGCAATGAATCAATCAAAATGAAAGGATGCTCATTCTTAGAAACACATGGATACGTAAGGGATAGATAGTTGGACAAACAAAATTTATCCTTCACTCATCATCCATGCACATAAAATCAGAGCATTTGAATCTATAGGTATTTGAACGTCGAAGTGACGACCGTCGATTCGGCTCTTGGCCGACTGATCAAGCACAGACTCATGACTAAAGGGATAAGGGACATAAGATAAAAACACAGAGAAGTCATTGCAATAAGAGGTTGGGTTCGCCACGGGAAATCAATTCAGAATACAATGAGTAAAGGGGTTAAAAATACCATAGGAAGTTAGGTGCAAGAAAGCTCATGTCCATGAAATATTAAACCGAGCACATAAACTAACATGTGTAAATTACATTCTATTGCAAGTAAAAACTTTAACAGGCATACCGTATCCAACGCGAATTCTCCGAAGTTGTTGTCCTGCACACGCTCCTTCCACCTCTCTCTTTCCAACCAATGTGACCTCACTGGTACCTCCCAACCAAATATAGGGGTAATCTTCTTCCCCTTGAGCCCCTCGAGTTGCAAATGGGCCACAAACATAATAACAAAGAAATGCTAGCACCCAACTCGCCTCGCAAGGTCAAGCTACCACTCGTTACCCGAGCTGGGTATCCCAACTCCCACAAGAGAAGTTCAGTAAAGAAAAAAATTTAGCAGCGTAACGTTACGCAAACAGATCAGATCCATACTCCTCCTCCATCCTTTTTATAGAGTTTTAAGTAATTGGTTTCCCAATTTCTTATCAAATTCATTTTTTAGTTAATTAAATTCAAAAAACCTCCCTCGTACACTTGTCACCCATCCCCTAGATGCACCAGAAAATTAATTTTATTAAATGATTAATTATTCCTATTTCCCTCACCCAACTAAAATCATTCCTAAAAACACTCCTTGGTGTCCCAATAATCCCTTACAAATCTTAAATGATTTAAACCTTACTTAATTCCTAGTTGAGTTCATAAATAGCAAGTTCCCAAGGCAAGATTCCTTACTAAGTTAGACATTCAACTTTTTATTTATGTTCCCCCTTTTATTTATGTTTCCCCTTTTCCCTTAAGTTTCCTATTTCTTTTAAGTTTCCCTCTTTTTCCTTTTTAACTAAAAATCAATTCAGAAAGTGTAGATAAAACAACCCTTTACCCTTTTACCTCTTTAATTAAAATTAATTTAGCAAGTGTAGATAAAACAACCATTTCCCTTTTTAAAATTTTAATCCTCCATTATAATTTGATTTTAATAATTTAATTTGAATTTATCACCCCCCCACTTCTTGTTACATGTTTAATTATTATTATTTTTTTTTACCACATGTGCTACTTAGACCTAGGTTTTAATTTCTCTAGGCTGGGCGACATTTTTATTAGGGAAAAATTGTTTTTAAATATTACTTATCACATCATTAGTTTTAAGGATGACTAGGTTTATTTACTTACCCATTTAACTCGCGACGTGCCCTTCAGAACACACTACGTAATCCAAGGGTGCCACTCACCTCTTTCCATTTTCCTTGTGCGACGTGCCCTTTAGGATGCACTACATGCTCCAAGGGTGCCACTCGCCTCTTTCTATTTTCCTTGCACGATGTGCCCTTCAGGATGCATTATGTGCTCCAAGGGTGCTACTCACCTCTTTCCATTTTCCTTGAGCGATGTGCCCTTCAGGACGCATTACGTGCTCCAAGGGTGCCACTCACCTCTGGATTGACTTGGTAGATATCAAAAACCGCTAGAGTCAATACTCCGCCAGGTGATCTTGTGGGAGACTAAGGCCCTCTAAGGAATAAGGCTCCTGCCTTATTATGCGCCCTTTAGAATCATCATGAGCGACTGTCGTAGTCTTACCTCACGACATCCTGGGTCTTCTAGAACTAGGTAATCATTAATCTATAATTCAAGCCACGACGGGAGTTCTAGTAGGTTGTGGCAGGGCTTCTCCCACACCTCTCCCTCAAATTCTTTGGTTGTCGTGCTTGACCCCTCTACTCCACATGTGAGTCTGGTCGGCAAGATATCATCAGCTTGCATCCATCAACGAATCATGTCAGCAATATTAATCAATCATCATAACATCTAATCATATGTACATATGTCACATCAACAATATTCAACGCAAAAGTCCACTCTCTGACTCGATCCAGAGTCCAAGGGGTTTCATCGATGTCTCTGCATCCTTGAGGCCCAAAGTCCTGCACACTTAGGAGAACCCACTCAATAGAACTTGTCTATGTCAATACAACAAAATAACATATAATCATATCCATAATGCCTCATAATCACAATCAAATGACTAATAGTATAATAATCCAGATCACTTGCAAGCAAGTGTCCTCAAAGAATAAGTTTTCTAAGTGCGCGCAAGAGCGGGATGTTACATACACCCCCTCTTGGTCTAAAATTCATCCCGAAGTTTCAGAGTATGTAAGTGCCTATAAAAAGTGTATCACAGTATCATAAGTCTATATATCCAACAAAAATGGAAAATGCTGGCACATATCATATGCATCCTCCCAGGTCGCTGAGTGCAGACTATAGTTGTCCCACTACACCTTGACTTGATCTATTGTTTGACATCATAGTTGTCAAATGCGATGGTCCAGGATGTAGATTGGCTCAGCCATGAGTGCACCCTCGACAGATACCTGCATGGAAATCATGCCAATAACATGTGTAGGATCACCAATATAATGTCTCAAAATAGATACGTTAAAAACATTGTGCATACGACTCAAAGAATTAGGAAAGGCTAGTCGATAGGCCACGAGCCCCTTCCTTTCCACAATATATAAAGGTCTCACGAACCTAGGAGAGAGTTTAGCACCCTTTCCAAACTTGGTTTAACTCTTATGCAGTTTCACCTACAAGAAGACTCGATCGCCAACTTTGTAACTATGGTCTACACAATGCGCATCGGCATAAATCTTCTATCAATCGTGCACTTCCTTGATCATTTGTCTTAGTGCTTTCATTTGATCCTCCATTTCTTGGATCGCTTCTGGTCCCACCAGGACCGTATCCTCAAGCCGATCCCATCTCAAAGCTGTCTGACACGGTCGCCCATAAAGAAACTCGAAAGGCGCCATCTTAATGGTGCTTTGATAACTGTTGTTATATGCGAATTCTACTAGTGGAAATAATTCTTCCCAATGCTTTTATTGGTCCATCAAGTACATACACAATATGTCCTCTAATATTTGGTTTGTTTGGTCAGTTTTCCTGTCTATCTCCGGGTGATATGCAGTGCTAAAGTTAAGTTGGGTTCCCAAGGCCTCTTGGAAACTAGTCCAAAATCATCTGGTAAACATTGATTCTCTATCGGATATAATCCTCTTAGGCATGCCATCCATCCTCACAATCTCACTGATGAAAAAACTAGCTATGTTTGGTTCCTGATACGTCGTACATATAGGAATAAAATGAGCACTCTTCGTCAGAGTGTTGACTACCAAAAAAATCGAGTCGTGTCTCCTTGCTGTCAGTGGCAATCCAACAATGAAATCCATCGAAATGACCTCCCATTTAGATTTTAGAAAAGCGTGTGGTTGTAGTAATCCTACTAGATGTATATGTTTAGCCTTTACATACTGACATTCTAGACATCTTGCCACGTAGTTGACTATGTCTGCCTTCATTATTTTCCTTAAGAATAAGGGTTTAAGTTCTGCCCTCATCTTCGTGACTCTCAGTTGAGACATTTACACTGCTCTGTGAGCCTCATTTAGGATCAAACTCCTCAACTCATCGTTCGATGGTACGTAAATTTGATTTTTAAATCTCAATAATATGTCGTCGTCCAATGTAAATCCCTCAAATATTGGTACCATCATTGTGTTTTTTCCGATAAAATCCTTGACCTCCTTGTACCAGTCATCATCGCACTGTAAAGTTAGAATATTTTCATGTAGATTCGTCTGAAGAGGCTTCACCAAAAAGATGTGGGGTCTCCGACTCAACGCATCTACCACTCGGTTCACTGTACCTTTTATGTAAGTAATCTTGAAATCATACTCTCTAAGAAATTTCGACCAACACCGTTGTCCCACGTTCAAATCGATTTGAGTAAAGATGTGTTGTATTCCACATTGGTCCATTTTTAGTTCAAATTTTCGTCCAATAAGGTAGTGTCTCCAAAATATTAAGGCATAAACAATGGCTAACAACTCCAAATCGTGCATCACATAGTTCTCCTCATGACTTCTCGACTTACTCAATATGTAAGCAATCACTCGACCATCTTGCATCAAGAATCCGCCTAAGCCTTCCTTGGATGTGTCAGTGCATACCAAGAAGTCTGTGTCCATGTCAGGGACCTTCAGTATCGATGTCATTGTCAACAACTCCTTGAGCCTCTGAAATGGCTTCGCGCATTTCTCAGTCCAAACAAACTTCTTATTCTTCTTCTGCAATTCCATAATTAGATTTGTTATCTTTGAGAATCCCTCGAAGAACCATCAATAATATCTCACTAAACCCATGAAGCTACGTACTTCTGGGACATTCGTCGGTGCAGGCAATTCCATAATAGCCTCGACCTTTGCAGGATCCACAATGATACCTTCGTCGGAGATGACATGCCCTAAGTAGTGAATCTTCTATTGATAAAACGAACATTTAGACAATTTCCCATACAATTTTTTCTCTCTCAAACACTATAGTACCAAGCGCAAGTGTTTTTCATGCTCCTCCATCATCCAAGAGTAAATCAAAATTTCGTCAATGAATACTTGGACGAACTTGTCCAAGTAGTCACGAAACACCCCGTTCATCAAACTCATAAATACCCCATGGGCGTTTGTCAGTCCAAAAGGTAAAACAATAAACTCATAATGTCCAGGCCTCATCTTAAAGGTGGTCTTAGGGATGTCATCCTCCTTGATCCGTAACTGGTGATACCCTGATCGCAATTCGATCTTTGAAAACACTGTTGTTCCTTTCATCTGATCGAACAAATCATCAATCCTTGGCAATGGGTATTGATTCTTGATCGCTGCCTTTTTCAATTGACAATAGTCAATGTAGAGTCTCCATGACCCATCCTTCTTTAGTATGAAAATAACAGGCGCACCCCACGGTGACACACTTGGACGTATACGTTCTAGGTCCAGTAACTCCTTCAGTTGCATTCTCAACTCCGGTAACTCTAGGGTCGACATCTGATAAGGCATTCTTGCTATCGGTTCAGTCCCTAGTTTTAGGTCTATAGTAAATTCCAACTCCCTCTCCGGCGACATCCTAGGTAACTCCTTAGGGAAGACGTCCACAAATTCTCTCACCACCAGAAGGTGTTCTAGACCTTCCGCTACTCCCTTCTCATTTAACACAAGGATTGTATAAATCTTACATTCCTTGTGCATGCTCTTCCATAGTTGCAAGGAAGAGATGAACCTCAGTGAAAATCCCTGGTTCCGACCTACAATCACGCGTCTATGCCCCTCATCATTGACCAAACTCAATTGTTTTGTCTTACAATTGAGTATCGCCTCATGCAATTCCAACCAGCCCATACTGATCACGACGTCATAAGATCCTAATATCGTGATGTACAGGTTGGCCCTGGTAACAAACTCTCCCAGGTTAAGGCTATATCTTGTAACCTTCCCTCCAACCTTTTGTTTGGCTCCCGAAGACATTTCTACAAAGCTAAACTCATCATGTTCGATTGCCTTTACCTTAATTCTTTTTAGCGCTGCACTAGAAATTAAACTCTCTGTAGCACCTGGATCAATCAAAATACTAAAGGTCTGGTCAGCAACGGTACTTGATGTCTCAAGCATAGTTGAATGGTTCTTTGCCTAGTGGTTGTTCACCTCTGCATGAATCTGATGGGCTTTGCCCAAATTTCCCATGGTAGTGGGTCCGGCTGATCTAGATGCTCTACTCCTCTCCATTGGGAAGTCGCGTTGGTAATATGGCTCCCCACATGTCCAACACCCTTTCTTCGGTCCAGTACTCTTGGTACCCGAAGTAGAAGTTGACGGCCCACCAACCTAGAATCCTGGTCTGTTCTACTGAACAGGCCTAAAGTGTTGTTGCTGCGGTCGATGCTGGTGCTAGTGTTGTGGTCCTCAGTAAGGATTTCATTGTTGAGGCATTGGTCATCAAGGTGCAGTGAAAGTGGATCCACTATGGAAGACATGATATCCTGGTGAATGCCTAGCTGGTGTCTTATGCTGCTACGCACCAGATGACACCTGCCTTGTTGGTCTTGCTAGAGTCCTACTTTGAACCCCGCTGATAAGCTCCTCCTCTACTATGAGGGCCTTCTGGATGACATCATGCAAGGTCTGAGGCATCAGAATCCTAAACTTTGCATGAATCCTGACATTAAGGCCAAACAAGAACCTGTTGACCTTAAGTTTCTCGGTATTTAGGTGTGGATCATACCAAAGAAAATCCATAAAATGGGCCTCGTACTCGGGCACCGTACGACCACCCTGTCACAAGGCATTGAACTCGTTGAGATGAGGCTCAATGAATTCCTATGATAGATACCTCTCTCGGAACCGTTCCTCGAATAGTTCCCATGAGACGTCTTCGACGACCATGTTCAATTGTGGCAGGAGTGTCTTCCACCATAGAAGAGAAATCCCCTTCAGTTGAAATACCTCCATGCGGACCTTCATGTTGGAGGTATAGTCGCGAAGTGAAAATAATATCACCATATTCTCCAACCATTCCTCAACGGATGCGCCGTCCGGGGCACCAAAGAACTCAGGAAATTTGACCTTCTTGAGTTTGCGGTGAATGCTACTAGTACCGATTGGAGTGCGCGGTGGACCCTCAGGGGGTGCCGATGCCCTAGCCTCATCTCTATCCAAATGGCTGATCAGTTCTTCATACATCCACTGAAAATATCTCATCATCCCAACCACATCACCCACCGCTACTTGTTCTTGCCCGACAACCGGTTTGTCTCCCTGGCGGTTAGACCCCTCAGGCATGGATGCTACTGGAGGGATTGCGCCTCCTCCCCTAGCACCCCATTGTCTACCTCTGTGACGTCCTATAACCATGATTACCTGCATGAATACAAATCAAATTAATTAGCAAACTTATAATCAAAAATCAAATCAACCAAAGTCGTATTGATCCCAAGTCGCGGGTCGAACCGCTCTGATACCATAGGTAATGACCCCATCATTACGACCAAATGCGATGTAAAGCAAGTGATTTTTTTTTTGTTTAAGCATGAAAGAACTCAACGACAACAATAATCAGCACAACTTGACGACAAACACAACTTACAAATTCGGGCAACAAACGACAACGACTCAACATACTAGCATATCATGCAATGGGACGAAACATGCGATAATCAATAAACAGATAAAACGACTACCCGCCCGACACAAAGAAGACCATGCCTACAAGATAAAGAACAACATCAACAACCCAACACAACGACTTCGATGGATAGTAAATAGAACCCTCTAGGATGCGTAAACCAACGCATTGAGGTGTTACAGAATCAAGTACCAACATCAATTGCAACGAAAAACACCCACATCGGGAAGCACAAACTCCGACCAGGTTATCATTCGCCTCTATCCATCAGGGCGCGCAATGAACCCATCATCAGGAATCATACCTTCACTAGGCGATAGGCGTGATAATAAACAAGGCACAACACGACACATCTAGACCAACAAACCAAGAAAATTAAATGCACTAGGAGACTGAGTTAACTGTCAACCACATGATGACTAACCCCAACACCCAATCGACAAGTCAATAATATGCAAGGGAAACTAACAACTATAAGATTCATACATCACATTAAAATAATTATTATTGAACAATGAGTTCATTGTAGCCAAATTCCAATTCCAGATATCCGATAAGTATTTTCCTAAGCATGAATTCGCTATCTTTTAAATTGAACGAGATATGAAAAATGACTTTTAAACAATATAAATCATGTCTTTTAAAACATAATTCGTTATTTAAAGGAATGTAGATAAAGTTTCTATCTATATGATCTATATAATAAAATAAATGCTAGATCGATGTCAATAATAAATGGTATCGCAACTCAATTTCTATCAATTCATGATATTCAATTGTCGTCCATTAATGCTACCCATAGAATTGTTGCCTAGCAATGGCATCGTTGTCCAACATTAACTCCCTGTGCAATTACATTTTTAAAAGAATTGAACCCTGCAATTTAATCTCTTCTAGCAATCTCGCTGTGTTAATAACATGTATGAATAAACACATGATATAAACCGATATCGATGTGTAATGATATAATTGATGTGTACAAATATGATATCATTGTCCATAATTTTTTTTTTTATCCTTCACTCATCATCCATGCACAGAAAGCAGGGCACTTGAATCTATAGGTCTTTAACCACCGAAGTGACGACAGTCGATTCGGCTCCTGGCCAACTTCTCAGGCACAGACTCATGACTAAAGGGATAAGGAACAAAAGATAAAAACACAAATTTCTTTGTAATAATTAATAAAAAAAACACAGAGAAGTCATTGCAAAAAGAGGTTGGGTTCACCACAGGAAATCAATTCAGAATACAATGAGCAAAGGGGTTACAAATACCGTAGGAAGGTAGGTAAAAGAAATCTCATGGCCATGAAATCTTCAACTGAGCACATAAAATAACATGTGTAAATTACATTCTATTGCAAGTAACAACTTTAACATGAGTACCTTAGCCAACACGAATGCTCCGAAGTTGTTGTCCCGTGCGCGCTCCATCCAGCTCCCTCTTGCCAACCAATGTGACCTCGCCGGTACCTCCCAGCCAACGCTAGGGGTACTCTTCTTCCCCCTGATCACCTCAAGCCACAAAGGGGCCACCCACAAAATACTAGAGAACTGCAAGCACCCAACTCGCCTCGCAAGGTTGAGCTACCACTCATTACCCGAGTTGGGTATCCCAACTCCCATAAGAGAAGTTCAATCAAGAAAATAATTCAGTAGTGTAACGTCACACAAAAATATCAGATCCATACTCCTCCTCCTCCATCCTTTTTATAGAGTTTTTAAGTAACTAGTTTCCCAATTTC
>ML778057.1:45365-66671 GCA_009831015.1 Picea engelmannii | reverse complement strand
TTATTAGTGTATAAAATATAAATCCTAAAGAGAAACTTTATTGATTAACGACAAAATCAGGAATAATTTAAGAAAGGATTCAAAATTTGAATTTTATTTTATATTTGTACTTATGTTCTAACATAGGCTCCAACTGGGGATGGCGACTCCATGTAAAGCACTGAAGAACTGTAGACAAAGTACCTTTATTGGGTAAGTGGAGTCATTATTGCTTGTCTTTTTATTGAACTAAATACTTTGTTTATTTTATAAATTCAATCCTATATAGAAGTAAAAAAAATGACCATATATAGAAATCTTAGAACATGCTTAGTGATAAATCTCAAGTCAAGCTAATAAAGGTTTTCTTTTTTAAAAATTTACTCAAGAACTATTCAGGATAATCAAACTAAATTTAACTGGAATATCATACTTTTACTGATTTATTTTTATCTCAAGGTTATAAATATATTATGTGGATTTAATTAAGGAAACCTAATTGGATCAGGACATAAATATCATTGAAAAAGAACTGAATAATAGAGTATGTGATGAAGATATGTAAGACATCCTTAAAGACATCATAGACATTGCTTCACTACCAGCAAGCATGTTTAGTACCCCGATGAAGTTATCTATATACCCCATATAGAATTTCCTTTCACCACTTCAAAAATATGCTTTCATTTGATTTAGATGAGGGCAATAATTGTATGAATGTCCTTTCATCATCTCTTTTTTATAGGATGGGGAAATCATTTTATGAATTTACTTTCACCATCTGCCTTATTTAATTTTATTACTTTGAAGTGGGGGAAATAAATGTATCTAAGATACAAGGGATGACATCCGTTTTTTATTTGATGTAAAGTTGGTCTGTCTATAGTTTTAGAATACTTTGATATTAGTTTTCTTTCAATTCTAGGTATACCTTCACCTATAAGTAAATTATATTTGGAAATAATTTTTTTTATAAGGATTAACCTTGAGCAAACTCATCATTTATAATCTAATATTAAATCTAAACTTACTAGGATTAGCCTAAATATACTTTTTCGATCAAAATAAAGAACTGTATAAGATCTTTGCCAGACTTGTTAAAATAACATGATTTAATTTTCTAATATTGGCTAAGTTTATCATTTCTATTAATATTAATATGATTAAATAAGAAAGAAAAATTTATTTGTCAATAACACTAATGTTAGGGGTGGCAGGTGCAGGGGAAATTCTCATAAGATCTGATGGACAAAATATACTTAACACGATTGTCTCTTTCAAATCCAGACTCCCACCTCAATATATCCCACAACAATGTTCCTACCTTTCAACATTATTCTCATGATTATCCTCTCTGTTTTGTATCAGTGATGATCACAGACCCAATGAATATGACGTTAAAAATCCCCTCTTCATCGCCTCTCTAGTCTTCTCATCCAATAATGAAGTTGTCCTTCAATTCATGGGAATTATCCCTCATATCTATTGTGGAAATTCATTACGTACTCAATCAAAATGGTAAGGAAACAAAGGCATAATTATTTACAATATTTCCGTTGAAATTTAAGAGGAATCAATCTTATTCATCACATTGTTCTAGGGAATTCAATAGAAAGGAGAAATATGATCCACAACTATGATAAATGTGAATGCTTCAATTGTGCAATTCATATCCTTCAGGAGAAGGTTTGGGAGAAAATATAAATAATCTGAGATCTTAGAAATTCAAACGATTAGCTTCACCAATGGCTCCAAACACAGGAATTGCGACAACATGAAGAAATGACAATGGTAATGAGAGTTTTAAGTCAGAATACAGAGCATATAAGCCTCTATCTCCAAAATTTAAAACAACTACAAAGGAAAAAACAACCAATCTTTGTTCCTGTAGACTCAGTTGAATCCAAAGCTTCAATATCGTCATCCCCCTCTCCTAGGGATCATTATCCCCCAATTTGTCTCATTCTAGGTCGAGAAATAGAGTATTAGAGCATTGAAGAGGTTCAACAATTGGGGCTCCCAACGGATGTAGAGTTTCAACATTTTGGCAATGCAGTGAAAGCAATGGAAGCAAATCATATAGAAGATACAATCCTCATTAGTAGCCAATGATAGGTTACCATGTTCTTTTTTGCTCTATTTCATGTAGCTATGAAGTGGACAAACTTATGAAGGATTAAGATACAAAGATGTAGGCAATTATTATAGAAACTTCTTCTAGTTTTGGACTCAGAATCTCTGTAATTTTATATCCAAGACTGTAATGATTTTTCACAGCTCTACTTTTTCTAATAAAATATTCAAATACTTCTGTCAAAAGTAATTATTGTTTTATTCACTTAAAAGAAAAAAAAATGATTCATGATTCAAAGAGATTTTTTTTTTTTTAAATCGAAAAAGATAATTTTCTGAAAACTATTTACATAAACCTTTTTTCCACAAACCTAAAACATAAAAAGAAAATTTAATTGGATTATAGATAAGAAATGATGAGTTCTTAAACCAATCAGGGATTTAAAATGAAATTATCAAATTTAAATGCCAATGTAAATACAATCCACACTGGTATGTATAATGGGAAACAAAATAAAATGGAAAACTAAATTGCTGAATGAAATGTTTTAAATAACGCCCATTGATAGGGGCATCAAGAATCTCTACATTTATATTTTCAAGAGATAATGAATTTCTCCCTTCAAACACTACAATGTTGAAAGGACCAAACGAAAGATGATCAATTTTTCCATGTTTTCCAACATTCTCTCTTCTAGCTTCCCACTTTAGAACTAAATCTCCAGGAATAAATTCTCTATCTTTGGCTTTCTTATCAAAGATAGCCTTCATTTTTTCTTGATACTTTTGAATTTTTTCATAAACTTCTTCCATGTTCTGTTGGACCTAAATTATCTGATTGATCCTTCTTGTCAAACATTTGGTTCTTAATTATCATCTTTCCATAATTTCATCACAGGA
This sequence comes from Picea engelmannii, assembly GCA_009831015.1. Classification (NCBI taxonomy): domain Eukaryota; kingdom Viridiplantae; phylum Streptophyta; class Pinopsida; order Pinales; family Pinaceae; genus Picea; species Picea engelmannii. The sequence goes on along the minus strand of ML778057.1, from coordinate 63,719 downwards.
AGAACACGATTAATAGGTAATATAACATTTGTTCCATAAACCAATTGAAAAGAGGACATAGCTATTGATTTCTTGGTGTTGATTATGTTTTCCCATATAGCATAGTTTAAATGTATATGCCAATATTTTTTATTTTCTGTCAGAAATTTCGTAGTTATCCTCATCAAAATTTTGTTATAATATTTTTTTATTCCATTCCCTTGAGGATAATAGGCTATAGAATGACCCAAAATAATATTATATTTTTGACAAAGGTTAATCATAGAAACATACTTAAAATATTGTGCATTGTCTATGATTATTTTTCTTGGACAACCAAATATTGCTAAAATATTTTATTCCAAGAAATTTATTACCATTGATTCTGTAACATTCCTAGTTGGAATAGCTTCTACCCACTTAGAAAAATAATCAGTGGAAGTTAAGGTCCATTTGTGTTGGGAACTGGATTGAGGGTGAATCTCTCCAATGAAATCTAGGCCCCATTGTTGGAAAGGATCTTCAACTTTGACAGGGACTAAAGGTAAGGCATGAAGGTTTTCCTTTCCATCAAGGAGTTGGCATTGTCTACAAGCTCTAACCCTTGAATTTACATCAGTGAACAATTTTGGCCAATAATAGCCTTCCCTTAGGATCTTATATGTTGTTTCTCTCCAAGCATGGTGTCCTCCACATATTCCTTTGTGAAATTATTTAGACTCTGTTAGGAAACTTAATAATAAACCTAAAGGATGTTTCCAATATAGCTTGCCATCAATAATACAGTATTTGATTTCTTGTAATTTTAATGTTCTTTCCTTTGCAGGGGTCATATCAGCAGGGCATTGAAGAGTGAGAAGGTATGGAACTATCTTGTTATACCAAGGGAATGAAGATAATTTGTCATCTATTTGAGTTGTTGGCACTTGATAATCAATTTATTCAATATATGGTAGAGGATTTTCATAATTAAAGTGATTTATTCCAAGAGCTTTAAGATTTGATTCAACAAGCAATTTTTTAGAACCATGTTCTTTTACTAATTTGGTTGGTTTGATTTCCAGATCATATTCTTGAATTCTTGGCAACCATTTATCTGTTCTTTCATCACTATCAGGGTGAATTAAGATGTCTTTGATTGTACTGGTGGGTACATATGCTATCACTTTGGAATGTAATACATATGTCCTGAAATCTTTCAGTGATTTAACCATAGCCCTAGCCTGTTTTTCTAAAAATACATATTTCAACTCTAGATCTTTGAGGATTTTACTAAAAGAGGAAACAGGTTGTTCAAATCCATCATTATTTTTCTATAAAATCACTATTGCAATTGTATGTTTAGATGCAAAAGAAAATATTAAAAACTCATTTGAATAATTGGGACTTACTAACACTTGTGCTTCTCCTAAGTATTTTTTGACTTGTTGAAAATATACCTTAGCTTTCATTGTCCATTTCACCTTTTTATCTTTCTTCAACATATATGTGATCCGTTTAATAATTTTAACAAAATTTGGAATGAATCTTCTCATGAAATTGATTCTTCTTAAGAATGACTGAATTTCTTTTTTGTTTCTTGGTATATTAATCTTATCAATGTCTTCAACTCTTTTTGGATCAACTTTAATCCCATTTTTTGATACAATATGACCTAACAACTTCCCTTCTTGCATGGAGAAATGAGATTTCTTGGAATTTAGAGACAAACCAATATTTCTACATTTATCAAAATTTTGTCTGAGGTGTTTCAAATGTTATGCATCAGAATTGGAAAAAACTATCAGATCATCCAAATAAATAACAACAAATTTTTCTCTCTCACCAACAAAATCTATATCCATGGCTCTTTGAAAATTTGCACCTGCATTCATCAAACCAAATGGCATTTTATCATACATAAAATTTCCCCATGGAGTAGTAAATGCAGTTTTTTCTTTATCATCCTCATGGACAACTATTTGATTATACCCTGAAAAAACATCAATCATAGAAATTTTATTTTCCCCAACTACCCTTTCAAGAATATGATCCATTTTCGGAAGAGGAAAATTATCTTTTAATGAATATCGATTTAGATTTATAATATCTACACTTAATCTTATCTACCCATTTTTCTTTCTAACTAGAACCATACTAGCTACCCATTTAGAGTATCTAAGAGGCGCAATAATTTTTGCATCAATAAGTTTCTTAACCTCCCTTTCTATTACAGGAAAAAAAATATGATTAATATGTCTAAGATTTTGTCTGAAAGGATTGACACTTGGTTTTAAAGGAATCTTATGCTCTATAATAGAGGTATCATAAGTTTTCATATCTTCATAGGACCATGCAAAAACATATTTATATTCTTTAATCAATTCTACATATTTTTTATTCTGTTCAATGGGAAGATATTTAGACAACTTTACAAGCTTTGGACTTTCATTAGAATCAATATTACAATCTTCAACTTCTTCTGGTTGAGTCTGCAAAGTAGATTTCATAGGGATATCATTTTGATCAAACAATGTTTCTAAAGGAATAAGCCCGTTTAGAATCTGAATGTTTTTTAATAGAATCATTTTACAATTTTCAATTTTTTCTTTAAACTTCTCTTTAATTTCCCCTTATTGCATAATCCAAGCTAGATAATTTTTATTTTCTTGATCAATACATGTTTCATAAAATTCATCCACCATTTCAAGAAATTTCTTTATCTGTTCATCATCCTCAAATATTTGCTAATAGTGAAGATTATCGGGTATTGAAGGTTTATGTCTCATCTCAATATGATATTTCGATTTCAAAATAGTAGGTGGTATGAAAGTACTTGCATATTTAGCCAACAAATCATCTTGTTGATTATGCAATATTGGAATAGCATGAATGTTAAAAGATAGGAACAACATTTTGATCAAATCCCATGCACAATTTTGGTAGGATCCCATTCTAGGATGTTTAGCTTGATACTCTTATCTTACTTGTTTAACAATAAGCTCAACATCTCCATATACAATTAAGTGTTGAATTTTGAGCTTTCTAGTAGCTTCTAATCCTAAAATCAAAGCTTCATATTCACATACATTATTTGTATAATCAATATCAAACTATAATCTAAAATAAAATGGAATGTAATGATCATCATTTGGTGCCACAAACAATACTCCTACTCCTACTCCTTCCCACGAAGAAACACCATCTAAATACATTTTCCACATTCCTACTCTAATATTTACATTTTCCTCAGGATTTTTAACTTTCTGATTCTCATTATGTGTACAAGTTTCAAAATCATCATCAATAGATAATATACAATTTCCTAAGTCCTAATTAGCAACATAGACCGGATAATTATCAAGATTTTGTGGATCACTAATTGAATAAGTCAGTCTTATCTCTCTGTACAATATTGTAAATTTCCCACCAAAAATAGGAATCATGGCATATGTCATATCTAACTATATTGATCCTTTTAGCTGAGTGCCCCAAGATATTGATAAAAACATGCCATACTTGCAGGTACATCAACTACTACCACATCCATAAGAACACTTTTGACTGTGATTTGGGCCAAATTTACAACTAAATCCTTTATCATACAAAACACTTAACTTTCCCAGAATCAAAATAATATAGGTCTTGATAAGGTCTGGTAATTTGCAAGCCCAATTTATCCATTATTACCTTTGACATCAGATTGTGTGAAGCACTTGATTCTAGCATACAATTATGTAACAAATGATCATGTACAATAAGAGTGATATAAAATGGAGCCACATAATATTTATCGTTTTCAATATGAGGCCCAAACATGATTGTTGGATGCTCATTCTGCAGACTAATCACATCATCTTAACTCTTTGAATCTAGAAAATTTATGACTTTTGAAATTTGTTTCTTATATAATGGATTCTTAGCAATTTCTATCAAAGGTACTGGAATCTTAATTTTATTTAGTTCATTTTCCATACTGGAAGTGATAACTGGTTTTTCTAAATATTTATTCTTCACTTCTACTTCTTTCTTCTCTAATGTTTTAGTTTGTGTTGCCTTTGTTTCAACTTGTTTCGTTTGAACTATTGATGTTTCAGTAGATGGTTTTAAGACTACATCTTCGTTTCCTTTCTTTCACAATAAAACCTTTTTTGGTTGATCTACAACAATAGTTTTATCTTTTGGCCTCAAATCATATTTTATCTTGTAATTCATCCAATATTGAATCAGTAAGAACTTTGTATTGCGAGGTAGGTTCATCAAAGTTATTAATATTTTCCTCATCAAGTAGTTGTACAAAACCTAAATATTGTTCATAATCTTGTTGGGTTAGATGAGGTTCACTATCATCATCACTTAGAAAATTCATTTCCTCATCTAATTAATCATATTATTATACTTCATCTCCTTGTATTAAATTCTCAAATTTGAAAGGAGCTTGAATTTCCTGATCCTCATTCTTAAGTGTTTTCTGTTGAAATTGAGGATCTATATTGAGGTTTCTCCTGAATTGATTTCGATTCCTAACATAAGGGCCAGGTTTGGATTTCTCCATCTCCATCTTGGATAGTTTATGATCTATATGGATATTAGTGGCCACCCAGATATTCCACTTGTCTCCTCATGTTCATTTTTGTTCAGCACGTCTTTATTGCTTTATAATTGTGATTTCTACACTTTTGGGGATGTTTGAAGCCTCACACATTCTCCAGGTGGATATGGGTGGCCTCTCGCCTAATCCAACTGGCCTATTTTGTATGTTTTCATGTCAATCACATCTTACTGTACTTTGAGGATCCAGTTGGAATAGGTGGGTGGCCACCAATATCCATCTGGATCAGTTTATTAGATAAATCTTTAATGATTTTAGACATTTCATCAATTTTTTCATCTTGTGTACTTTTTTTTGAACCTAAAGGTCCTCTTTGTTCCCTAAACTTTCTAGCTTCCCTAATTCCAACTTCAGCCTTTGTTTTTAGTTTTCCTGATGCCATCATATTAGATTCAATTTCAATAGCATAATCTTGCATCCCAACTAATGTCTTAGCTCTTCTCTCCCTCAAAAGTAATGCAAAATCACAATCAAATTCCCTTGCAAAAGTAATTTTTGCAGCTGGCTAGGATGGCTTAACTTCGGTTGGGATCATACTGTAAATCTTACTAAATGTTTGAATAAATTCAGAAACTGTTTCAGAAGGTTTCTTTATTAAATCACCAAATTCAGTCAAATAATATAGATGGTCTTTTTTCTCACCTTGTTTTCTTAAGAAAGCAGTTTCTAAATCATCATAAGTTGTTATGGAATCTTCAAGAAATCCCTTGAACCAGGTTCTAACTTGACCCTCAAAAGTTTGTACAAACTATATCATGTAAACATCTTCATACTCAATTCCTAGTATATCATAAAATTGATCAAATAATTCCATATGTTGAGTGGTTGTTAAATCCCCCTCCTCGGTAAATTTAGGTAATATTTTCATAGTTATCAGGTAAATAAGGCAAATTTGTAGGAAGGGATAAAATAGCATATCTAGAATCTACTTTAGAAGAGATCCTCATGGGAGGTGGTGGTGCATTCACTTGTCCACCACCTCCACCTCCACCTCCTACACCATCCATTGTAGATTTTGGAGATGAGATAGAGGATTGTAATGAAGATTAATAAATATTTAGAAATATTGTTGCACCAAGTCCTTAATTACTTCAAAAAGATAATAACGAAGGCTTGCTAGATAATCGAAAGGTGATGGATCTCGTGATATGGATGAATAATCAAATTCAGAAGGGAAATGAGAACTAATGCTTGGTCCTTCAGTTCGACTTGATGAGTAGATGAGAGAAATAATATGAGAGGAACCTGAGTATAAAAGATGTTCTTTTGGATTTTTAGGGATCAACACCCTCACTTCAAGAATACTACAGATAGTTCGAGTGTAAAAGATGTTAGGTATTAAGGTTTCATCCTTAATATCACCGTCATAAATGCCTACAAAAGAAAAAGGTGTATTTTGAGAATTTTCACCATTTAAGTCGTATAATTTTACTTCAGGGATCTTAATCTCTAGATATTCTAACTTAACTTCTGGAATACTAGTTGAGGATTTAGTGGAAGGAGATTCAATTTGATGCATTTATTTAAAATCAACTAAAATTATTTCTTTCACTGAAATATTAACCTTAAATTGAGAAGCTTTTGGTTGATAAACCTTACCTGTTGATGCAGAAGTCTACCTTAGATATCCTTTAGGTTTGAGCAATTTTTCAGGATCTGAGACAGGTGTGGTCTACTTCTTATCTAGGTTTTGTCTGGTATTATTTCTTCCAAATGCCAACTTTACCAATATGGAGTTGTGAGGTGATAATAAGAAAGATCCTAAATGTATGTATGATTCTTGTTGACCCTCAAGAACCAAAACTAATCTTTGTCAAACTCCCAGGGGAAAATAACTTTGTGTCTCCATTCCCCATCAATGACGCCGAAAAATATGTTGTTCCTTAGATTTATTCTGGGCTCATAGAACAATGTCAGGCATCCAATTTTAAAAACAATTTCTTTGATCTTTCCTTTCTACCTTCATCTAAGAATGAGACTTCAATATTTTAATAATTTATAAACATAGAGGCAATATCTCTTACTTTAAGTTTTTATCAATTATCCGGAGATGGAAAGAAGAATTATAGAAAACAAAATTGACAAACAAAGTAAGGTATCCAATGCTCATAAATATTACCTTATTTGCAATAGAATAAACATGACATTTATGTCTAAAGGATGAATTAATATGAGAAAATCTATACCGATACAGGTGTTGTTTCACTTACAGTAAAACAGAGGAAAATATATACCTGAATAGACATCCAATTAAGTGAGTCGCATTAGATGTATTACTAAATTGTAGTCATTCATTCCTTTAACACCATAGACTGAAGAATATGAATTAGGATAAAGTAGCAACGCATATAAAACACATAACTCAAACAAATGAGAAGTAGAATATGTGTTCCTGTAGGAATTTGTATTAAAAACTATATCTTTACATTAGGAGAGAAAAATCCACCTTCATCTCTCAAATGTGTTTATTTATAAAAACAAATCTTAACCAAAATCAGCTAGACTTCCACACTTCTAGTTCTTAAAATAGAACAAAATATTTTAAATACTAGGCTAACTAAATATTACAAAATATTTGAACATTTGTTTTTCTTCTGAAAACTTCATCGCTTGTTGGTTGTTTGAAGGATTATCTCTTCATTTTTTTCTCATAGATACAGTTGTCTTCTGTTGATCCTTATATTGAGTGTGAAAATTTAATAATGCAACTGCGAACTTGGGGGGATCTGTATTAACATTTAACTCAAAGTTAAAATACTTTTTATGTACCAATGGTAAATTCTTTTGAACTCTGACTGCAACTTGTCGAGTAATGTGAAACTGTAAATTGTGCTTAACCAGGAAATGGTTTAAAATCTGCAAATTAACTTGAGTCATGCGTTGAATTTCAATTTTATCCTTTTCTATGCTCTTCTTCAACTCTTCTCTCTTATAATTTACATTAAGAGTTCCAATCATTGAATTAACATCACCAATTTCAATCTCCTCCATTTATACATATACAACACATAGGGAATTTAAACATGTTTCTTTTGCTTCTTTGGCCAATATTTTACTTTCTTCCAGTTTGTTTTCCCAAGTGTTTATTGCCATTTCACTCTTTAACCGTTCCAACTCTGTAAATTGAGTAATTCCTGGTATATTTATATTTTGATTCCACATCATCAATTCCTGAAACTTAGACCTTGTATTGATGAGCTATTTTTCTTTATCATCAATAATTTGTAAAGAATCATTAATGATAATATATATTTTTTCTGAATTCTTTCCAAAATTTCACAAAAAGTATCTTGGGCTTACTGTAAACGATCATTAATTTGCAGGGCATGTTTCCTAAAAGAAGGAATATCAATAATTTCATTTTCATCCTTTTTTATCTGATTCTTTAAATGAACTATTAATGCATCTTTCTGAGAAATGATATTCTTACTCATTTGTTGATCTAGAAGACTTGTTCTCAATTTCTCTTCTATATATTTGATCTATTGATCATAACTTTGTCTGACTTGAGCTAGTTCAGAATTACCCATTCTCCAATAATCACCTTTTTTTGTTTTAAATAATTTTTCAATTGCTTAATTAAAATATTTTTTTCATCAATATTTTCTCTTAAATTTTCTACAAACCACAAGTTTGTTAGTGAAAAATCTCCCAAAGAATAAACTACCTTTTTTGGAAATTCAGGTTCACTCTGTCAATGACCATTAAATATCATTCTTTGCCTTTTGGTGATTATACCTCCTTTCTTTTGAATTTCTCTCTGCACAATAGCTTTCCTCATTTTGATAAAGAAGAAATCTGATGAAGGCATTTCTTCTGGCTCAATAGGAGTGAGATCTTCAACATTTACTACCTTTGTGCTGTGTATTTCAAAGATTGATGCAATAGGATTTAAATATGGGATGGGGGATGAAAGTGCAGTAGATTCCCCTTAAGAAATAACATCCTTTAAAGGAGTCTTAGTGTTTGAATTCATCTCAGGAAAAATATATCCATGCTTCATAAAAGATTCAAACATTGACAATGTTTCTTGTAAGGTCTTACCAGGTAGAGTTGGTTCCTTCACTATTGTATCATTGGATGATGTCTCTGGTGTTTTTCAACTTCCTTGGTTTTGACTTCAGGAAAATTATGTTTCTTGGGATTGGATGATGGTGGCACTTCTGAAGTTGGATTACCATTATGAGTAAGACTTTGCTCTGCTTGCAAAATATTTGGTAAACAACTCCTCCTCATGTGATTTTGGAAATTAAGAAAACACGACTCCTCTTTGTTAGTAAGATTCTGGATCCTGGATATAAATTCATCAAATAATTTTGATCCTCTGAAAATATCATCAAATGGAGAGTCTTGATGAAAGTAATTTTTCATGTCGAACGAATCCATACAATTTTCAACCACCTTATGAGGGTCATGTCTTTTAAATTCAATAGAAGATAATACAATATATTCTAAGGTTGAAGCTTCAACCTTGCCATGTCCAAAATATAACAAGGAATATTCACCAACTTGTATGGGATAAGTCGGCCATACCCTCTTCTGTTCTTCCTTCAATTCTTTTTTTATGTCTGTAGAAACTTTGTGGTATGCCACTTCCCTACAAATGATCCTATATGGAAAATACTTTGGTAAAGCATGAGGAGATGTGACACAACCATACACTTCGATATAAGAAAATTTCTCCTCGATGTACTAGTCTGAAATTTCTCCTCAATTTCCCATTATTTTCTCAGAGATCCTAGGAGGAGGGTTTCCATATAGATTCTCATGAATTGGGATGATAACATTATGGAAAATTTCATAAAAATGATCTTTTTCATTTTCCTCCCAAAGTTTGGAATGATATATGTGTATTGGTTCAACACTTTTTGGATTCCAACTCCAATTCATCAAAGGGAAAGGGGTTTTGTAACATATAACATTCATAATATATGTTGACGTATAAAAAGGAGCTAGTTCACCTTTAGACCTCTTACTTGTATAAACCCCTATTTTTTTGACCAAGTTATCAGACAAGAACTTTCCCCAATTAAAGGTAAAACCTTCTGCAACTTCATGAATAATAGGGACCCAATATACATTGAAATATGCAGGTTTTTTGTTTCCATATAGTCTACAAAGAATCATAGCTATGTACATAATATGTGCATCACTAGAAGTTGTAGAATATGTACCATGACTATTTGCTTTAATTTTTTTATTTATTTCCCCACCATGTTGTTGGGTATGTGTTATATTCTTTGCACAAGTAGTAGTGTCTGAGCATATGCACTAGGAACGCAGGGGGGTTAGAGGGGGGGCCGCTACCCTAAGGGGTCCAAAGGTAGAGCCCCCGAAAAAAAAAAATTCTTCCTCGAGAAACGTGTCATGTATTTAGGTGGTTTTTTGGCACATGGTTTTTGTTGATGCTTTTCTATTTTTGGTTAAGGAATTAGGGTTTTAGACTAATCCAAGTCATTGGGTTAGGGTTTTGGATGTCGTTGGCTCCTATATGTATATTGTATTGTAAACAATGTAACATAATGAATGAATATAGAATATGTTGGTTTTCCTGGTTTGGGTTTCCAGGGGAAAAATCTCTGTGTAATGTTTGTTTGGGTTTCCAGGGGAAAAAGTGATATCAAGGTATGTCACTTATTCCTTCTCTTTAGTAGATTCAATGACTGCAACTTAGGGAAAGAGTCGTGTGCTTTCATGTTTTGTTCTAGATCTAGGTGGATCTAGGGAGATCTGTTAGTGTCTGCACCTACCGATTTGTCCGATAATAAAATTGGAGACTCCATTGGGGAAGTAACCCATTTTTGGTGGTATTTGGTGGTTTTTCCTTGGCCATTTGATCTTAACTTACCATTTTTCATTTCCATCAATCTCTGAGTCTAGAGGAGACCCTGATAGACTCCTTGGGTCTAGAAGTTCCTTCAAAAATTTTGTCCTTTTTCCAAATTTTGCTTAGTTTCAGGCCTTCTCGCATTGCACCCTTCTGTAGCCTGTCAGAACCACTATAGTTCGCATCTTTCTTTGCAATTCAGTGTGAAATTTTCGCACTCTGCCTGTGTTTGGCCTGCGAGAATCCTTGATTCTTGCACTATACACCACTGCCTGCCTACGAACCCATTTGCAAATTTTTTTGGATTAAGGTTTTTTGTATCCTCAGATGTCCAGATTTGTTTGTGTGTCTGAAAAGAAATTCTCTGGACAGGGATTGATTTTTTTCTTGACTTCGAATCTCGTGAATGATTAGTCTTTGGAAATCGAAAGCTCTTCTTGTTCGTTTTTTCTCAACTATTACCTATCGACCTTTTCTTAACAAGGATATAATCTCTGGTTTTGAAATCTGAATGCTTGTTTGGTTGGGAGCCGGTGATCGGTTTAAAAGTTGGGATTAATTGTCTTTTTCAATTGCTCATTACTTGAAAAAGTCTTACCCACATGCATTTGAGGAGACTTATTTTGTTAGTTTGTTATTTTTGTCTTCATTGAAAGATTGGTTTGGGTTTTTGTTGTATATTTATTTTTCATTGGTTGCTTGTTTTTCTTAGTTCCACCCCTGTTGTTTGGTTTCTAACAAAAATTAAAGACATTTTCTCTTTTTTAAGCAACCTTTTGTTCAAAAATATTGGCATTCAATTGTTGAAATAGAACGAATAGAGAATTTGCATTGTTCATGATTGATTGATATTGCATTTCAAATAAGATCATACATTGTAGTTCAAGTTGTCCAGAAAACTCCTCTTTCCCTCCTGTAAATAGAATCAATCGAAAAAAAAATTGTATCATTCATTCCTATTTATGCACTTTTGGGTCAGAGTCTCACACAACATCGATTTCATTTCCGTCTCCTTTTTGAGTAACGACAACCTTTAATAATACCGCACAATTTTAAAATTTAACTAGTAACTTTTTCTAGGACTCTTTTACACCAACATTAGCTAGGATAGAGCTTTGGAATAGGTAGTGAGATACACTCTCCAAAGCACAAAACACATAATAGCATCTTGTGGTAAGGAGTGTCAAATTCCATTTGCAACATCTTGTCCTAGCAAACCCTTCTCACACAAGGGTCAAACCCGAGGTCGCATTGAGATTGATAGAGTTACTCACCCTGCTTTGTTGATGTCGGTGTAGAGATTGAACGTATTACGGGGGTCACTTGAAGGTATACCCACAATGATGAGTGGAAGCCTCTCAAGCTAATTTCGGGCTAGATACCTTGCCCTTGCATGTGGATCAGACTGTCGACTGTTCCCCCAGACATTATTGTTGTTGGTGGTAACCTTAGTAGCCTATCTTTTTAGGGTCTTACACAAGGTGACTGTGAAGGGGCAAGTCTTCACGGTACCTGGAATCGACGTTGGCCAAACTCACTCGGGCTCCTTGGAGGGTATACCCACGATTATGCGTGGGAGATTGCACCAAGGTGTAAGTCCTTTAAGCAGGTTGTCAATGTAACTTTTCCACCCTAGCCCAGCCGCTTCTTGTCTCATCGTTGCAACATTGGATTTCATCACCAACTAGTGACTTCGGAATTAGAAGGTCTCATTTGCTTGGTTTTGCTTCCTAGATGTTTTACTAGCGCATGTTGTTTGTTTACCTAAGTTGACCATAGAATTTCCTTCATAAGTTTCTAGCTCAATCACAATTGACCCTCCATGTCGTTAATGTAGAGTGAAAGGTTTACCCCCAGAAAATCTGGAAGGTTCTCAACCCTTTCCTACCAACTCACCGGAGGGTTCTCCTCGACAGAGTGAAGTCCAAGATGTTTCCACTCCATAAGTGGAAAGAACTAACTCTCTAGAATGGTTCTGAATTACCAATTCTCAAGAGGACTTTCGAATTCATCCTGACTCTTAGAGACATATTGTGCAGGTGAATTCTTCCGGAGACTTAGTTGTTCAGTCTTCTGGATCACCAACCAGACCTTTCATAGGACTTGAGGGTCAAGATCCTTTTTGTACTACTGACGTTTTTAGACAGGATCTCTTTGGCTCAGGAGCAGGCATTGATATCACTGTCTCACCTGAGCTGCCCGAAACATCTGATCCAGACGCAGTACCTTTTACTACTTCTTATTATTTTCCTAGTACAAAAGCTCTGCGAGATGACCACATCTTGACTCTCCCTTTACAAATGTTCCATTACACAGATACTACGAGTACTCACACCAGGATTACCGTGGCTAGACAAGCCCCCATTGGCACACCACTTTCACCCAGAATCACCCCAACACTTCCACCTAGATACCATGCGCTGAATGCTTCTATTCCCTCTCCTACCCATATCTCGTCCGGGACTCCTGGCAGTTCCACTCCTTCTGGGCACCATCTTCCCGGTGTCATTCTGACACTTCCTCCACCCCCTTTCAGAGGACCTCTTCCATCCTCTATTGGAGGCACTGATCCTAGTGGCACCATTCCGTCATTCACACCAAATTACCAGATTCCTGTTGGTGGCCAATTTCACCAAGGAGGCCCAACTCAACCCCCCCTTGCAGGACAAATCTCAATTGGGACACAACCCCCGATTGGAGGGAAACCCCCACCAACCCCACCCTATGGAAAAAGCATACCTCCATCCTTGGCCCAGTATTGGAATCATCTTATATAACATAATCCTCCATCAATTGGGGGGAAAAAACCTCAATCTAACTCCATCATGCCCCCTAGTATAGGCCAACCATATCCAGGCATGTGTAATCCTATTTGGGGCTCAAAAACTCAACCCCACACCCCAGTTCAAGGGTATAACCCTATGAGTTACTTGCCTCCACACGAACAACCAAATCCTCACATTATATGTAGATTGCTTATGGTCCCACTGGTTTGTCGACGGGACTTTCTCCCCAAAGTCACTGGTACCCGCATGTGAATAGACAGTTACCTTTCTTAGACACCCTGGACCTCCTAGATCTGTCGAGGATTTTAAATGATCTGATCCATCACTCTCCTCAATGGCCTGCCATACCATCCAAACTACCATCTGACATCCCTAAATTCGATGGAAAACCAGGAGAGGACCCGAACAATCATGTAATGACTTTTTACCTTTGGTGCTCATCCAACTCCTTAATGGATGACTCTATTCGTTTACACCCTTTTCAGTGAACCCTCATGGGTTCTGCCGTGAAGTGGTTTATAGAATTACCACGAGGTTTCTTCGCTGACTTCAACACCCTCACTATGGCTTTCCTCACCCACTACCAGTTACCAATCCGCTATGAAACGAAGACTGAGATTTTGAGTTCTTTCAAACAAACCAAAGCCACTCATATCTCCGATCACATTCATGAGTGGTGATGGAGACGACGTCTCATCAAACTTGAACTTTCCGATCAGTTGATGGCAGAGTGGTTCACGAAATCATTCTTGAACGAAATCGGTTGTGACATCACCATGGGTGGAGTTTTCACAGAAGAACAAGGCATTAGTCGTGCTCAATACCTTGACCTCGTTTACTCACAAACGGGTACTCTTTACGACTTACTCCCTGATGCACCTCATCCTTCTACTTCTTCCACTTCAACTACTCCTGCTGCTTCTCATGCAACCAACGGTGTGATTGGAACTTTCCATGCCCAACCTCATTCCGTCCAAACCTCTGGCAACAACCCCAAACCCATTTCTTCTAATGTTCAAAATGCTTCGTCTCCTACCCCTCCCACCGGCAAGACTTTTGAGTAAATGTTGTTTAGTCTACCCCCGTCGGTAAAAACAAATCCAGAAAGGGAAAGGGTAAGAATAAGGAGGACAAAAATAATTCGCAAGCAGAGAAAACAAAAAAACCACTTGTTGACGATAGGGATAAGCGCAAACCCCGATACCCTTGTCTTATCTGCGGTGATGATCACTACACTAAGGATTGTCGACGACGAGCTGAGGTTACTAAGTTCCTTCAAGGGACCACGAAACCACCCACTCCGTCCGTATTTTCACAACCCTTCCCTTCTCAACAACAGGCCTAATTGGTCATTCATGACCAACCTACCCTCTCCAATACATCCTATGTCTTAATGTGCACAAGAGATTCAAAGAAAAATGACATCACGCTTACCACTTGAGCCAAAGATTATTCTTTCTCCAAAGAGAAGGTCGATGTGATACCTCCTTCCTTGGTCCAGCCATCTCTCACGACTCCACCTACCAACGGTCCTCTTCATCTCGAATGACCGAGCCTCGATACAGTTATTCACCCTCCTCCAAAGGGTGTTGTTCAAAAATCAGCTTTCAATCCCCATGCACGTGCTGCCCAGAACTATAGTATTGTCGAATATCTAGCCCAGGCACCGTCCGCGATGTCAGCCCTCGAAGTCCTCCAGAGTTGTCCTATACAACGAAAGGAAATGTTGAAATCTATTGGTGGAATCGACCCTACAGATACGAATTTAATAATTTTTGACTTGGAAGATCACATTCCAAGGTTACCCCCTCAACACGCATTCCAAATACAAGTTATTGTCTTTGACAAAAAAATTTGTCGAATAGTTATCGGCGAGGGTGCCTCGACGTGTGTCATGTCTATTACCTGCTGGAAAGCCATCGGCTCTCCTCCTTTGACTGAATCCCACAACACGCTCAAAGCCTTTAATGGCTCCGGTTTTAAGCCTTATGGTGTCCTCCCTTCATTGTCGATTACGTTAGAAGGCAAAACGGTCCAAGTTGAAGTGGAGGTATTTGACACTCCTCTCGATTACAACCTTCTACTTGGTTGTAGCTGGATTGATTCCATGCACGTAGTTGTGTTGACTCTTTTTCATGTCGTGCATTTCCCACATCAAGGCAAGGTAATTACTGTCGACCAATTAGCCTTCTTTAACTCTGATGCATGTACTGACAACATATCGTTCATTGTCAAACCCCCCCCCAAATATGAGAATATCGATGTGGGTCTTCTTAAAGACTCCTCGTTAATGGGTACCTTCCCCATCCCACCACCCTATGTTCCACATATGTCTGTCACCTCGATCAACATGATCTCCACCTCTATTCACAGAACCCCTGCATCTCACGACCCATGGATGGTACCCAACCCCGACGATCATCTTCATTACGGCAATGAAATGCCTTTGAGTCCGATCGAATCTGCCTATCAGGCCATTTAATTGGCAACCCCTTCTACCCCCTCTCTTTGTGATTTATCTCCAGATCCTTTCCACATCATTTTTCCCATGGACGAGATAATTATGTTTGTTATGGAAGACACCCCCTGGGATGATTGACATCATCGTTCCATCCTCTTCCTGGAACAACACACCATCGAGGGTTACCAACGGATCTCGACCCAGTCAACCGTTGTTGTCATTTTTACCATTCCTGAGGCTACACATGATGTGTTTTACGAAGGGAACTTAAGTAATATCTCACCCACCATCCCCCTCAACATATCCATAAAACTTGAAATTGTCGAAAATGTGCATATTGGAGCTTCGTGTTCCCCTGACAAAATTGTCACCTACAAGTCGCTTTTCAAATAATTTTGTGACGTCTTCGCCTGGAGCTATGAAGAAATGTTAGGTATTGACCCCGACATTGTGATACATGAGATTAAGACATACCCAGATGCTAAACCCGTTCGGCAACGACTTCGTCCGGTCCACCCATGTAAAGCGACCACTATCAATCTTGAAGTTGAGAAACTTCTCAAAGATGATTGTATTTACCCGGTGGCTCTCACTGACTAGGTTTCCAATATTGTCTCGATCGACAAGAAACAAGGCACAATCCGCGTGTGCGTTGATTGTAGGGATATTAACAAAGCATGTCCTAAAGACAACTTTCCTACCCCCTTCGTCGACCAGATCATCGACGATTGCACCGACAGTGAAATCTTCTCTCTGATGGATGGTTTCTCCGGATATAATCAAATCAATATCATTCCCGCGGACCAAAAAAAAACCACTTTTATTTGTCCTTGGGGCACTTTTGCCTATCAAAAACATCCCTTCGGTTTAAAAAACGTTGGCACAACTTTTCGGCGCGCTATGTCTTATGCCTTCCATGATATCAATCATATCGTGCATCCATATCTCGATGACTTACCTGCTCATTCCATGCGACATGTAGATCATCCCATACACCTCCGTGCCATTTTCCTTCGATGTCAGATTTACCATATACACTTGAATCCCCACAAATATGTTTTCTGCGTCGAATCCAGCCGACTTCTAGGATTTATTGTTTCACATCAAGGGATCAGGGTAGATCCTTTGAAGGTTGAGGTGATTCTCAATCTCCCTCCTTCTTCGCTTCGCCAGTTACAAAGTTTACAAGGGAAGGCAAACTTTCTTCATCGTTTCATCCTGAACTATGCCAAACTAACTCTTGGATTTACGCGACTACTCAAGAAAGGGTTTGAGTTTGTTTGGGATACCACTGCCAACAAAGATTTCAAAGCTTTGAAACCGTCTCTGACACATACCCCACTTCTCTTCCCACCTGATTACAGTCGCAATTATTTCCTCTACCTCGCAGCCTCAGACTACACCATCGCTATGGTTCTCATCCAGGAGGATGATTCTCATGATGAACATGTCATCTATTACTTGAGTCGAAGTCTTACGCTTACCGAAACCAAGTATTTATATGTTGAAAAACTATCCTTGGCAGCCGTCCAATAAGTTCAATGTTTCTGGCACTATATCCTCTCTCGCAAGACTACGATAATTTCTAACTGCAACCATATGCAACACATTCTTACACGTCAACTGCTAGGGGAAAAATACTCTAAATGGATCGTGATACTCTAGGAGTTCGACTTAGAGTTCGAACGCGTGAAGTCCAAGAAATCCTTAGTATTTTCCGAGTTCATATGCGACTTTCCCTACTCAAAGATGGAAAATGTAGTAGCTGATTCATTACCGGATGAATCCTTTTTCCTGATTAGTTTCGATGATATTTGGTATGGAGATATCATCATATATCTCCAAACCCAGACTTTCTGGCCCAATTTTTCTAGTACTGATCGCCGTCGAATACGCTACCAAGCCCGTCAGTATATTATCCTTGGTGATACTCTTTATCATCGTGGGATTGACTCTATTTTTCGACGCTACCTCACGTTTGACGAAGCCAAGAAAGCCCCAAATGACTTCCATTCTAGAGCCTATGGTGGTCATATGTGTGGGTATGCTACTACCTAGAAGATCTTGCGAGCAAGGTATTTTTGGCCTTCTTTATTTAACGATTGTATAATTGTCGTCCAAAAATGCCATGCTTGCCTGACCTACAACAATAAAATACGGTCACATCCTACTCCTCTTCACCCTATGGTCTCCGTTGGTCCTTTTGTGAAATGGGGTATCGATTTCATGACATGTCACCCTCACTCGACTGGGGGGCATGGATACATTATTGTAGTCGTAAATTATTTTACGAAATGGGCCGAGGCAATGCCAACATTTGACAACATCGGAAAGACCGCAACATTATTCATATTCAATCACATCATAGCTCATTTTGGTGTTCCTCAGGCTATCATCACTGATCATGGTAGCCACTTTAGAAACTTCATGATGTCTGAACTCACTGAAAAGTTGGGTCTTTGCCATGAAAACTCAACACCCTATTACCCACAAGCCAATGGCCAAGTCGAAACAATTAACAAAGTCCTCATTACCATGCTTCAACGAATGATAGGGATTCACAAAACAAGTTGGCACACGATGTTGTTTTCAACATTGTGGGCTTACCGAACATCCATTAAGTTTGCTACCAGGTTTACACCATTCCAATTAGTTTATGGTCTAGAAGCCATCCTGCCGATTGAATGTGAGATACCCTCCCTAAAACTAG
>ML778057.1:16058-36849 GCA_009831015.1 Picea engelmannii | reverse complement strand
GTCTTAATGCATGTCCCCAACGAGGTCGGAGTACAAAGAGTTGGGTCTCGAGCTTGTTTCTCTTGAGGACAAAATATATCTCACACCCAAGCGACCTCTCATGGTAGGATAAAATAAATATGACAGTATAGGAGATCCTTTCAAACTGTTGATTGAGGAATCCCTCATGCAACAAAGGAACGAGATGATGGATAGTTTCGCGCAAATCCTTTGGCGGCTACAAACAGGCGATGCATATTCTTCGAGCAGAGGCGTCGCCCCCTTCAAGGTACAAATAAAATTCGATATTCCTATATTTGAAGGTCATATAGACGCGAATGCTATAGATAAGTGGTTGAATCTACTAGAAGGGTATTTTTCTGTCCATAACTTTTCGAATAGAGAAAAGATTACTTTTGCGCTCCTCAAAGCCATTCCCCATGTCTAAGATTGGTGGAAAACATTCTGTGAGCAAAAGGAACAAAGGAACCCTCATTATTTATAGTCATGGCCACTTGGTATTCCTTCAGGGATGTTATTAAGGAAAAATACTACCCTGTCGGAAGTTATGACAACTTGTATACCAAATGGACCATAGTGCGGCAAGAAAGAGACCAAGCAGTGCCAGATTTCATGAATATATTTCATACCTTGTGCACCAAGATGGGTATCAAAGATTCAGAGCGACATCTGGTGCTCAAGTATCATGACGCTCTACATAGATACATCCAGACTGAAATGGAATTTTTGGACATCTCATCTTTGGGCGTGGCCTACCGATATGTCATCAAAATCGAGCAGAATCTCAAAGAAAAGACGTGACAGTTTGGGCCTGGGAACCCCTCACAACAAAATCCAAGAAAGGGTGGACCCAACCCATAGAACAAAGGACATATCAAATATGGACAGTATCAGGAAAACCAGTCCAAGACGCAAGCAAAGAAGGACACGGGAAAGACAAAGAAAGATACCAGGAAGTGGTGCGACTTCCATAAGATCCCTTGGCATAACACTATTGACTGCCACTCAAAGCAGTCGCTGGTGGCCGAAGTGAAAGCCTCTAAATCAGATAGATCATTGATGCGGAACCCAGTGCCACCGTTGCTACCACCAACTCCAGCCTGGTGAACTAGATGATCCAGAAGAAGGAGAACGCCTCTTCCATTCACAAATGTGGGTAAAAGGCACCCCACTGCACTTCATCGTGGATAGAGGTAGCTAGAAGAACCTCATCTCAGTAGAGGTCGTCAAGCAGCTGGACCTACCGACAACACCACACCCACAACCCTACATCATTGGATGGCTCTGCCAAGGAAGTGATCTCCACGTCAGCCAACAGTATCGACTGTTGTACGACATCAAGCCCTTCAAAGACGAGGTATTGTGTGATGTTTCTCCTCTCGAAGTTTGTGATGTTCTTTTGGGACAAAATTATTTATGGAAACGTCATGTTGTATATGATTCTAGGCCTCATAGTGTTATTATTACTTTGAACAGAAAATTGTACAGGATACCTGAGGCAGTCCCACCTAGTGCTATTTCCTTGATCTTTTCTAAGTAATGCAGGAAGGACATCTCTTAGACAGGGAATTTTTTCTTCTTTGTGATTCACTCTCAGAATAAGTGAAATATCACAGCCACATCCAAGGTCTCTACGGCCAACCTCTCCACACAGCAGAAGAAAGTATATAAGGTCATGGAAGAATACCCAGATATCTTCTCCTCACCTACCGGGGTACCTCTGCACTACCAAGTCAAGAACCCCATCAATCTGACCCTTGACGCACCGCTACCCAATGGCCCAGTCTATCATTGCTCTCTGTTAGAGAATGAGGAGATCAAGTGACAGATCCAAGAACTTCTCCACAAGGGGCACATCCATCCCATCTCATCACCTTGCGAGAGCCCAATCATGTTGGTACAAAAGAAAGATGGAACTTGGCGACTCTGAATTGATTACAGGGCTCTGAATAAAATTACAGTCAGAAACTGGTACCCGATTCCCTGAATCGACGACCTCCTTGATCAACTCATGGGGGGAAAATACTTCAGTAAGATTGATCTGAAGTCTGGCTACCACCAGGTCTCGATAGAATAGACAGATGTATGGAAAACCTCCTTCAAGTCAAAGGAATGCCTTTTTGAATGGTTGGTCATGCCCTTTGGTTTGACAAATGCTCCAGCCACTTTCATGAGGATGATGGACGTTATCCTGCAACCATTCACCAATAATTTTTTTAGTGGTGTATCTGGATGACATTCTCATTTACAGCAAGACTTGGGTCGAACACTTGCAGCATATTCAGTAGGTTTTTCACACCCTACAACAGCACAAGCTATATGCCAACTTTGAAAAAATCTCCTTCGGCATGGACAGGGTCCATTACCTCGACTACATAATTGATTAGCATGGCGTACATGTGGATCTAGCCAATATCCAAGTCATCCATAACTATCCAACCCAATCCACACTCACTGAGATTCAAAGCTAGACTCCTACGGCCATGAGACCTCTAGATGGACCCAACTCTATGAGATAGACCCAGAATTCGCCACCACCTACCAAATGTTGGGTGCAAACATAGTTGTCGATAATTTCCATCTTCAGGATGGGTTGTTGTGTCGTCTGGGCGATATCTGTGTTCCATCAAGAGAGTAAGTGAAGCTGATCTGGGAAGCTCACTATGGTCGGGTGGCAGGACACTTTGCCATCAAAAAGACAGTGGTGATGCTACATAAAAATTTCTACTAGCCGAAACTTCGACAGGACGTTAACAAATATATCAGGTCCTGCACTACCTGCACTATTTCCAAACCAACCACTAAGAAATAGGGCCTGTACACCCCTCTTCCTACTTCTGACAGGCCATGGGAATCCATCTCAATGGACTACATGTCGGGCCTCCCATCCACCAAGCGTGGAAATGACTCTGTTTTTGTGGTTGTTGATCGCTTTTCTAAGATGGCGATTCTGGTTGCCTGCAAGAAGAAAATTAGAGAAGAGGCCACTACCAAGCTCTTCTTTGAACGATTATGGGTACATTTTGGAATCCCACAAACCATTGTATCATATCGGGACAATCAATTTCTCAACACATTCTAGTTGAGCCTTTGGTCACTGCTGGACACCAAGCTCACCAAATCCACGACCTTCCACCCCAAGACAAATGGCCAAACCGAGGTCGTAAATCAAATGATTATGCATATCCTTCGCATGTATAATTCAAAGAACCCTCGCACATGGGATGAGAGCCTTCCCTATGTCCAACATAGCTACAACTGAGCCCTGCATAGGTCAACTGGCCACCGCCCCTTTTAGGTGGGGTTGGGATTCCAACCATTGGGTCCCATAGATGTTGCACTTCCCCTGGTATTCACCTCAATGGACTCATCTCCTACTCCAACTGAAGCTGACAAAGACACTCGGTTCATTGAGAGGATACAACACATCTTCCAATAGGTTTAGGATATCCTACAGAAGTCCAATGACAAGTACAAGCAGTGCCATGATCAACATCGGGTGCCACATAAGTTTCAGGTGGGCGAAAAATTTTGGTTGCACTTGTAGAAAGAACGCCTTACAGGACCCCATCAGAATCTTCACCCACTCCATTATGGTACGTACACCATCACCAAGGTTGTGGGAGATAATTTTTTTGAGCTCAACATTCCTCTTTTCCTTGGCCTGCACCCAGTGTTTAACGTGGATCTCCTTTGCCCTTATTTCCCACCATTATTGGACACCTCAGGCGTAGAAGAGCAGTTGAAACCAACAGAGCTCAACACCGACTGCATACAATAGGAATCCAATGATCAAATTTTGGACACACATATCAAGGGCACTCGATAGCAAAGGATCCAGCTTTATCGAGTCGTCAAAGGACGACATCTCTTGCAGCAAGGCAAGTGGCTCACTCGGGGCCAATTTCAACAGAAATTTCCTCATCTGATGGGGGAACTCAACGCAATGGAGACCATTTCTTCCTAAGGATGGAGGATTGATCCAGGTGGATATTGGTGGCCACCCACCTTTTCCAACTAGCTCAAAACAATTTTCTAACAATTTTGGCAATTTACTATTTTTAGAAGTGTTAACTTCCGGGGCCATTTTGAGGGCCTAAGTGAAGGTTTTTCGGGATCAATCTTCTCAATGATATTTAAAGGCATGATTGAACCCCCAAAATGAATCTCCTTGATGATACCTCTCCAACAGGTTATCACATGTCTAAAATGGAGATTGTATGCAAAAGTTACAACCCCAGGAAGTTGATGTACAAACTTACCTAAACGGGGCCCACATGACTTTTGGCACTTCATCTCCTAGGGTTAGGTTTTTGGATGTCTAGGGTTTTTGGAATTCGTTTTTATTGTAAAAATTCCTTCAGAGACTCATTGTAATCATCTTCTTGCGAATGAGTGCAGCCGTCACATCTCTTCTCAGAGATAAGCCGCCACCATTCCAGCAAGCTTATTTCCACTGCATTTTACAGTTTCAGCTTATTTCCTTATTGAATAGAAAACCAATTTTACTATACCTCTGTTATTTTGTGTTAAGCACATTTTAATAATCTGTATTCATTTCATTCTGCTCATAAAATCCAGATCACCATGTGTCACCCCCCTAGCACATACTTTCTTGGTCCATTTGGCAGGTGGAGTACTCGAGACCCACATGTCCTTACCTACATGTTTAATATGTCACCACATGTAAGGGTGGACCCTTCAGGAGTCCAATACTTCAGAACTCCAGAGGCTTAGAATGTAGTGTCGTAGATAAGCCAAAATGGACCAAAGATCGAAGCCACGTGGTGAGATTTCAGGATCCTTCGAGAGTTTGGGAATTTGGGCCTCTGGAGGACCTACGTGAAAAAAGGAAAAAGGGGCATTCAATGCTGAAGCACCAAACATTGAACTCCCCTCAATTTTATGTGTTAAACAAAGATTAAGTCTTGTCGTTGGATTGGACAGTGGATGGAATTCCACCGTGGATATAGGAATGTTAGGGAATCTTCGGGACTTCGGGAATCTTGGGGATGGTATGAATGAGATGGATCCATGTGGCCCTTGACTAATAACACCTGAAGAACTTCGGGATGCCATAAGTTGCAATACAGAGCTCGGATTTGAGCCTGATAGCAGTCATTGGAAATCTACGATTGAGTAGAAGAGGATGGAGACCTCAAAAAGAAGATTTGAGACGGTTAAAGTAAGAAAACATTTGATATCCCATCCCTAGAAATTATACTTACAGGTTGGGTGTGTTACAAATTGGTATCAGAGCAGGAAACAAAACTTTCCCTTCTTGGGCTCATGAACAACCCACATAAAAATATTATTTGAAGACTTTTAGGGGTGGCACCCTATCTTACCCATTTCCTAAGAAGATTATTTAAACCTCTACTAAAGAGAAGAATGAATCTTTCCAATATTGTTATATATTTTGCAAAATATGAATTGTGTGTTGTTCATAAACTAGTATATCGTTAACTAATAGAAAAAAGTTTTATCAGCACTCAAGCAGTCATTGGACCACAAGAAAACTACAGTATAAAGAATGGTCACACACCACGAATTGGGGGAAAGATCCCACAATAGAGAGGAAGAATAAGATGAAAGGAGGGTGGTGGAAACCCCTCCAGATTTGGTTGAAACCATAAGAATCCTCATGGTAAAATTACAGAGTTGTAAGGCTGACAAATGAGTAGGAAAATTGAACTGAAATTAATGCAGTCCTACTACAAAGGTTATCAGATATACAAAGGCAGATGCAACATGGACCAACAACCAATCATGTGGACATACATCATACTAATAAAACTCAAAGTCCACTTAAGATACGAAAGCATGGTCCTAAAAGTGGCCACACATGGAGAAGCACCTCAAAGAAGGCCCAACATGGATCCAAGAGACACTCATCGGAAGAATCCTTGGGTGAGGAAACTGACAACTCCAAGGGATATTCTAGTAGAAAAACTAGTTCACATTCCCAAAAGAGAGGAAAGAAGATGAAACATTCCAAGAGTCATGACACTGAAGAATTTAAGAAATCCAAACCACCCACCTTCAATGGAGATATTAAGAAGGGGGAAGAAGCATAAGTTTGGATTATTGTCTTGAAGAAGTACTTTAGAGTCCATGACTACTCTGAAAACTTAAAGGCTTGAATATCCATTTTCAACATGAATGGGAAGGTGTCCATTTGGTGGGAGGAACTTCGGAATGTGAAAGGAATCCATGAGAAGGACTTGTCATGGAAACAATTTGAGAAATACTTCAAGAAGAAGTATATGTCAGATAAATACTTTTATGGGAAGACCAAGGAGTTATATGAACTCAATTTAGGACAACTCATAATAGATGAATATATCAAAAAATTTCTTGAGTTGATAAGGTATGTGCCCTACATAAAGGATGAAAAGGTGAAAATGCAACGTTTTATTAGTGGACTGCCTCAGTCATTTTAGGACAAAATTGAGTTTGACGAGCCAAATACTTTAGAAGACACTATCCAGAAGGCAAGGTATTGCTATGAGAAATTCAAGAATAAGACAGAACCTCATGAGGACTGGAAGAAGAAAAGTAATTCAAGATTCAAGAAGAAGGGGTTTAAAAACTCAATATTTAAGAACCATGGGAAAGGTTCTAAGATGAGCCTTCCTACTAAAAGTGTATATCAACAAAATTTCTCACCTCACAGTGGAAATAAACCCTTTGGATCAACCTTAGGTAAGATTAATAACACAAAGAGAGAACCCTTGAAATGTTGGGGTTGTGGAGAAGAACATCTGTTGAGGGACTGCCCACATAGGAAACATAACAATAGGAGGGTCTACAATGTCCAAGAGGATACCATGGTCAATTATGTGGCTAGGAAAATTCCACAAATTTACGCAACCTTGGATAATAAACAAGCCAACCACCAAGCTTCAGTGGTGGATATGGAAGGTATTATTTCCAACCATCTAGTTTCCATTTTAATTGACCTTGGTTCTAATTTGAGTTATGTTTCCCCTCAAACTATTGAGAAATGTAAATTGCAACAAGTTAAACATGTTAAATCATGGTTGGTACAACTAGCCACTGGAACCACAAGAAAATTAACATAGGTCATGCCAATTCATTATGAATGGATTACCCACCCAAGAAACCCTAAACATGCTCCCTTTAGGATCTCATGACCTACTGATTGGCATGGACTGGTTGGATTCCCATAAAACCAAGTTGAATTGTTACAATAAAAATTTGGAGTGTGAATATAAAGAAGGTATAAATATAACCCTACAAGGGATTCAAAATCTTGTCTCAGTGAGACAAATATCGTCCCTTCCAGTGAAGAAGTATTGCAGAAAAGGATGTCCTTTGTATGCAATACAAGTGTTGGACTCTATTGAGAAAAATAAACCAAGCCTAGATAACCATCCCATATTAAGAGAGTATAGAGATGTGTTTACAGAAGAGGTATCGGGTCTACCTTCAAGAAGAGATATTGACTTTTCAATAGAACTTGCATCGGGATCAGTGCCAGTGTCTAGAACACCCTATAGAATGAGTACACCAGATCTAGTTGAGATCAAACTGTAGCTAAAGGAGATTATGTACAAAGGCTACATTCAACCTAGTGTGTCTCCATGGGGAGCACTAGCCTTATTTGTGAAAATGAAGGATGGCACAATCAGGTTGTGCATAGACTATAGGTGTTGGGTATGTGTTATATTCTTTTCATGTGTGTGTGTGGGCGCATCAGATTCGACAACTGCGTCTAACGATCCCTCTATTAGTGCTCTTTGTGTCATGTGTGTTGGGAGCTTTCATAGGGGGGTCCTAGGGGGGGGGGCAGGTATGCCCTACCCTTGTTACGTGAAGCATTTGGGGCAGTTCCCTGAAATTTGTTTTTGGGCGGTTTTCTAAATTAATCCCGGATTAAGGGATTAGGGTTTTGGTATCTACGGAATACCTAAAAAAATTGTATATATTGTATGATGAATGGTGAAATTCAAGATAATGAATATAAAAAAGGTTTTCCCAGTTGAGGATTTCCAATATAAAATCTCTATGTACTCTGTGTATGAGCCATTGATTAAAATTTGTTTTGCATAAGAATCTATATGCATTTCTTTACTTCACAGTTTTAAAACTTACATGTGGTATCAGAGCTCATTTTTGTCTTCAGAGGGACGCCTTTGTTGCTGAGGGTTTGGATTGGTCTTGATAGATCAAGTTGATCTTGTGTCTATGATAAACCTAGGTTTAGTGGGAGATTTTGCAGTGGTTATTCAAGTGTAGAAAGATGAATGGCGAGATCCTCTAGAATTGAGATAGAGAAGTTCAACGGTAAAAACTTTGAGCTATGGAATCTCAATATGGAGGACCTTCTTGTAGAAAAACAACAATGGATCGTTTTGGATCCTGGTACACAGCCTACTGGTACACCGTCTACTAGCACACAAGCTAGTGGTACACAACCTACTAGTACACAAACTACTAGTACACCACTTGTTGGTATGTCGAAGGAAGATTGGGAGAAGTTAGACAGAAGAGAAAGGAGTATTATTCAACTCTCCCTGGAAGATTCGGTGTTGTTGAATGTCTCGGGAGAATCTACAGCGAAGGAACTATGGGATAAGTTGGGGAATTTGTATCAATCAAAGTCCCTGGTAAACAAGTTGTTTCTTCGAAAGAAGCTATATCATATTAGGATGGAAGATGAAGATTCTGTGACAGAACATCTAAATGCCTTTAATACTTTGGTAAGTCAACTTGTCTCTGTTAATATTACGATTGAAAAAGAAGATAAGTGTATTACTTTGTTATGTTCTTTTCCATACTCTTGGGATAATCTAGTTGTAGCAATTGGTAGTACCACTCAATCTACATTGAAGTATGAGGATGTAGTTTCATCCTTGTTATCTAAAGAGATGAGGCGGAAAAGTATGGATAGTCATAGCATAGATGATTTATTTGTAAGAGGTCGTACCCAAGACAGGAATCTTGGAAAGCCTTTGGGGGGGAGACCTAAATCTATAGGTAGATCTAAGTCTGCAAGAAAATATTTGAGGAAATGCTGGAAGTGTTGTAAAACAAGGCATTATAAGAAAGATTGAAAGTCTAAGAAGGTTGAAAAAACAAAGGGATCTGATAGTACCCCTTCCACAAAGGAGAAAACCTCCACTAAAGAAGGAGGTAATGTTTACCTAGAATCTACAGGTAAACATGTATACCGTGATGTATGGTTGATCGAATAAGGTGCATAATACCATATGACTCCTCACAGGGAGTGGTTCTCTGAATATGAAAAATATGATAGTGGTGATGTATTCCTAGGAGATGACTCGATAGCCAAAATCATGGGACGTGGAAGGGTTAAGTTGTTTCTAAAAGATGGAAGGATTAGAACTCTCTCGAGGGTTATGCACATTCCAAAACTTGCTAGGAGCCTAATATCTATAAGAAAGTTGGATGATGCAGGAGTGGATACTATATTTGGAAAGAACACTTGCAAGATGGTACGAGGAGAAATGGTGTTGATGATGGGAGTTCGGTGTGGAACTCTGTACAAGTTGTGGGAAGAAATTATACTAATGGGTGTAACAGTTCTATTGTCCCTGAGTAGAGAAATGAAGGAGACAAGACCAATACTTTCCCAGAAAAGAAGACCATGTTGTGGCATCAAAGACTAGGGCATATTTGAGAAAAGGGCCTTCGAACACTACACAGTAAAGGTATGGTTGAAGGTATGTCTAATTGCACTCTAGTTTTTGATTTCTGTGAACATTTCATATATGGTAAACATAATCGAGTAAGATTCCCATCTAGTGCTACAAGAGAAAAGGGGATCTTAGAGTTGATACACAGTGATGTGTTTGGACCTGTTCCTGTTCCATACCTAGGTAAATCTGTGTATTATGTTTCATTCATAGATGATTTTTCAAGGAACACATGGATTTATTTCCTTAGAAATAAATCTGAGGCATTTGATAAATTTAAAGAGTTTAAGGATCTAGTAGAAAATTAGATAGAGAAGAAAATAAAGGTATTGAGAACAGGTAATGGTGGAGAATTCTGCGGAAATGATTTCGAAGAATTCTATAAGAAGTGTGGTATAGCAAGGTAGAAGAATACTCCATACACTCCTCAACAGAATGGAGTTGCAGAAAGGATGAATAAGACATTGATGGAAAAATCAAGGAGCATGCTCAACGGTCCCAGGTTAGGACAAGAATTCTTGGCAGAGGCAGTTGGTACATCATGTTACCTATTCAATCGATCACCTTCATCAGCGTTGGATGAAAAAACTCCACATGAGGTATAGTCTGTAAAGAAACCCTCTCTTCAACATCTTAGATTGTTTGGTTGTGATGCTTATGTACATGCTCCAAAGGAAAATAGGAGTAAGCTGGATAAAAACGTTGAAAAGTGTATCTTTATTGGTTATAAAGATGGTGTGAAAGGTTATAAGCTTTGGAACCCAGAAACCAAGAATATTTTTTACAGTCGAGATGTTGTTTTCAAAGAGGTAAAAGATGTGTCCAAGCAAGAATTCCTACCAATGCAAGATGAACCTAAGAAAATAGAGCTTGATTTGGATGATGCAAAATCTGAATCATCTGAAGAAGAGGAAGCAGAAGAAGAAGAACCTCATACCCCAGTATTGAGGAGATCAATGAGAGATAAAAGGAAACTAGAAAGGTATAGTCCACCTGATTTCCATTCCAATTTTGCTTTATCTATTACTGATGATGATCCCAGAACTGTCAGGGAAGTAGTGAATTCAGAGGATAGTAAACTCTGAAAGAAGGCCATGGTTGAAGAAATGGATGCCTTGGATAATAATGAGGCATGGGATATAGTTGACTTGCCAGCTGGAAGAAAATTTGTTGGTAGAAAATGGTTGTTTAAGAAGAATTTTAATGCACAAGGTAAAGTGGAGAAATACAAAGCTTGGTTGGTAGCAAAAGGTTATTCCCAGGTAGAGGGAATTGACTTTGGTGAGATTTTTTCTCCTATTGCTAAGTTAACTTCTCTTAGATTTATTTTATCTATTGTTATTTCTTTTGATCTTGAAGTGGAACAGATGGATGTGAATACAACATTCCTACATGGGGATCTGGAAGAATAAATCTACATGAAGCAGCTAGAAGGATTTGTAGTGAAGGGAAATAAAGAGCTAGTTTGTAAGCTAAAGAAGTCACTATATGGTCTGAAGCAATCACCTAGGATGTAGTACCAAAATTTTGACACATACATCCTTGGATTGGGATTTGTAAGAAGCAGGGTTGATCACTGTGTATATTCCAAGCAGGTTGGTAATCACTTCATTTATGTAGTGTTGTATGTTGATGACATGGTTTTGGTAGGAAATAACATGGATGTTATCAAGGAGGTGAAATCGCAACTATTCTCCAAATTTGACATGAAGGATCTTGGTGCTACTAACTTCATTATGGGAATGGAGATTAAAATATATCGTGCAAATAGGAAACTCTGGTTGAATCAGAGAAAATATGTTGAGACGATATTGCAGAGGTTTAATATGCATGGAAGTAAACCGATCAAGGTTCCTATTCCTATAGGTGTAAAKTTATCTGCATATCAGTGTCCTAAGACACAKGAAGAAGAAGAGGACATGTCCCATGTTCCRTATGCCRGTGCAGTTGGCAGTTTGATGTATGCAATGGTTTGTACTAGACTGGACATTGCACATGCAGTGGGAGTTTTGAGCAGGTATATGTCAAAACCAGGGAAGGAGCATTGGACAACAGTAAAGAGGGTCTTTAGGTATTTGTGTGGCACTACCAATTATGGATTGTGCTACCAAGGAAAACCATGATTGGATAAAGTGGTGGACATGCATGGATTTGTTTATGCAGAATGGGCTGGAGATCTGGATCATAGAAGATCTACAAGTGGGTATTTTTTTAACCTATTTGGAGGAGAAATCAGTTGGATGAGAAAAAGACAAGTTGTAGTAGCACTCTGAACTACAAAAGCTAAATACATGGCATCCACTCATGCAAGCAAGGAAGAATTATGGTTACAAAGATTGTGTTCATGTATTGGGTTGGTACAACAAGCAGTGAGATTATATTGTGACAGTCATAGTGAAATATTCTTGGAAAAGAACCCAACTTATCATTTGAAGACAAAGCATATTAATGTTCAATATCACTTTGTGAGAGACATGGTTGAGGAAAAGAAGATGTTGCTGGAAAAGGTTGACACTTTGAAGAATGTTGCAGATTCATTGACAAAGTCTGTGAGCACAGAAAAGTTCTCCTAGTGTAGAGTAACAATGGGCATTATTGCCCTGGATTGTTGACTATATAATCCACTGGACCCCTGGATGCAAAGAAAACAACAAGTGGGAGAATGTTGGGTATGTGTTATATTATTTGCATGTGTGTGTGTGGGCATGTTAGATTCGACAACTATGTCTGACGATCCCTCTAGTAGTTCTCTTTGTGTCATGTGCGCTAGGCACTTTCCTGGGGGGGGTCCCACGAGGGGGGCAGGTATGCCCCCTCCCCCCTGGTTATGTGCAGCGTTTGGGGCAGCGCCCCGAATTATTTTTTTGGACGGTTTTTGCTATTTTTAGCGGTTTTATAAATTAATCCTAGATTAAGGGATTAGGGTTTTGGCATCTATAGAATACCTAAAAACATTGTATATATTGTATGGTGAACGGTGAAATTTGATATAATGAATATAAGAAAGGTTTTCCCGGTTGAGGGTTTCCGATATAAAATCTTTCTGTACTATGTGTATGAGCCATTGATTAAATTTTGTTTTTCTTCTTTACTTCACAGGTTTAAAACTTACAATAGGAAACTCAATAAGATGACCATTATGAATAAGTATCCCTTGCCAAGGATTGGTGACTTGTTTGACCAATTAACAGTTGCTACAATTTTCTCTAAGATTGACTCGAGGTCAGGATACCATCAGGTCCGAATTAAGGATGAAGACATCCAAAAAATATCCTTTAGGACAAGATATGGTCACTATGAATTTGTGGTGGTGCCATTTGGGCCTACCAATGCACCAACCACTTTTATGTGCTTAAGTAATAATGTACTCAGTAAGTTCTTGGAAATATTTGTATTGGTTTTCATTGATGATATCCTAATCTATTCCAAGAATAGGGAAGAGCATGAAGAACATCTCAAGCTAGTGCTCCAAGTGCTAAGAGAACATCAACTCTATGCTAATTTTAATAAGTGTGAATTTTTCCAGAAACAAGTCCATTACTTAGGCCATGTTATTTTTGAAGAAGGAGTGGCAATTGATCCTGACAAGATCAAAGCCATCATGTATTGGCTTACCCCAAAGGATGTATTTGATATCAGATCCTTTGTGGGCCTAGCAAGATACTATAGGATGTTCATAAAAGGATTTTCCAAGATTGGTTTCCCAATCACCTCCCTCCAGAGAAAGGGAGTTACATTCATTTGGACATAAAAATGTGAAGAGAGATTCCAAGAGTTGAAATGCCTTCTAACCAATGCACCTTTGTTGAATATTTCAAAACCAAACAAGGAATTATTTGTGTGTACAGATTTCTGCAAGGAAGGGCTCAGAGGAGTCCTTATGCAAGAAGGGCATGTAATTTGCTATGAATCCAGGAAATTGAATGACCTTGAAATCAATTATGTGACCCACGATCTAGAATTGGATGCCATAGTACATGATTTAAAAATTTGGAGGAATTACCTCCTAGATAGGATATCTGTGCTTATGACAAACCATAGTGGGTTGAGATATCTGTTTGATAAACCAAAACTCAATGATAGACAAGCTAGATGGATGGCTCTCCTTAGTGAGTTTTATTTTGAAATCAAACATATCAAAGGAAAATAAAATAGGGTGGTTAATTCCCTTAGCAGAAGTATGCAAGTGATTCACTTGGCAGCTGTAAGCACCTATGAAACAGATGTCAGAGAGAGAGTCAAAAGTGCACAAGAAACATATTCATTTTTCAAGACTGTGAAATCATACTTAGAGAAAGAGCCCACAAGGATGAAGTATGAGGGTTACCAATTATTGAATGATGGCCTGCTAACATACAAAGGAATATTGTATATTCCAAATTGTGATGACTTGAAGAGGTTCATAATGGATGAACTACACAAAATACCCTATACTGGTCATCCTGGTTATTAGAAGATGATCACAACCACTAGGAAACTATTTTATTGGCCCGGACTGAAAAAACACATAGTTGATTACTTATCTAAATGTATGGAATGTCAGAAGGTTAAGGTAGAGCACCGACATCTAGTAGGGTTGTTGCATCCCCTACCAATCCCAAAATGGAAATGGGAAACCATCTCCATGGATTTCATCACAGGGTTACCAATATCAACCAAACAGAATGATGCCATCATGGTAGTTGTGGACAAACTAAGCAAGGTTTCTCACTTAATTCCTATCAAGTCAATTTGAAAGGAAATATATATTTCCAGTATTTTCATGAAATAAATATTTATACTGCATGGCATACCTAAAGAAATCATATCCGACCGAGATACAAAATTTACTTCAAACTTTTGGAAATCTCTATTTGCTGGTTTTGAAACTAAATTTATATTTAGTACAACATATCACCCTAAAAATGATGTAAATACAGAGAGGGTAAACCAAGTGTTAGAGGACATGTTAAGGATGCATGTAATGCATCATCCTAATAAGTGGGAAGACTACCTACCACTGGTAGAATTTTCCTACAACAATGGCTATCAAGAGTCATTAAAGATGAGCCCTTTCGAGTCCCTCTATGGAAGACAATGAAAGATTCCAATCAGATGGAATAACCCACTAGACAGAATTACAATTGGGCTAGATATGCTAAAATAAATGGAACAACAAGTAATCCAGATAAAATAGAACCTGAAATTAGTGCAGGATAGACATAAAATCTATGCAGACAGAAAGAGGACTCCTAGAGAGTTCAAGGAAGGGGATCATGTGTATCTCAGAGTTAGACCCAGGAAAACCTCCTTGAGAATGGAAGCTTGTGCCAAGATGGCACCTCAATATTGTGGATACTTTGAAATTTTGGATAGAGTGGGACTTGTAGAATATACACTAGTACTTCTTTCCACAATGAAGGAACATAATGTTTTCCATGTTTTGTTACTGGAGAAATATGTAAATGATTCTAATCATATAATTGATTGGTCTATGAATCAAGTGTAACTAGAGGGAAAATTCCTTCCAGAACCACAATACATAATGGACAGGAAGGAAATCTCACTCAGAAAAAAGACCATTGCATAGGTCAAGCTGCAGTGGAAACACTTTGGTCCAGATGAAGTTACATGGGAAATGGAGGATGCCATGAAACGTGCATACCAATTTTTTTTTACTTTTGTACATAGAGAGCACATTGAAAAGTATAAAATCAAGGAGGATGTTCCTTTAAGGGAGAGGGGATTGTTATACCCATGTTTCCCCCAACTTGTAAATATAACTATAACTTGCCAACGAACTGTGGCAGACTAAACATGTGTGAATGTTGGAGTTGATGAACCTTTTTGTTATAAAAGGTAATGTATGTATTTATGTTATTAATTTAAAATGGATAGTGTTGCATAACTTTTGAATGGGGGGTTTCCCAAGATAGACCATGATGTTATGAGAGAGATGGTGAGGGGAACCAGAAATGGTTGATATGACCCCCAAAAAACAAAAACCTTGCTATATTTAATTGCTCCGACCCAGAACAATTCTCTGACCCAGAAATAAATTACCACTCAGGCTAGTAGTTGACAATTCATCCTCAAAAGTTAATGAGGAGATGGGAAGGGTACCCATCTATAAGGCTTCCTGATCTAATCACGAGTTGGGGATTTAGACCCATGCAAACTTGTTGAGGAAGGAAATAAAGGAAGGGATATCATGGGTAGATAATATCTACAAAGAAGAATAGTGGAGAGACCAATATCCAGAAGATGGAAGAGCACTTATAGCTCTTGGGTTCAAAGGAGAAATGAGAAACAAACTCGTTCTAGGTGCAAGAAGATATTGGCAGCATTTTCAATCCAAGATGATAAACGGGGCTAACGAGTGACTGTGGAAGTACTCATTGTAGACCCCCTTGCTTGGTACAGAGGAAACCATTTGCTAAGTTAATGTGGGAGGAGGAGAGTAACCTTTGTCCCTGACTATCGCGGAGCAAGAAGAAAGAGCCTTTATCTTAACATCATGGTCTAGCTAGGGGGTGTCCAGTGGTAAATCCATTTAGGAGTGGTTGTGCCTACGATTGGGTGGAAACATGCACCCCTTATGCGTCCTCCCAGGTAGCCAAGGGTGAACTATAATTGTCCCACTAGACCTTGACCTGATTGACTGTTCGATGTCGTAGTTGTCAAGTTCAATGATCTAGAATGCGGATTGGCTCCACTATGAGTGCACCCTAGTCTGACACCGCAAGGAACTCAAATCAATCTCATGTGTAGGATCACTAACATAATGTCACAAACAAATACATGAAAAACATCATGAAAATTCTTCAATGATGAGGCATGGCTAGTCAATAGGCCACGGCTCCCTTCCTTCCAAAACTTCAAAAGGCCCCACAAACCTAGGAGATATTTTAGCACCCCTTCCGAACTCAATCAAAATATTGTGGGGTTTCACCCGCAAGAAAACTTGATCGCCAAATTCATAGTTGCGGTCTAGGTGATGTGCATCAACATAACTATTCTTCTGATCTTGCGCTTCTCTAATACTTTGTTTTATCATTTTCAATTGTTCTTCCATTTCTTGGATCATTTCTGGTCCCATCGAGACCCTATCCTCAATTTGATCCCATCTCAATGGCATCTGACACATTAACCCGTAGTGAAACTCAAACGGTGCAATCTTAATGGTACCTTTATAGTTGTTGTTGTACACCACTCCACCAGTGTCAAGAAATCTTCCCAACACTTTTGTTGGTCCACCACATACATACACAACCTATCTTCCAAATTTTATTTTATTTTGTCTTCCTGTCTGTCTCAGGGTGAGATATTGTGCTAAAGTTCAATTGTGTCCCCAAAGCCTCTTGGAAATTGGTCAAAAAATGTCCTGTAAACCTCGATCTCCTATCGGATATGATCATTTTTGGAACTCCACGTAGTCTCACATTCTTGATGTTAAAAAATCTAGCTATGTCTGGTGCCCGATATTTCGTGTGCATAGGAATAAAATATGCACTCTTCATCAGAGTGTCAACTACCATGAAAATCAAGTCGTGCCTCCCTGTTGTCAGTGGCAATCCAACAATGAGTTCCATCGAGATGACCTCCCCTTTCAATTCTGGAACAATGTGTAGCTGTAGTAATCCTGTCAATTGTTTATGTTCAGCCTTCACTCGCTGAAATTCTAGACACCTTGCCGCATAGCTAACTATGTCCGCCTTCATCCCTTCCAAAAGAATAAGGGCTTAAGGTCTGCCCTCATCTTCGTGACTTCTGGATGAGCCATGTATACTACTCTATGATATTTACTTAAGTTTAAACTTCTCAATTCATTGTTAGGAGGTACGTAAATCCGATCATTGTACCTCACCAATCCGTCTTTCTCCAATGTATAACCTTCAAACTTTGGTACCATCATGGTGTCTTGTCTGATATTTTCCCTAACATATTTATACCAGTCACCGTTGAAATGCATAGTTAGAATCCTTTCTCGAAGATTCGTCTGAAGAGGTATCACCGAGAATATGGGTGGTCTCCGACTCAATGCATCGGCCACTCAGTTCACCGTTCATTTAATGTACTTAATCTCAAATCGTATTTGCTAAGAATTCTGATCAACGCTTATGTTGTGTATTCAAGTCATTATGCGTAAAAAGTGTTGCATTCCCAGTGATGTGTTTTTTTAGTTCGAACTTTCATCCAATCAGATAGTGTCTCCACACTCTCAAGGCATACACAATAGCCAATAATTAAAAACCATGTGTCGCGTAGTTATCCTCATGCTTTCTTAATTTCCTTGAGATGTAAGCGATCACTTGATCGTCTTGCATCAATAATCCTCCTAAACATTCCTTGGACGCATCTGCGCATACCAAGAAATCCCTGTCCAAGTCGGGGAATTTGAGTATCGATGTTGTCATCAACATCCCCCTGAGCCTTTGAAATTATTTTGCGCACTTCTTGGTCCATACAACTTCTTGTTTTTGTTCTGCAATTCTGCAATCGGATTTGCTATCTTTGAAAAACCTTCGACGAACCATCAGTAATATCCTGCTAAACCCAAAATATGTGTATGCTTGGTACATTTGTCGATGTAGGATATTCCATAATAGCCTCTACCTTCGTCAGGTCCACAATGATTCCTTCTCTGGATATAAAATGCCATAAGTAATGAATCCTCGAGAGCATTTCGACAGTTTCATGTAATCACTGTAATACCAAGCGCAATGTTCGTCATGTTCCTCCATCGTCTGAGAACATAACAATGTGTCATCAATGAATACTTGAACAAAATTGTCTAAGTATTTGTGGAACACCCCATCCATCAATCTCATGAATATCCTCGGGGCGTTTGTCAGTCTAAATGGTGAAATGGTAAACTCGTAATGCTCGAACCTCGTCTTGAATGTAGTTTTAGGAATTTCCTCCTCTTTGATTCACAACTGGTGATATCCTGATCTCAAGTCGATCTTTGAAAACATTGTCTCTCCTTTCATTTGATCAAATAAATTTTCTATTATTGGCAACAGATACTGGTTCTTTATCGTTTTCTTTTTCAATTGACGGTAATCGATATAGAGTCTCCACGACCCATCCTTCTTTCTTATGAAAATAATAGGCACACCCCAAGGTGACACAATTGGACGTATAATTCATAGGTCCAACAAATTATTTATTTGCATTCTCAACTCCTGTAACTCAGGTGTCGACATTCGATAAGGCGTTCTTGCTATCGGTTCAGTTCCAAGTTTCAAGTCGATGGTAAACTCCAATTCTCTTTCGGGAGACAACTTGGTAACTCTTATGGAATTACATCAGCCACTCTCATACTACCAAAAGTTTTTATAATCCTTCTTCCTCACCCTTTTCATTTAGCGCTAAGATTTCATATAACTTACATCCTTTACACAAGATCTTCTATAGTTGTAGGGTGTCATGTTGATCTGACTGCTCTGGCATTTTCAACTAGACAATCTCGCTAGTAATGTGGCCCTCCACATGTCTAGCACCCAGTCTTTGGTCCAATACTCCTAGCCTCGAAGTAGAAGTTGTTGGCCTACCAGCCTGAGATCCTGGTCTATCTTGCTGACAGGACTAAAATGTTGCTGCTACGGGTGACGTCGTTGCTGATGTTGTGTTCCTCTCCAAGGAGTCCTCTACTGAGGAGTCAGTCGTCATGGCATCATGAACGTGGATCCTCTTGGCTATCACGATACCCTGATGTCTTTCTAGTGGGTGTTTGATGTTGTTGCACACCAGATGTCACCTATCTAGTTGGTCTTGCAAGAGTCCTACCCAGACCCCCGTTGGTCAGCTCTTTCTCAGCTATGAGGGCCTTCGAGACTGCATCGTGCAATGCATAAGGCATTAGGATCCTCACCTTCACATGAATGTTGATGTTAAGTCTGAACACAAACTTGTTTACCTTTATCTTCTCGGTGTTCAAATGCAGAGAATACCAAAGAAACTCCATGAATTGGGCCTCATACTCGGGCACCATACGACCACCCTGTCGTCAGGTGTTGAACTCATTGAGTTGGCGCTTGATGAATTCCTTTGATAAATACATCTCCCATAACTGTTCCTCGAACAATTCCCACGACACGTCTTCGAAGACCATGTTTAGTTGAGGTAGGAGCATCTTCCACCATAGAAAATCACTCCCCTTTCATGTTGGAGGTGTAATCATGAAGTGTAAAGCACATTGCCATGTTCTCCAACCATGCCTCGGAGGCTGAGCCATCTGTGGAACCCATGAACTCGAGAAACTTAACCTTCTCGAGTTCTCCAAGAATGCTATGACTGCCAACAGGAGCGCGTTGTGAACCCCCATTAGACACAGGCGGCCTAGCCTCATCTTTACTTAGTCGGTTAATCAAGGCCTATAACATCCTATGGAAGGACCTCATTAGTACAACCACATCCCCCACAACAATCTTCTCCTGTCCAATGAATTTCTCTTCTCCTTGGAGGTTAGACCCCTTTGATGCAGGTGCTACTGGAGGCATCACACCTCCTCCCTTAGCACCACGTCATTTACCTCCATGATGTCCTCTAATCACGATTACCGTAAGGGCCAATTTAAATTTTAATTAGCAATACGTTATTAACCAAGTGTTTAGTACAATGGAAGGCGTAATTATTCCAAAGTCGCAAGGTTGAACCTGCTCTGACACCATATGTAACTACCCATCCATTATGTCAACCAATTTTTATTTTTTTTCAATGGGATATTAACGTGTTACAACATAATAACAACATACATCATCGTAACTAAAATGACACATAAGCATTGCATTAACATAACTAAAAGCAACACATATTCAACGTATAACATAATTAGCGATAGAGTTCAACACATCACAATCAATCGAAGAAAAATATCAATAAGGATCAACCAGACACTGAATATCAAAAGAACTACCCGCCCAACTTACCCTGCAACGTTAGGACCTCCAAGACACATAAGCAACATTCAAGCCTAGGATTCATCCGATTGATTTTGACCACTTAAGATCTCAGGGCTGGCGATTGTTCTGAGGAACAAGGAGGTGTCTAAATCCCACTAATCCAATCACAACTCATGATTCCAATCTAGATTATCAGTCATACACTAACATTTTCACATGGTG
>ML778056.1:600178-618591 GCA_009831015.1 Picea engelmannii | reverse complement strand
AAACAAATGTATCGACCAGCGAGTTGGTGAATCACCAGTTCTACGTGCCATTTACCCAGGTCATAACCAACACATCATATGATATCAACTCGCCAAGTGTTAAGTCTAAAACGAACACAGTACCAGCATTAACTAACGACTTATCGTGCCAATTCCACCGTTTAATTAGTCGCCTAATCACAGGGTTTAGTGATAATTCATAGCTTAGGATTAAATCATTCATCGTATAATCCAATCTTTGCAAACATAATGCCAAGTATCAATTCGAACATGATCAACTCATGTGCCTTGAAACCATTGCCAACATACCTTATGAACTTGCCAATGTATTTGGTTTATACCATATGTGTTTGTACTCCAAAGTCTTAGAAACAGACAATCAAAATTCCTTTATATAATAATCAAGTGATAGTTCAAAGCAAGGATAAAAACAATATGACCAAATCCATTACACAATTTTCATTGATAAGACCAATAACTTTCATGCCCAAAGGTTTTACAGTGAAATATATCCAATCAAGAATGCTCAAGAACATAAGTCTGATACAACATTAGCAATCAGATGATAAACCAGTGATCAAGTATCAACCAAATACGACGACAATCTAATTAACGAAAGAAGTGTTTTCACACATGCAGTTGTGAAAACTAAAAACGAAATTGAATTGGAATTGTCGCAAAAATAAGATGAATGTCCATTAGCACAATGCGACAATGGTTTGTCGTAATACGACAAGGGGTGTAGGCAGCTTTTGAGAGCAATCAAAAAAATTGGGTTGGCTGCCAATAGATTGTCATCCATTCAAACGATCCTGCTAAAGGGAATCTCATTATCTTGGGAAGACCTTGGTTGGTCGTAGCCAATGCATTTATTAGTTGTAGAGAAGGTGAAATGACTATCTCTAATGGACTTTCTATAAAGAAACTTATGATATACCCACCAACTAAACTTGTTATAGAGAATCTATGGTGGCTTGAATGTCCATATGAAACTGAAAAATGGGAAGAACCTGTGTTTCCTAGTGATCACTCTTGGGCACTTCGAGAGAAAACAATGGAGAATGTGCTAATTCAATTCATTTCTACAATCACATGTGTTGATTTTCCTCGATCTTTTCCCCAATTTGAGTATATGTTTGGTGAAGAATTTCAAGAACAATTGGACCCATCAACTCTGTCTTCAAAATATTTTATCTTTGAGATAGATGAATCTTCCATATCTTATGCCATGCCTTATGAGATTAGTCTTGGAAAATTCCTACATATCAATCCTGGACTAGATGCAGATCAAGAAGAACAATTAGTGAACGTCCTTAAGGACCAATCATGAGCATCGACCTGGGAATATACCCAAATGAGGGGTATAAAAACTGACACATGCATTCATCATATATATACCCAGGCATAAGTAACACATGTTAGGAAACCTCAGAGAAGGATGAATCCGACACTAAAATATATAGTAAAGGAAGAAATACAAAAACTATTGAATTTTCGTTTTATTTATCCAATTTTTGACAAAAAATGGGTATCCCTGCTTGTAGTGGTTCCAAAGAAAGTAACCAAAAAATGGATAATTTGTGTTGACTTCCGGGAACTTAACAAGGCCACTCTTAAGGATTATTTTCCTCTTCCCTTCATTGACCAAGTCTTGGATACCTTGTTAGGAAAAGGATACTTTTCCTTCCTTGATGGATATAGCGGATACAATCAAATTCTAATAGAACCCGAGGATCAGGAAAATACTACTTTCACTTGTCCTTGGGGCACTTATGCCTATAGGGTCCTACCATTTTGTATGTATAATGCTCCCACCACATTCTAGTGAGCATTATTAGGGATATTGGTTGATCTCATTCATGATTGTGTGGAAGTGTATATGGAAAATTTTATAGTATATGGTAATACTTTTCAAGAAGCCCTCGATAAACCGAGGAAAGTTCTCATTAGATGTCAAGAGACGAATTTATCCTTAATTCATGAGAAGTGTAAAATGTTATTGACTAAATGAGTAGTCTTAGGGCATCATGTTTCATCCAAAGGGACTAAAGTGGATCCTGCTAATATTGAAGTAATTGTCAAACTACCACCTCCAAAGACTCAAAAGTAGGGGATAATCATTCTTGGACATGCTATATACTACCGACGATTCATTGAAACCTTTAAGGAGATTTATGTACCAATGTTTGGATTTCTTACAAAATATGTTGACTTTCTTTGGATTGACCATTGTCAAACTGCCTTTGAAACTCCAAAAGCTAAATTATTTGTGTCACTAGTTCTTAGAGGACCAAACTGGGCCCTTCCATTTCATATATCCATTGATGCCTCCAATACTAAAATGGGAGGAGTGTTAGGAAAAAAAGAATACGAACAATCCTATGCCATTTACTTTGTGAGTAAGAACTTGACCCCTATTGAGATAAACTATACAATCACTGAGAAAGAATTCTTAGAAGTTGTCCATGCCATTAACAAGTTTCACCATTATATCATAGGATATGAGGTATTTGTACATACAAATCACTCTGCCATTAGATTTCTAATGAAAAAAACTATTACAAATGGTCGAGTAACTAGGTGGCTCCTTTTATTACAAGATTTGAATATCACTGTCCTTGACTGACCAGGAAAAAAGAAATTAGTAGTTGATTTTATCTCTCACATTAATCATGAAGGTGATAGTATTCTTGTTGATGATAGCTTCCCATATGAGCATCTCTTATCCATCTCCATAAACACTCTATGGTTTGCAGATATGGAAAATTATTTAGCCACTAGAAAATTACCAACTCATTTATCGCCTCATGAAATTCGTAGAATTATAACATAATGTGCTAACTACTCCTGGGTTGGCCATGACCTTTTTCGTACTAGACAAGATTTGATTAATCGTAGATGTGTCCAGGAAGATGAGATAATAGAAATACTACGAAGTTGTCATGATGGACCGTGTGGTGGAAATTTTTTTGATAAACGTACAACATACAAGATTTTACATTCAAGTTACTATTGGCCTAGCATTTTTAAGGATACTGCCAAATATGTAAGAAGTTGTGATAGTTGTCAGAGGATATGAAAACCCATGTCAGCCGATGAAATGCCTTTACATACCCAGGTATGATAGAACCTTTTGAGAAATGGGCCCTTGATTTTGTAGGACCAATTTCCCCCATGTCTCGTAAGAAGAACTATATTCTTATTTGCACAAATTATGTCACTAAGTGGGTAGAGGAAAAAGCCTTGTTTAGCGATACTAAAAAATATGTTGTTGAGTTTATTTATGAAGATATTTTTACCTGCTTTGGTGTTCCTCATGAGATTTTCATGGACCAGAGTACACAATTTACTTCTAAGTTGATGAAGGAATTAATAGAAAAATATGGGATAAATAATAGTAAGTCCTCTCCATAGCACCCACAAGATAATGGCCAAGTGGAATCAACAAAAAACATATTGGACACTATCTTGACCAAAAATGTCAAACTACACCATAGAGATTGGGTTGATAGACTTCCACAGGCTTTGTGGGCATATAACACGACATGGATAAACACCACTGGACATAACCCATATGAACTGGTTTATGGAAAACAAGTACTCTTACCTATTGAATCCCAAGTACAAATCTTTCGTATTGCTACACAATTGGGATAATATTTAGACGAGGGACAAAAAAAACGAGTCCTACAATCGAATGAATTAGATGAAATTAGATAGGATGTTATCCAAAGGACAATCTTAGTTCAAAACCAGTGAATCAAATGGCATGATAAATTCATTAAAAAGAAGCAATTTCAACCTGGAGATTGGGCTCTATTGTTTGATTCAAGGTTTAAAACTTTTAAAGGAAAAATTACCACTCGATGGTTGGGTCCTTATGAAGTGGTTACCATGTTTGATAATGGGTCTGTGAAGATAAAAACAATTGATGATGGACAAGTCTCTTTTGTAGTGAATGGACATAGACTTAAAGTTTAACACAAGCCCATTTCTAAAGAAGACTTTATACAAGTCATGTCAGCTGACAAGGCACTAGCCTTGGTGGATGGGGAAGTTTCTTCTCCTTCCCCTTGTTCTTGAAACATTTTGATTTTTGGTGTACATATGTAAATATTTTAGAGTGTGGTTTTTTACAAACAATTTTAGTAACTTTTGCAGGTATTCATCTAAAAACCAGTGGGCAATTCCAAGGAGACAAAAGGGAAGTATTTTACTTCAAAAGAAGATGTTGCTATACTTCAATTTTGTTTTCTTCTTAAGCATTGATTGAATAATGAATATTTTTATCATGATTAAAAATTGTTTTATTTGAATTAGCCATTTTTAGTCTTTTTACAAGATTTCTATCTTCCTTTCTCTCAAGATATATTTCATGGAAGTTGCTCATAACTTCCACCACTAGAGGACATAAGGAAGTGACTTTTTTTCTTATCAAAACTAGAGGTTACTAGTACAATCCATCTAGAACTCTGAGTATGTGAGTAAAGTATCTTTATAAAAGAGTAGCAAGAAGGTATGACTAGCGGTTAACCATGGAAACATCAATATAAATTTAAATGGAAGAAAGTGAGTAGGGACTATAAATACCTTTCTGTTATTTTCCAATAGTACCATCCAC
Organism: Picea engelmannii; assembly: GCA_009831015.1. Taxonomy (NCBI): domain Eukaryota; kingdom Viridiplantae; phylum Streptophyta; class Pinopsida; order Pinales; family Pinaceae; genus Picea; species Picea engelmannii. The sequence goes on along the minus strand of ML778056.1, from coordinate 613,970 downwards.
CACACATTAAAAATGATTGACTGTACCATATATTCATATTGGATACGCCCACTTAAGTATCCCTTACACCAGGAAAATCTATAAGAAATGCACAAAGAAGAATCATCCTCCAACTCAAATACCACCCTAGTCCATAAAAAGATTTTCAGAGTTGCCTCCCCGTCTCCTTGCAAAAAGAAACATTCATATACAAATCTTAAATATGGTGGTAAGGACCAGTCTCTACTATAAAAATGGTGTATAGGGATAACCCGTTGGGATACTAAATAGTTTTGCTGACAGTGGGTACCAGCCTATGGTATGACTAGGTAATCCCATCGGAGTACTGAACGGGATCAATGGCAACGGGGAATTCTACCTAGAGAGGGTGATGATTTGACAAACAATAAATAAAGATCAATTTACGATCTTAAAACTTGTCCTAATGTGCGACACTACTTGTAGAAAGGAATGAGCATAAGTATGCATGGTTAAGAGAAGGTAAATTAACTGCATTAATATTCCATTGGAAACTAACTTTAATACAATATTAAGACTCTCTTTCCTAACTCTTCTTAACTATATGTAGGATGTCATGTCCTACAGGTGGGGCCATATTTTTAACCGTCTTGTGAGGCTAATGTGTGAAATTTATCCATACACTTGGAAACTATAAATATTATGCTATTGGAAGGATTGATCATTTTCCTATATCTTTGATTGTGAAGTGTTAGAATACTTAGGAGTGGGGGAGGGTTTTTGTGAGCTAAAAAAATAAAAAAAAACACTAAAAACTACCCATTTGTGTAGCAAGCCCATGAGAAGAGGAAGTAGGATTTCTGTCAAAATTCTATCATAATGTCTTTTTACAATATCTCAGGCTATTATATCAACAATCATTTATATTGGCATGATAAACCTTATACTGATGACATAATTTTGTGTGTATAATTAACAAGCCTGTTGTACATCATACTCTATAGTTTTTTGTTGGCCTATGTTTACATCTAATACAAGGGAGGACTAATTACACTCAAATTTTCCTTGTAAAAGTTACAGTTCGACGACGAAGGAAACTAAGATGAATGCTATAATCCTATCTGCCCTCTTGTTCACAATGCTCGCTTACTATTGTATAGTTTTCACCTGAACAAACGACCGGATGGAGTACCATATGGAGGACTGGATGAAGTACCATATGGAGGACCGGATGAAGTGTCAGATAAGGTATTGTATAATACGCTGCAACTATGAAGCGATTTTAATGCTTCAATTTTGGTATGATCATTGGAGTTTGATTATATTCGTTGAGTGATGTATTAAATATTTCTAAATATGGTATATCTATATTTTACACTTATTTTAAGGGAAAATTAAATTTACTATTTCATTTTATGATCATAATGTCCAAGTCTTCGACTTGGACATTGATCAAATCTTTTATGCGATTTTATTTAACCTCCAAGTACAAATCATTCAAATTTTAAACCCTCTGCAATCATTAGCACCTATGGAAATTGTATGTGTGAAACCACCCCACGATTTGAACCTTCCATATCATTTGCATTAAGAACAAAGCACCATGTTCTGTATCCTCATTCTCTTTCCATTTTTCCTCTTGCTTATCCATTTCTCCGCAACCATGCCAAATTGTCACAAACCTTCATCCTATGTTGATCTATTGGCCATTCCAGAGTTCAAAGCCTGCCGAGAAGTCTTTCTCTGTGTAGGTTGGGGGAAGTTCCTTACTATTTTGCAGGGGCATGATGACAATGTCTCCCTTCAATTCTCTCTCGGATTTGATGGAAAGATCAGTCGCGTAGGGTCACTAGTTTTCTCAGTCTCCGAAGAGTCCATTGCTTTGGCCACAAAATTTCCATGAGTTGGGTACCGATGGTTCAAGTAGCATCAGCTCCCATGTTAAGCCCTAAATAGTGGCTCATTACCCCTTAATTGGGGCATATTGCATTAGTAATGTTATTTTATTTATGTTGGATTAAGTCCATTAGTTGTAATTATACCTCCTAGTCTCCTATATATACCAAGGAGACATTTTTATTTGGAATCATCTTGTAATTGGACATTTATGTGGGCATAAGGAGGTTTCCCCCTCGAAGAGGCTTATTATCTAAATTTATCTCTTTTTCAAGGTGTTGAGTACTTATTCTGAGGTTTTTCTATGCTATATTGATATTTGGTTCCTAACATATGGTATTAGAGCTTATCACCTTATCAAGTTTCCCTGTGATACCTCTTAAATCAATTTCTTTTCCTTCCAATGAAAATTTCATGAAAAGTTCTTGAAAATTAAAATCCATTGTTCCTAATGATTGTAACCATTGGATTCCTAGTACTACACTTCCTTTCATATTGCAACAAAAATGACACCATTTATGGCACTCTATGGATACCACCCTCCTTCCATCACTTCTTCTCTAAAATAAAAATATAAGGTTCCAGCAGTGGAAGATCACATCGAGCATCAACAACAAGCTCTCCAAATATAATCGCATGAAACAACAAGAAGATCAACATCGTAGTGAAATAAGTTTTGAAGTATGGGATTAGGTGTTTTTAAGACTAGAACCATACAAACATATGTCCCTCAAGAAATCCAAGAAGGATAATAAATTATAACCAAAGTACTATGGCCCTTATAAGGTGTTGCAAAAGATTGGTACTATGCCATACAAATTGGATTTGCTTGCATCTTCATGAGTACACCCAGTTTTCCATGTTTCATGCTTAAAGAAGGTTAGAGGTGACAAGATCCCAGTTCAAACTATATTTCCAGAACTTAACTATGAAGGAAAAATCATATTGGAGCCTGAAGCCATCACCAACACAAGAATTCACCAGTTGAGGAATAGATCCATTTTAGAGTATCTCATTAAATGGAGGAAACTACCGGCTAAATATTCCACTTGGGAAGATGAGTATTTTATACAGAAGCATCCAGAGTTACTCAAGCATTGCGGAAAACACTTGTCTCAAGGGGAGGGGCAGGTTAAGCCCTAAATAGTGGCTCATTACCCCTTAATTGGGGCATATTACATTAGTAATGTTATTTTATTTATGTTGGCTTTAGTCCATTAGTTGTAATTGTACCTCCTAGTCTCCTACATATACCAAGGAGACATTTTCATTTGGAATCATCTTGTAATTGGACATTTATGTGGGCATAAGGAGGTTGCCCCCTAGAAGAGGCTTATTATTCGAATTTCTCTTTTTTTCAAGGCGTTGAGTACTTAATCTTAGGGTTTTCTATGCTATATTGATATTTAGTTCCTAACATCCCACAAAAAAGTTACAACCGAGTGTTTAAGCCTGAATATAAAAGCGTCTCTGAGACTAAAGGGTATTCAAAAGGGTAGATTAAATATGAGTTAATCAAACCTCTAATCATTATCACTAGAATCATCACTTGCGAGGGTAAGTAGTTCATCTTCAAAGCCTTTCGTTTTCTCCTTTTGGCCCATTTTCAGTTCAACAAACCTTTGAATTTTCTCTTTTATTTTCTCAAAAGTCTCGAGAAGATGTCCTCCCAGGTCTACAAAAATGTAGCTAACCCTCATCATAACTTCTGTCATCATGGCCTTATTAAACTACTTGTCATCTCAGAATTAAAGAAGAAGGGAAACACTTGGAAAGACTTCCTCTATCAGTTTTCGAACCGCCATCTAACAGTTAAAACAAGTAGGAAGTTGATCAATCCTAGGACTATTACTCCACCTAACCCTCACTCTCCTAAAACAACAAACCCTCCAACCCATCCTATTTCATTATCTAATAAGAAACCCAACAAATATATTGTTGAGAATTCATTATATACAAATCATGTTGGCTCTAAACAAAAGAAATTGCAAGACTCTTTCCCTCCAATCCCTATAAGGAGATGAGGTGCTAACAAATTTAAAGGGAAATAATTTCATAGGAGCACTCGAAGCATGACTGGAAAGACCAATACGAAACTTACAACTACCGCAGATCATATTTAGTTGTCCTCTAACCATGAGAGCCCTTACAAGAAAATTAGAGAAGATTCTACAAAAGAATTTAAACATGCCAAAGAAATCAAGTTTGAGCCTGCCGCACCTAGTCTTCCTCAAAAATCCAATGTTACACCATCTCCTTATATTCCTACACCTTCTACCAAATGTGACATGCATTCTACATCTACTAAGAATCCTAAGCCTTCCTCTCTTAAACAATCTGATCAGTTCCCAACTATTGAGAAATTGCAAAAAGAGAATGCTTAGTTGATCCAATGTCTGGAAAAATGTGAAACTGTGGATTGTCATTTGCACCGTGAAAACGTTGTCCTTCAAGAAAAGGTAAATTATCTTCAGCGTTTGGTCGATCATATGACTACTACCAATCAAAGTCTAAGGATGTAGTTGAAGCATCGAAAGAGGCCTAAGCCAAAGTATCTAGGACATGAGGGAGAGGCCTCTAAAGCTAATCTACCCCCTCCTTCATAAGTATAGCTATGTTTGGTGACCCATTTTTGTTGCAGAGGGACCTACAAACTCTTAGGCGTGGGAGAAATCATGAATCTGTGTTTTGCCCATTTTTCCTTTGCCCAAATCCATTTTTTCACATGGAGATTATACAGTTTATGATTTTATTTGTCCTTTTTGATGGTGTTATCAGGTTTCATCCATCAATTTTCCATGGATCAACATAAGGTATGTGTAATCCTTATTTGTGATGATTTTATGATTGTTTATCTTTAATTGAGTGAGTACAATCTATTAATATTTCTTGTTTGTTTGAAACATGTCAAAAACATGATCTGACCCTCGATCCAACCCTCGATCCGACCCTCGATCCATCCCTCGATCCAACCCTCGATTCGACCCTCGGATCATAATGCATTTGTGGGTTGACATATTAGCAGGCTCATCTTGGAGAATCTGAAACATGGGTTTTGTACCTGCTCGAGCTCACCAGTTATGGAACTTATTACATTTAGATTCAAGAAGTTGCATCGACCTCTATTTTGAGTGCACGAAGCTGTTGAGAAGATGTTGTCTATTGTCAATCTTTAATTAAATTATGTTGTAGGAGAGCGTCGACCCTTTCAATGTTTGACCTCTCATATATGTTTACAAAATCTATAAGTACTCGGAGACTCTCGGGATGAATAGACACAATTTTTATATATACAACTATTATATTGAATTTCTCTGTAAAAAAATCAAATTTGGTGTTAATATGAATGATATTCTAAGTTTGTGACTGTATATTAAGTTGGAGTAGTGCCACGACTGCCTAGGGGGGCCACCAATGGTTTTGATATCTTAATTTGTTGTATATTCATATTTATGTATTTAACTCTCTTGTGTGCAGGTTGCTTTCTAAAGTTGTATTTATTTTCATATATTGCTTATAGGTTAATCATAATTGTTTATATCTAATTGTCCATACTCTAACATCTAACATCTCTTTTGCAGGTCGTGTTTTATTAATGTATATATGTCCATAATCATCTAAGTGTGCAATTATATCCAAGCATTATTTTCTTGTTTTAGAAAATGTATATTACTTTGTATATTGGTTATTTAGGAAGTGTCCATAACAACTACATATACTTCATTAAGTTGCGATTTTTTATTACTTCTTGTAGGTTTTCATAAATTGTTAAATCAAATCAACTCTTTTCCATCATCTGAGTGATAGGAAAAGAGTTGATTTCAAATCAATTTTGCACAATGTTTATAGACTGTATTAATTATAATAACATGCATTGATATCTTCATAATGGAAAATCTCTCCATAGACTATCTTATTCATACTCTACATATCTATATAGAAATTAGCATTGAATTGATTCCACTTAAATTATCATTAGTGTTAAGGTGTCATTGTGACATAATTTGCCATCGTAGACACAACCATTACATTTAAATGTCATCATGATGTTGTTTATTTTCAGTCATTGATATTAGTGTAATGATAAGTTTTATTTCTTGTAAGATAAGAGCAATTGTGAGTTTTTGAAGAGATGCTTTAAGAATAGAGTTCATTTTGAAGATTTGATTTTAAAAGTAACTTGTGTTTATTCAAGGATTGCTTTCTTATTCAAGAGTTGCTTGCTTAGAGTAATAACTTCATTGTTCATAGTTATATATTTCTTTTAAAGACTTGTTCATTTAGATTAATAATCTCACTGTTTGTAGTTAAATATTGCTCTGTACATTTAAAATAAAGTATATTGTTCAACTAGGTTTTATCTTGTTTAGAGTATTTTAAATCATCTTTTAAAATATAATTGTAGATAGAAAATGGAATGTTGATCCTTAGGGTAAATCATTCTCTTGACTAGTTAATATTTCCATTAGTTTTTCTCTCTTCCTCGACTCATACTGTGTCACAACTCTAAGTCTACTTACCCTGGTTGATAATTTAATTTTGAGAAAGTAAGACATATAGTTTACCCATCAAGAGGCAACATGAGGAGTATCATTTTGTACATTGGTAGAAATAGGTTTGGGATTGGAATGATTGACTTGTTTTATCATAGTATATGTATCAAAAGTTCCAATCACACCATCAACAACATGAGATGCTATTGTAAGTGTTGGGGTTGGATTTGTACACAGGCGAGGAGCATCAGGGATCAAGTCATACAATGCGCTTGTTTGAGAATAAACAAGATCCAAATATTGGGCACGACTGATCGCTTGTTCTTCAGTGACGACACCCCCCATGGAAATATCATGAGCTATAGGACTGGTGAGTGATTTTGTGAACCACTTAGCCAACAATTTATCAGGAAGAGAAACTTTTATTAATCATTGTCTCCTCCTCCACTCATGAATTTGATTTGAGATGTGGGTAGAAGAGGATTGTTTAAATGAACTTAAAATTTATGTTCATGTCTCATACCGTATAGGCAGTTGGTAATGTGTCAAGAAAGACATGGATAAGGTATTTAAATAATTGAAGAAACCTCTCGGAAATTCGATGTACCATTTGGCGGTCAAGCCCGTAAGAGTGTGTTGGAAAAGACGTAGTCGTATGGAGTCATCCATCAGGGAGTTGGATGAACACCAAAGATGAAAATTCATGACATGAGTTTTTGGATCTTCTCCCGATTGATCATCAAACTTGGGAATGTTCGACGGTAATTTGGTAGGTATAAACAACCAAAAAGGAGAATGTAATATAGGATATTTCAAAATTCTAAACAAATCCGGTAAATCCAAAGTAGCTAGAAATGGAAATTGTTTGTTAACTTGAGGAAAATGATAATTTTGGGGAGGTAATCACGTAGGTATACCAATAGGACCATCATTTGTTTGCAAATAGTTAGAGGGTCCCATCAAAATCAGCTGAGGAGGATTTTGAGTCAAATAGCCAACATTAGCATGTTGATTTGGCATGCCACTTTGGAAAGGGGAATTGGATTGAAAATATTGACCCCAGGTAGGGTTTACAATGCCTGGAAAAGGATCCCCGAAATAAGAGGGTACAAAATAATTTATTAGTGTAGCTTTCCCCCCAGACAGTTGTTTATTTCCTTGAAAAGGAAAATTCCAATGTTGAGTGTGCAATCGAGGCATAGATTTCCTATAAACTAGATTGTTTCCCCCAACTTGGGGTTTCCCCCGAACTTGGGGTTGACCCCCAAATTGAGGTTGACCCCCATATGAGTATCCTCTAATAGGAAGTTGAAAACCATAAGTAACGAGATGATTTGTGCCTCCAATAAGATTTGAGCTACTTGGTCTAGGAATATTAGATCCTTCAGGGGGTGCAGAAAGACTAGGTCCTCTGGATAGACCCTGGGTCAAGTTAGGAATAAAACCACTAAGAGTGTTACAACCAGGTGGAACAAAAACACTAGGTCCTCTAGATGGACCCTGGGTAGGATTAGTAATAGAAATACTAAGATCAGTATACCCAGGTGGAATTGATGGATTCGGTCTAAATGAAAGTGGTGTTCCAATAAGAGCTTGAATTGTAAAAGAACTTTTGGAAAAAAAAGGTGCAACTTGTGGGACTGTGGTAGAGCTAGTAAACTGGCTAGGAAGAGTTGTATGTGTACCAACCAACAACTAGTCTGGAACCATAGTAATATTACTTAGCGTGCCAGTAAAATTATTTGGAGGCACTGTATAAGCATTAGAAGTAATAGGTATGTGTGGTGATGTAGGTTGGTTCAGACTCATACCTATTTTATCAAAAATATCTTGTCCCAAGGGAGTTCTCCACAAAGAATGGACTAGGATAGAACTGGGATTAAAAATTCCAGAAGTTTGAAATGGGGTTCTAAATGCTTCAGTAGGAAATGGTGGTTCATCCATGCCAAACTCTACAAAAGGCCCTGAAGGTATTCTAGGATAGTCTTCAACAACAATGTCTCCGAAAGATTTTATTCTGAGCAAAATAGAGTCTTGGGTAACATTTAATAACGGATTTACAAGGAGTGATGGTTCAACCAATGGAGTATAACCATTGATCTCAGAGGATGCGTCTTTATTGACTGCTCCTTCAAGAGAAGGACCCTTTAGTGAATTAGGAAGCAAGGGGGTGTATTCTTCCAGTTCTTTCAGAGGATATCCTTGCATCCTACATTAACAGTGAGGGCCAATGTTGGACACACCCAATAAACAATAAAAGCGATCTATGGCCAACTAGAGAAGACAAAAAAAACTCACTAACAAAATCTATATATCAAGCATATAAACAAAACTGCTTATTTGGAAATCACTAGTTGGTGATGAAATCCAACATCGCTAGATCAAGACAAGAAGGGGATGGGATAAAGTAGGTGGAAACATTACGTTGATGGCCGTGTTAACGAACATACACCCTAGTGAAATCTCCCACACATAATCATGGGTATACCCTCCAAGGAGCTCGAGTGAGTATATCCAACGTCGAATCCAGGTACCATGAAGAATTTCCCCTCCACAATCACCTCATGTAAAGACCCTAAAGAGATAGGCTACTAAGGTTACCAAGTATGACAATGATTCTTGGGGAGGAAGTCAACAGTCCGATATACGAGTAAGGGTAGGGTATCTAAGCCTTAAATATCCTCAAGAAGGCCTGCACAAGGTTTTCTTCTCAAGTGACCCCCAATAATACATGCATTTACTACACTAGGACCACCAAAGCAGGGTTAGTAACTCTGTTGGCCTTAATGTGACCTCGTGATTGACCCTTGTGTTAGAAGGGCTTCCCTGGACAAAATGTAGAAAGTGGATTTGTCTCTCCCTAATCAGAAGATGTTATTGTTTGTTTTGATGCTTTGGAGAGTATTCCTCACAACCTATTCCAAAGCTCTATGTCCTAGCTAATGTTGGTGTACAAGAGTTCTAGAAAATAAAAGTTACTAGATAAATTTTAAAATTACGCTTAATTTTAACGGATGTTCTTTTACTAAAAAGGGAAGCGAAGATGAAACTGATGAAGTGCTTGACCTTGACTCAAAAATATGCAAAGAGAGATGAGATTCAATTTTTTTTTTTCAATGAACTCTAATTACATAAGAGATAAGGTTTTTTTTGTTCCAAAACACAACAAGTTGCAAGATAACAATTCCTTTAAACTTTGAACAATCTTGATAACAAACAATCAAAGAAATAAAAATTTCCAATTTTCTCTTTTAAACAAAAGTTAGAATGCAAAAAGTTTCTTGTAAACACTAAGAAAGAAAGATAATTTTCAATTCTTTTTCTTTTTATTAAAAATGGAGATATGAAAAAGGAAAAAGAAAATATTTTCAAGAAAATGAATGCATTCACAACGCAATTCCCCAAACTTAATTCATAATACAAACAAACGTGAAAAAATAAAGAAAACTTATTTGTTTTAACTAATGAAATCAAAATTCATTTGTTTTTATCAACAACAATCAAAACTCAAAAAAGATCATCAATAACTTGACTGAAAAGAACTCAAAGATGAAACCCAAAAATTATACCCTTGAAACAACAAGTGAAAGATAGATCTTTGAAGCCTATGAGAAAGAATTTCAAAACTTGAAAAATGATCAAGACCAACTAAAAATTGCAAACCAGGTTATGAAAAATCATACTACGGAGCCAAAACATTCACCCCAAGCAATGATAAAGAACCCGGGTAAAGAAAAAGACTTCCACTCAAAAAAAAATCACAATCGTCGTAGGTCACAGTGTGACACAACACAATGTTTAGGTATCATTGCAAGAAAAAGAAGGACATAGTGCTACGACGTCACACTGGTTCTCACAATAGGGTGAGACGAAAACTGGAAATTGAGAAAAAATAAAAATATGACAGGGTTTTTCAATGAAATTTGATGACCTTAGAGTCAACATGGATCACCTAGTGACTCAGATAATGAAAAAATAACAAAAGCAAGTAAGCCTAAAGCAAGAAAGAATCAAATACCAAAAGAGGACGTTCCCTAGTATGGTCACCAATTTTGTTACTGGACCAATCAACAAGTGTTGACATGAACTAATCTCCCTAACTTCAACAAGAAATTAGAACAAAACATGACAGAATACATAATTCTCCTTAGATTTCCATTGTAATGTATACTAGTTCAATGAGGGGTAAATGTCATACCATTTAAACATTGTTTAATCCTTTCTAGTGTTGTCCTTGCTCGATCTCAAGTTTTTCAGGATGTTTAACCAATTGAGAAAGAAAAACCAACAAAGAGAGAGAAATAATATATATATTCCAATGAAACCTATGCATAAGATCAAGGAGTTATGCAATAAAAATGGAGACACTTTTATAGGAAATAAATGTATTACTGTATTATATTGATGAAAGTGGAGAATACAACCTGTGCCTTGATATTGCAAGGTCCCTTCCGATGGCCCTTTGCCTCAACACACATACACCTTTTCTCCAATGCTTTTGATGAAGAGTATACACAACCTGACTTGGAAAGCTAAAGCAAAGCTATCACAAGCACAATCTTCAACAAAATTCATCATACATAAGTCAATCTATCCTTTCTCATGAGAGATCCCTCCTTATATAGAGTGAAGGGGAAGGGATGAAGGGATTAGGATGATCCCACTAAATCAGAGAATCAGGTGAGATCCAAACCGATCGGAGGCCACCTCATCCTTTCAAATATTCCATTCTAGAAACTTCGATAAATTCCTCTTTTTCCTTTGTTTAAACATCGTCACACCCTTAACACTAAGAAACCTGTGACGATGTTGCAAGCCACTATGGTGCATCCTGTGACAATTTGGAATCGTCACACACTTAACAATGAGAAAGGTGAAACGATCCTTCTTGACAGGGTTTTTCAATAAGGAAAAGATGATTCCATCTCTCAGGGAAAGTCTTATTTCTTCAATATCCTTCAGGGAATAAGGAAAATGACATTTATTCTAATAGGAGATATACATATCATCAGTGGTCACGAGGGTGATGAAAATAATGTGTAACACACGTAGTATTTATTCAAAGTGCTCCACAACATGGAGATCCTCTACCTCTTCCTCATCACTCTCCAAGCCTTCCCTCTCGACTACTGCTCTTTTCTTCCTATTGATCTTATACTGGTAGGGTCTTCCACTGTGTGTCGTTCCTTCCTTCTGCATAATTTCCTGAATATCCTCTTAATCGATCATAATGGCATATTTCTCTTTACTATGCTATTTTCTATCGATTTTCCCCTCCATCTCATAACTTTCTTAGTGTTTCCCCTAACTCCCCCATGCACACAGGGTAATTTAGCTATCTGATTCTAGGGTCAATACCCCTTTATCATTCAATATTATCTTGATTGAAGTGTACAATGACCTAATGTACCTTCCCCTTGGACCCTTCAGAAAATCCCGATATGTTATACTATAATACTTCGATGTATCTACTGCGAACTTAGGGATATACCCCACTACAATGTTGTCTAGCCAGAAATCTACTATGCGCGTGAATTTGTTATTCACTCTTTTCAGCCGCGCAATACTTTCTTCTGTCCACTCCACTGTTCTAAGTCTATTTTTTAGATGAGTATATTTCAACCATGTTATCCACTCATGCAATAGCATGGGAAAGTCACTAAAGAATCTCTCATGTATTTCATTGAATGTGTATCTCTCCAAATATTGTCTTGGCTTAAACCTAGAGCTTCTATTATCTTTGTGGGAAAACTCTAGTTCCTAGACTATCAAGAATCATTCAATCTCCTCTTTCATGGGGTTCCAACCTAAAAACATCCCCTTTCTTAAACCCTCACACTATACTGCGGGATACATCCCACCCGATCTAATCTTATGAGTTCCAACTGGCAACAAAACCATTGTTGGTTTACTTATGGGTTGACCCAGGTTCAAACATTAGGATTACCAACGACCCTTTGACCATTGGCCCTTATGGATACCATAAGGAAACATAGCACATAGAGTGCACTCTGCAGTCTCAACCAATATAGATTTTGTGGGCATCCTCATGACTCATATGTCTGCAACCATGGGATGGGATTTGTTTCTTTCTCAGAGGCATTAGGTCCATTGAACTTCTAACCCTCGAATACCCATATATTATGCTAACTCTAACTCTTACTAGTAACACAGTATATGACCAACAAACTCCATTAACCATTATAGCTACATGTATTCCATGATAGATATTCATCTATTGTACCATGAGCTTCAGATATAAATGTTGGGGCTCAGAAATGTCCTATTCTCATCCACCTTTCCCTTCATCATTCTTCACATTTCATCGCCCCATTAACCTTTCACGGTATCATTTCCATAAATATACTTGGGTTTCACCTAATTGTTCTCCACTTTATTCATTTTAGTATTTAAAAGGAATTTGTGATTAAATGTTAGAAAATCAACATGTTTTCATATATATCTCAAATATGTGTGAGCTTTGTAATGTGTAGGAATATATGAAGGATTAATTCAAAGGAATTCTCGAATACTTACTCCACCATTTCAATATTTGAGGAGATAATTCAAGCCCATTCCAAGGAGAAGATCATGGAGATTTGTTTGGAATATCTTATCCAAGATATATGAGAGATATGTGTGAGGATTTAAAGGGATTATATTTTGTAATAATGGAAAATAGGTTGAGAGAATAGTGGATCTGTAATAATGAGATTGTTATCTTATCTTCAAGGCTCTCATGTATAAAAGAGAGTGCTCTCTCTTCATGAGGATTCAAGTAGAAGAGGAATTAGATTATTCAATTAAGATGTAATTAGAATTAGAGTAGTCATTAATGGTAGTCATTAGGATTCGAAAGAGAAAGGGATTCTTAGCTTTGATTCATGGTTTTGGTTTTCATGCTTTCATTATTCTTTTATGAAGATTGATTTGATTATTGAATGTAAGATTGGTTCATTGGCGAGAGCTCTCATAAGTTGTTATGTCATTCAACTCTTCACTTGTTGTATCTACTTTTCCTTCATGTAGTTCTCCATTTCTATATTAATTCCATTTATGCAATTTCCCATTCTTAGAGTAATTTCATTTATGCAACTAGATTAATTCAATTCCAAGTCATGTGTTATATTAATGATTCTATTTTAGTTGTGTGTTAGATTAAAGATTCAATTTTAGTCATAGCTTAAACATTATATTAGATTAGTCCCGCTTCAATATTGCATATACTTTGCGTGTGCTTCGTTAGTTTACGACCCTTGGGTAGACAAATTAGATAAGTTGGGTAAATACTAAAATGAAATTAATACAACATTAGTTCGACCCAATATAACGACTGTCGTTCCCTTCTAACGATTGTTGTTCCTTTTGCTATTCATTTGAATGGAACAATTGTTGTTATTTTTGTTGTTCCTTTGAATAGAACAACTGTTGTTCCCTTTACGATT
>ML778056.1:577231-600078 GCA_009831015.1 Picea engelmannii | reverse complement strand
TTTTCTCAACTCCAACTGTAGTTTCCCTTTCTTTCATTCTTTCTTCTGCTTTTCGCATGCCAGCGTTCTCCCTGATTTTCTGAACTGGCTCTTTACTTGCCTCCTCTACGCATGCCTCATCATGCAACGCTGTGTTCCAACATTTGTTTCATTCGTGTTCCAGCATCTGTGTTCCAGCATTCGTGTTCCAGCACCTGTGTTCCAGCATTCGTGTTCCAGCATTCGTGTCATTCGTGTTCCAGCATCTGTGTTCCAGCATTCGTGTTCCAGCATTCGTGTTCCAGCATTCGTGTTCCAGCATTTGTGTCATTCGTGTTCCAGCATTCGTGTTCCAGCATTCGTGTCATTCGTGTTCCAGCATCTGTGTTCCAGCATTCGTGTTCCAGCATTCGTGTTCTAGCATCTGTGTTCCAGCATTCGTGTTCCAGCATTTCTTGTGCGTGTTGACATCCTTGACTGCTCCATAACCGATTGCCATCAATGACAACCTTAACCATCTGCGTCAGTCTTCTGTTATATCCATATCTCCAACAAGTGTAAATTTCAATTCCTACAAGTTAGTGTAAATTTCAATTTATGCAAGTGTTATCTAGATATGTTGGTAAGGAGACATAGAATCTTGTGATAGGAGATTCCTCATGTTTTCCCTACCAACTAGGTAGAAGTAATTTCAATTTTTGAAAATTTCAATTTCCGCAAGATTAGTTTAAATTTTTGCAAGTGTGATCTACATGTGTTGGTTCTAGGGGTCTTAGCAACTACTTGAATGGAGACTATTCATGTTCTCCCTAACCAACTATCAAATACATTTTAATTTCCGCAACTGTGAAGAGTAATTTTTTATGTTTTAGCAAGTGTGTTTTTTAAAGTTTTTCATTTTGATTTGGGTGCTATAATAATCCTTTTTTTTAACATGGTTTAACAATGAGTTTAAGGTTGGAATAACTCACTCAGGTCCTAGCAAAAGTCAGGATCTCCTCTTCACTAGAAGAGGAGATCTTGACAGTAGCCAGAATCTTATTTACTCCTCCAAAGGAGAACGAAGAATCAACATACAAATAATCTTGCATATTTAATAAAGAACAATTAGGTGAGCTGGAGGTCGAGGAGGACAGCGAGAAGCTGCAACATGATCTGAGTAAGACAAATTACGCCTATGAAATCCTAATCGAACGTTGGTTTCAAGCATGTACTAGGTTAGTTCCACTTAGTTTTTCTTTTTATTTTGTTAATTTAGAACTTTAGCAGCTAATTTCACACGCTCATACATATTCTTGAATGTCAATTGTGAAATTGAAAGATAACATATTTTTATTACTGTTGTGCGCATGACTACATTGGTTGTTTGATTATACATAACTACTTTCTCATTTCTAATTAGCATAGTGTAGGTAGGGTTTTATTTTTGAGTTTTTATTTATCTTTGCTAGAATAAGTATGCTCTCCTCTGTGCTTCGTGCGATAGCGAGGATCAGAAAATAGCATGATTGGTTGACTGATTTCAGGAATATTTTTCATCTTCCATTTGCTGGTAATTTTTTTATAAGCTTGCGAAATAATTTTTTTTTTATTTTGTTTATTTTGAAAAAATAATAAAAACATAAATAAAATTTGTGCATCCTCACACATAAAGCCTGCAAGATAATTTTTTATTTTTTTATAATAGAAGGAATGAATGAAAAGTTGTGCATCTTCCATCTGCAAATAAAAAATAACAATAAATAAAACAATAAGTAAGATGGTCTGCAATTGAAAGATAAGAGTTGCACTTTTCCACGATGAAACTCCAAGATGAAACAGTATCACTCCCGCACTTTGTCGCGTCTTCATGTCTTTAACTTTCGGTCTAGGTTCATCCCTGGTTTAAGTAGCGGTCATGCCATCTCTTTCATAAACCTGCAACCCACAACAACAATTAAATGGTAAACTTACAAATGTAATTTCCCTACTAGCATTCATCCTTTCATGCCGAAACCTACAAAAGCAATAGAAAATCAAATCAAGAATAAAACATTGGATCTTTATACTTATTGCCAAACTTAAATTCAATGTTGTTTTTGTTAGCCGAAGAAAGATTGCCTAGCGCATACAATTCTGGATTAGGGATGATAGCATTTTCTCCCATGGTTCTATTACATTCGGTTCAAGCTAGGACTCATCAACCAACGCCACTGATTTCATAACGTATCGATCCGTATGAGTCGATTATCTCAATGCCAATTTGAACTCACCCAACCAAGATAACAACAATCATGTTTTACTCAAAATACGATGAGAATTTTCTTGCGGGTAGTTGTGGGATTGTTTTTCGTGGCGGTGTTGACTGCAAACAAATTTTCACCAAGATCTCAGTGATAATATTTCCTGGGAATCTGAATGGATTTCCTTACCTAAAATTTCTATCCATCGGCATGCTTTATTGGGATTAAATTATTATATTGTTTCTTATTTGACAGATCTCTCTCTTACTGGCTACGAATTTTCTTCCATCATTTCTCTTGACGAAGCATTCTTATCATAAGATGTAAACAAATCCAGCCGAAAGATCTATCAACTCCAAAACTAACCTCACCAAGCTCATGAACTTTCAAAAATAGCCCTCACTCTGTCCTTACAGCTGGAATGTCGAGTCAATGAATTTTGCGGATGCTCCTAAGTAAAAGTAATGAGATGATGGTTGCATGTTATCATTAAAATTGTTTTAATAACTCGTGTTATCTTTCTGAGACATGGATTCTTGGCGATACGCTGTGGTCATACAATGTTTGAGAGCCACTAATAAATATAAGGACATGAAGCAAAACAAGGTTGTTGAAAATTTGAACAAGACTATCGATTGATGGCATAATGGAGCGACGACTGTTTGTGTTTCGATTCTTGGGCAAATGCAAATATGGCTATAATAAATGTGAAGTACATGCCATCCCTAAAATGGCACATTCAC
Source organism: Picea engelmannii (assembly GCA_009831015.1). NCBI lineage: Eukaryota > Viridiplantae > Streptophyta > Pinopsida > Pinales > Pinaceae > Picea > Picea engelmannii. The sequence continues at coordinate 597,134 of ML778056.1, read as the reverse complement.
AGCTCAGAAGAGATCCTCTCCATCTTAGGACTCTGGCTTCGTTATTTTTTACAAGTTGACATACAATGGACCTATTGTATCCAATATCACCACAACTGAGGATGCAGAAACTCTATTGGACTTGGGATCCACAACTGTTGTTGGTTTGTCTGACTCGTTAGAGGGCACACAAAATGAGGAGTTTTAAGCTGCATCAAGGAAAGAAGATGATGTGTTATCAAAACAACTAGTGACAGTGTTGATCCAGGTGGATATTGGTGGCCACCCACCTATTCCACTTGGACCCCCACCATTGCTTCTTTCAGTTTTTCAGTTTCTGCACAATTTACTATTTTTAGTAGTTTTTCGGGTCCTGAACTTCCGAAGTCGTTTTGAGGCCTTAAACGACGTTTTTTGGGAAAATGGGGAGCAACATGGATCCTAGATAAATTTCTCTCACCCAAAATTTGTAGTCTTCGGATATATCTTTCTAACGAGGTATAGAACGCGTCAAACAAAGATCGTATGCCAAAGTTATGTCCCCGTGATGTTGATGTACCAACTTACACAAACAGGGCCCATAGTCTTGGTGTTTCATCTCCTAGGGTTAGGTCTTTGGATGTTTAGGGTTTTCCATTGTTTCTCAATAATAATAGGACTTCGAGCCTCATTGTAAGACAGTTCATAGGCCAACAGCCACCACATCTCTTCTCGGAGATAAGCTACCAACGCCCTAGCTAGTTTATTTCCATTCTGTCTGTAAGCATATTTTAGTCATTTGTTATTAATGAAATGAAGTCTTCTTTCCATTGCATCTTTGTGTTTATGTGTATTTATGTATTTCATTGTGTTCCTACATAAATATGGATTAGTGGTATCAAAGCGGTTTGCTCATTCTCGATCCTTCTTTGCATGTCCCCAACGAGATCAGGGTATAAGGAGTTGGGGCTCGATCTGGTTGAACCTTTGCAAGATCAGCCTCGCAAACCCCAAAAAATGCCCATGGGGGAAGAAAATAAAGATGAGGGAGCAGGAGATCCTATCAAAATGTTGCTCGAGCAGGACCTCGAGAAACAAAGGAACGCGATGATGGACAACTTTGCCTAGATTCTTCAACGGATTCCGACTAGCGGCGCATCGACATCTAGAAGCCACTCTGGAGGTGCCACTCCTTTTAAGGTACAAGTAAACTTTGACATTCCCATATTTGATGGCCAAATAGATGCAGATATCATAGATATATGGTTGAATCTATTAGAAGGATATTTCTCGGTTCATGACTTTTCCGACCGAGAAAAGATTATTTTCGCACTCCTCAAAGCCGCCCCCCATGTCAAGGACTGGTGGGAAACCTACTTGGAGAAAGAGGGTGAGGAATAACCCTCTTTGTTCTCGGTCGCACCCACTTGGAATTCTTTCCGAGACGCCATCAAGGAACAATATTATCCTGTGGGGAGCTATGAGGACAAATACATACAATGGACTACGTTGCGGCAGCAAAGGGACCAAGATGTGCATGAGATGAGGAATCTATTTCATACCCTATGCACAAAGCCGGGTATCAAAGATTCAGAGAAACATTTGGTGTTAAAGTACCATAGTTGTTTGCATAGATACATTCAGGAGGAAATGGAGTTCCTCGACATCTCCTCGCTTGGTGTGGCATACCGATATGCTGCCAAGATTGAGAAAAATTTCAAATAGAAGAAGCGAGACTTTGGGTCTACAAATCAGAAGCAAGGGAAAGGTACTCCCAAACCATAGAAAAAAGGACCAAGCCAAGGCGGGGCAGCCCAAGACAACCCGCCAAAGCCACAAGCAAAGAAGAACACCATGAAGCTAAAAACATACATGGGGAAGTGGTGTGAGTTCCATAAGAGCTCCACTCACAACACAAGTGAGTGTTGGGCCAAGCAGTCACTGGTAGTCGAGTTGAAGGCTTCTGAATCGGATGCATGCTCTGACTCTAAATCAAAACCTGACAAGGGGAATGACATGGGGAAGCATATTATCGATGCGGAGCCCAACGCCATTGTTTCCACCATGAAGATCCAGAAGGAGGAACCAGAAGATCTAGAGGAGGCAGAGCATCTCTTCCATTCCAAGATGTGGGTAAAGGGTTCCTCGTTGTAGTTCATTGTTGACAGCGGGATATAGAAGAACCTCATCTCGGTAGAGGTCATGAAATGGCTGGGCTTGCCGACCACAACACACCCAAAACCATACACCATCGAGTGGTTGCACCAAGGATGGGACCTCCGCGTCAGTCAACAATGTCGTCTTCCCTACGGCATCAAGCCCTTCACGGAAGGTATTATGTGACATTGCTCCTCTTGATGTTTTTGATGTATTATTAGGCCAACCGTACTTGTGGAAGAGACATGCTGTGTATGAGTCCAAGGCTCGTGTTGTTATTATCACTTTGGGCAAAAAGATGTACAGGATACCGGAGATAGCACCACCTACCACCATCTCTTTGGTTACTGTAAAACAATGCAGTAAGCTCATTTCCAAAACCAGGAAATTTGTTTTCCTGATGCTCCGCCCTCAGGGAAAGAGGAAGACTGTGGCCATGACCTCAAGACAGGGCTCCGCTGCACGAAAAAAACAAATGGATAAGGTCGTGGAGGAGTACGAGGACATCTTCATCTCCCCCACAGGGGTTCCTCTACACTACCAGGTCAAGCACCCCATCGATCTGACCCCAGGTGCGCCACTGCCCAATGGACCCATCTACCATCGCTCTGTCCTAGAGAATGACGAAATCAAGAGGCAGATTCAGGAGTTGTTGCAGAAAGGTCACATCCAACCAAGTTCATCGACCTGTGGGAGCCCGATCGTATTGGTGCAGAAGAAGGATGGGACTTGGAGACTCTGCATTGACTATCGGGCACTAAACAAGATCATTGTCTGGAATAGGTACTCGATCCCACGGATTGACGACCTTCTGGACCAACTCAAGGGGGAAAAATATTTCAGCAAGATCAACTTGAAATCTAGGTATCACAAGGTACCAATCGAACCCTCTGATGTGTGGAAGACTTCATTCAAATCCAAGGAGGGCCTTTTCGAATGGTTGGTCATGCCTTTCGGGTTGACAAATGCCCCTGCAACCTTCATGAGGCTAATGGATGACATCCTGCGGCCATTCACCAACTCATTTGTAGTGGTGTACTTGGATGACATTCTGATCTTCACCCAGACTTGGGAAGAGCACCTCCACCATATCCGACAGATCCTCCAAACACTACGGCAACACAAGTTGTGTGCCAATTTGGAGAAATGCACTTTTGTCATAACCTAGGTTCAGTATCTGGGATACACTATTGATGAGTAGGGGGTGCATGTGGATCCAACAAAGATCCAAGTCATTCGATATTGGCTAGCCCCAACCACCCTAACAGAGCTCCGCAGCTTTTTAGGTCTTGCCAATTTCTACCGCAGGTTTGTGTTTGGATTCTCTCATATCACTTTGCCTTTGAGTCAAGTCACCAAGGGAGGAGCTAAAGAAAAATTCTTTTGGTTTGAATCTCAACAGAAGGCGTTCAAGGAGTTGAAGCATCGCCTCTGCTCTACACCAGTTCTCTCATTACCAGACTTGCAACAACCATTTGAGATCGAGACAGATGCCTATGACTATGCTATTGAGGCAGTCCTTACTCAACATGGGCATCCAGTGGCATATCACAGTGAGACACTTTCTGACACAGTCTAGAAGTATCCCACTTATGACAAAGAATTGTATTCCATTGTGCAGGCTTGTCGACAATGGAAGCATTACATTTTGGGAAAGGAAACGGTCATCCACACAGACCACCAACCCCTGCAGTTCATACAGACACAAGGGAAGTTGTAGAATGATCACCATCAAAAGTGGTCCACATACCTGCAACAGTTTCATCTGAACATTAAGTACAAAAAAGGCAGCACCAATAATGTTGCAGACTGCCTTAGTCGACCACCCATCGTGGAACTAACCACTGTGCTCAACTCTTGTGGGCACAAGACTTCTGATTGGTCGCTTCTCTACACAAGTGATCCATAATTCGGCCACACATACAATACACACTTGGAGGGTAAGCAAGTTCCCAATTTTCACCTCCAGGATGCCCTGCTTTGTCACCTGGGACACCTTTGTGTTCCTTCAAGCGAGCATGCCAAGATGATTTGGGAGGCGCACTATAGTCGGGTCGCTGGTCATTTTGGGGTCGAGAAAACCGTGGCAGTACTGCAAAAGTATTTCTATTGGCCGAACCTTCGACAAGATGTCGGGAAGTACATAAAGTCCTGCACTACTTGTACCATTGCCAAACCGACCATCAAGAATCAAGGCCTCTATACTCCGATTCCTACCCCTATTCAACCTTGGGAATCCATCTCTATGGATTACATGTCAGGCCTTCCTTCTACTAATCATGGCAATGACTGTGTTTTTGTGGTCGTCGACCGATTCTCGAAGATGTCCATTATGATGGCCTGCAAGAAGAATATCACAGCAGAAGCCACTGCTAAAATCTTCTTTGAACGAGTGTGGGTACACTTTGGGATCCCACATTCTATCATCTCAGATCGGGACAGTAGGCTCCTCAGTACATTTTGGTCCAGCCTCTGGTCAATGTTGGACACCAAGCTCACTAAGTCCACAACTTTCCATCCACAAACTGATGGCCAGACAGAGGTCGTCAACCGGATGATCATACACATTCTGCGCATGTACAATTCAAAGCATCCATGCACATGGGATGAGATCCTCCCCTATGTACAACACAGCTACAACTGGGCTCTCCATAGCTCAACCAACCACAACCCCTTTCAAGTGGGCTTGGGATTCTAGCCACTATGTCCCATTGACATAGCCATGCCATTTATGGCTACTCAAGAAGATTCAGCTCATGTCCAGTCTGAAGCGAATAAGGAAAAAAACTTCATTGAGCACATTCAACACATACGCCAATAGGTTCATTACATCTTGGACAGAGCCAATGCTAAGTACAAGCAGCGACATGATCAACATTAGGTGCCACACAACTTCCAGGTGGGCAACAAAGTGTGGTTGCATTTGAAAAAGGAGAGCCTCGTTGGACTCCACCGCAAGATTTGTCCACTCCGATATGGGTCGTACACCCTCACCAAGGCTATAGGGGAAAATTCCTTTGAGCTCAGCATTTCACCATTCCTTGGTCTGCACCCAGTGTTCAATGTGGATCGCCTTCGACCCTGGTTTCCACCTCTACTAGACACAACCGACATGGCAGAACAACTCACACCAACAGAGTTAAATCCAGACTGCATGGAACAATCTAGAACTAATCAGATCATGGATACACAGATCAAGCACACTCGAAAACAAAGGATACCACTATATCGAGTTGTCAAAGTAGGCCAACTCCTTCACCAAGGCAAATGGCTCACCAGGGACCAAGTTTAGCAAAAGTTTCCTCATCTCATGGAGGAACTCAATGCAATGGGGACCATTTCTTCCTAATGGGGGAGGAATGATCCAAGTGGATATTGGTGGCCACCAGCTTATTCCACTTGGACCCCCACCATTGCTTGTTTTAGTTTTTCAGTTTCTGCACAGTTTACTATTTTTAGCAGTTTTTTGGGTCCTGAACTTCCGGAGCCGTTTTGAAGCCTTAAACGACGTTTTTTGGGAAAACGGGGAGAAACATGGATCGTAGGTCATTATTGTTCACCCAAAATTTGTAGTCCTCGGATATATCTTTCTAACAAGGTATAGAACACATCAAACGGAGATTGTATTCCAAAGTTACATCCCCGGGAAGTTGATGTACCAACTTACCCAAACGGGGCCCATAGTCTTGGCGTTTCATCTCCTAGGGTTAGGTCTTTGGATGTTTAGGGTTTTCCATTGTTTCTTAATAATAATAGGCCTTTGAGATTCATTGTAAGACAGTTCATAGGCTAGTATCTGCCACATCTCTTCTCAGAGATAAGCTACCAGAGCCCTAGCTAGTTTATTTCCATTCTGTCTGTAAGCATATTTCAGTCATTTGTTATTAATGAAATGAAGTCTTATTTCCGTTGCATCTTTGTGTTTATGTGTATTTCTGTATTTCATTGTGTTCCTACATAAATCCGTATCAAGTGTAGTTGTTGTTCTTGGCATTAACACAAAGGCAACGCGGCCAACATTTGTACTATTGAAGAAGGAGCCTAAAAGAATATCCCATTTTGATGGAAAATATGATAAATCTCCCATCTCTGAGTTCATCTTTGCAAACAATCTCCCATTAGTGATGCACCCTCGATCTCCATCTCCATAAAATCAAAGATGCTGCATCAAAATTAGTACATTGCTAGCTAATGGATGCCACACATCCAGGAGTAGTGCCAATGCATAAGGTCAATTTTGATGCTAAAAGTGAGTATGAAATGATTCAAAACTACAAAGTGCTTCAAGATGTTTTCAACAAACTCAAGATATCAAAGCATATTGAAGTGTGTAAGCTTGTCAAAGGGTGACCTCTTGATAATCTAGAGTTCATGCAATGGATGAAACGATACTATGATTCTTTCAATGGCGGGATTGTGAACAATTATAATGCATTAGAAAGGAGATAAGCCTGTAAAGGAGGAACGCAAACAAACCAGAAAGTAGCTCCCTCTACCACTACCAGGTGACATGATCCTCCAGTTGTAAATGTAGGGCATAAACAGGCAAGATCGATAGTCCCAAATAATACTGTGGAGAGCACCGGTCCTGTACAAACTTCTGCCGCAACAACTATAGCTACAGGTCGCCTAGTCCCGGTCGACAGTGTTCCACCTGTTGCTCCAGCCCAGATTCAGTCGCTTAACATGCAGATCACTGGCTTAAAGTTGTCAGTCGATAGCCTGGAAAAGGGAAAGGGGCTTCTACTAATATGATATTTGACAGTTCTATACAAAAACAAATCCTACTCTTCACATCTGCCAAGCATTAGAACCTATATATAATAAAATTGCAATACAGCTTCGTGAAGTTGATTTTGATGAAAACCTGGGTGTTTTGGTTATTGATCACGCCAGCTATGTTCTTTCGAATACTAACAGTGATCATACTTTGTTGTGTGTGACTTTTCACAGGATCAAGTAATAGAAGTTCATTTTTCATCTTTATTTTAGTTCCTGTGGAAATTGCACTGGCTTGGGTTCGAACATTGTCATCCCTTGCTCCCTTCATTATTTTCGCAGATTTCTGCAGTATTTTGGCTATGGCAATTGTTATCAAGGATGATTATTCTTCATTTCAAAGGTTGGACAAAGGGTACAATTGGAATTATTGGTATACCAAGACACACTTGCATTGTGGTTGGTATGGGGCAGAAGGATGCATATGTTGGAAGCTCAACCAAAGCGTGGCATTCTATGTCTCAAATATCCAATCGCTGGGTGTGATCTGACGGATTCATTGATAAATATTATTACTGAGCATGGGTACTCTTTTACGATGACTGCAGAATGTGAGATAGTACGAGATGAGAAGGACAAGGTCGGTGATGAGATACGTAGGAGGCAGGAGGAGGAGATACAAAATTGGAATAGGAAGACGCTGGAAATTTGGGAATTGGTAGCCAGATAGAGTGACGAGAATATTATGGAGAAAACCAAGGAAGTAGTGCACAATATGAATCTGTCTCTCTTGGACGTCGTAATGGACAAAATAAAAATTGAATGATGGCTATGACACACACCATTTACTTTCTGGCATAATCTCTCTTTTAATTGCCTCTGCATGCATGCACAAAAACAACCAATCTGATCCAATCAAAGTTGTCTGATTTTAGGGTTATATCACCCTTGCGGGACCTATCTATGTCCAATTCTATTGCCCCACTTTCAATGGCAACCCTCGCAGAACCAACGTCCCATTCATCGATCGCTATGGACTATGATGTGAAACCCTGAATCACCATCTTTAAATTAAAGATCTGGATCACGATCTTGGTCACGAACGTATCCTATCTAATGACAACATTCATGGCGGCCTGATGGTGTAGGTATTGCGTAATAAAAATTTCATTTTTTTGTTTTGTTTTAAAAAAAAATAATAAATAAATAAATAAATAAAAAATAAATAAAATGTATATATGTATATAAATAAAAATTGGTTTTCTTGTTTCGTTATATGTAAAATTTCATTTTTTGTTTTATTACAAAACCATTCTAATAAACAAGCACACACACAAAAAAAAAAACTTATACAAATTTGTATAATAACAAAAAATTGTTTAAAAACAACAACAAAAAAAAGAATACAAAATCTTATTTGTTTTGAAAATATACCAACAAAAAAATAAAAATAAAAGACAAAAAAAGAAACTTAAAATAAAAACAAATTATAAAAAGTAAAACAACACAAATAAATAACATTGCAGATGGAAATTTTTATAAATTCTTGAAAATAATAGTGAACACATGTTTTTGCAATTTTACTCTAAGTAATCGACGATGCTACAAACATGCGCGCAACAAGAGGTATAAAACCACATTTTATTTTTACTTTGTCGCATCTGTCCTTCTTTCTGCATGTTGTGTTTTTCTTCGAACATCTCACAAGTTTTCATGTAGGATTTGTACTAAGTTTTTTTTCAGGAACGCAGTTGATCGCATCTTGCTGCTAAAGTGATTTTCAGAAATCACAATTTTTTTTTGAAAACTACATGTCTTGTTGACTTCTTGAAGGAGCTAATTCTCGTCTTACACATCATGGCATTGCAGTTACACATAAACCCGTTCATAAAACCATTTGCACCACGAATGTTTTCCTCCATTTCTCCTTCAAAGCAGACTGGTCATCCCTGTGTTGAAGCCCATCTTTCATTTCCTTATCCGTCATGACTTGGCACATGCCTATCTTTCTGAGTCACATACATCTCTTTATCTTTTTCCAGTTCAGTTTTCCTTGTCAATAAAACTATCCAACTCCCTTTCCTTGACTAAATTACCTTTCTATAAGAACTGTTACTACTGAGATCTTTTCATTTATAGTCCTACCACTCTTTTTATCTGAACTCATGTTGACTGATGTGGGATATAGACTAGAGTCCATTTTGAGTACTTGGAGGCTTGCATGCCTTAATGGCAAGTTCTCTCATTGACAATCATGGGAATACATCAATGTCCCTTGATCGTCAGATCTTGCAAGTGGCTTGACATCAACTCATTCATTCGCACTTTGCCATATGTACTCAGGTACCTTGGCACTCATTTCCATCAATGGTGAGTTGCCTCGCATTGGTTAATGACATTCCTCATTGGTCGGTAATCCACTGACTTCTTTTCATGCTCAACATCAACAAATTCATTCGCATGATTAGAATTGTACCATCAGGTTTAGCAGCGGGTGAAGACTATACACTTTTCATGACTCTATCAGCAGTTATAGTAGCATGACTTCATCCATATGAGACTACCACAGTTCCACTTTCATACTTTCTCTTTTCCATGGTGCATTCACCATCAGTTCATCTTCCTCCACTTCACATTCTCTGATCTAGCAGTCGCAACTACAACAACAATCACTTTCCATATGATCCTGCAGAAGTGACATCTTCCATGATCTAGCAGTCACATCAGCCATATTCCTATTGCATAGTTCATCAACATTTTGGGTAAGTCGAGGTATTTTATTTTCTAAACTTTAATCATGTAAATTCCTCAACTGCTAGCAATGAATAATTTGGAAAATTCCCTCATTAAGTTCCCTTTCCTTTTTCACTTCTACGACTTATGCCACATTGCATGAGGACATGCAACAAGTTAAGTTGGGGGGTAAGGGATTATTCACTATCATCACTCCATTTTTCCACGACCATCATTCCATTTTTTTGTCTCATTTACCAGTTATGAACATTTCTTTTCCAATGATACTTTGTTGCACTTTACTTCATAAGCACTGATATACATATTGGCATGATTCACACATATATATAAAAAAAGAGCTTTCTTATACTCATTGATGTTTTCCTTATGCACATTGATAGCATACATTTTCCAGTAAAAATATGGGAAAATTATTTTCATAATAGTAAGAGAACAAGTAACAAAATGAATGTTGTTAACACAAGAACCAACATTCTTTATATTCATGGTTGTCACACAAGAACCAACCATAAGAAAAATGTCAGTTGTTACTCATGTAAATCCCATCTTGGAAAACATTCATTATCATCACTCAAAGCCAACATTCAGATGCCAAAATGTCTTGAGACGATCCATGCATGGTTGCATGAGGACATGCAACAAGTTAAGTTGGGGGGTATGTTGGGGCTCTGAAATGTCCTATTCTCATCCACCTTTCCCTTCATCATTCTTCACATTTCATCGCCCCATTAACCTTTCATGATATCATTTCCATAAATATACTTGGGTTTCACCTAATTGTTCTCCACTTTATTCATTTTAGTATTTAAAAGGAATTTGTGATTAAATGTTAGAAAATCAACATGTTTTCATATATATCTCAAATATGTGTGAGCTTTATAATGTGTAGGAATATATGAAGGATTAATTCAAAGGACCTCTCGAATACTTCCTCCACCATTTCAATATTTGGGGAGATAATTCAAGCCCATTCCAAGGAGAAGATCATGGTATTTGGCTGGAATATCTTATCCAAGATATATGAGAGATATGTGTGATGATTTAAAGGGATTATATTTTGTAATAATGGAAAATAGGTTGAGAGAATAGTGGATCTGTAATAATGAGATGGTTATATTATCTTCAAGGCTCTCATGTATAAAAGAGATTTCTCTCTCTTCATGAGGATTCAAGTAGAAGAGGAATTAGATTATTCAATTAAGATGTAATTAGAATTAGAGTAGTCATTAATGTTAGTCATTAGGATTCGAAAGAGAAAGGGATTCTTAGCTTTGATTCCTGGTTTTGGTTTTCATGCTTTCATTATTATTTTATGAAGATTGATTTGATTATTGAATGTAATATTGGTTCATTGGCGAGAGCTCTCATATGTTGTTATGCCATTCAACTCTTCACTTGTTGTATCTTCTTTTCCTTCATGTAGTTGTCCATTTCTATATTAATTCCATTTACGCAATTTCCCATTCTTAGAGTAATTTCATTTACGCAACTAGATTAATTCAATTCCAAGTCGTGTGTTATATTAATGATTATATTTCAGTCGTGTGTTAGATTAAAGATTCAATTTCAGTCATAGATTAAACATTAGATTAGATTATTCTCGCTTCAATCTTGCATATACTTTGCATGTGCTTCGTCAGTTTACGACCCCCGGGTTGACAAATTAGATAAGCTGGGTAAATACTACAATGCAATTAATACAACATTAGTTCGTCCCAATATAATGATTGTTGTTCCATTGTCACAATTGTTGTTCCTTTTGCTGTTCATTTGAACAGAATGATTGTTGTTCCTTTTGTTGTTCATTTGAAAAGAACGATTGTTGTTCCTTTGAATAGAACAACTGTCATTCCCTTTATGATTGTTGTTCCTTTACAGGTGTTTCATCTCTGGAGGCTGGGTATTGAAAATGGAAGGTAAGAACCTACGTAGGTGACAAGTAAAATGCTTATGCTAGCACCTACCTTTGGTTGATGCATAGAGGTTGTTTTTAGGAAATATTTAGAGCCCAACAATAAACACTAGTTATGACATTCAATTACTTAATGGTATTATGCATATTCCATTAGTTTATTCTTAGTGTGCAGTTCTATCTCCTTTATCATTTAACATGTTCATCATAAACTTACTAAAGAAAATAAAATTAGAAACACTTCATACATTCACACAAAACACAGATATATTGTGGTTCACCCCCCCTGGGGATACATCCACAAAGATTTGTCTCTTCTCCTCTTTATTCATGTTCTTGCAAAATCTAGTGTTGCGCATGGTAGAATACTTCCACCATTACATTTGATCTCCATATATCACACCAGTCTCTCAACAATACCTCTTACTCAACTAAAGGATCTATTACAACCTCAAAAATACATCTCACAAAAAAGGACACCAACAAAAACAACCCTCTCATCGTCCTAATACATTCTACTTATACAACAAAAATGGTACAAAGACCTTACAAAAACCCTAACCCTAAGCATATTAGGTTTGTCTACTTTCTCTTTGAATTAATCTTGGCTAGTCCTTGATCCAACTGTTTCTCCAAGTCTGTGCTTGTCCACTTTCCACTTGCTCTGCAAAAGTTTGTCCACTTTGTAACTGCTTTTCTCAGAATTTCTTTTCCTCTTTTTCTAGCTCACTCCCCTATTTTATGGCACTGCTTTGATTCCTTCAAAACTTCCTTTATTTTCCCAAAAATTGGCGTATGGAAACACTCATTCTATTGTCTTTGATCAAGATCCAACTTTCACCAACAATGTTTGGCAGAAATTATTCAGGCTCCATGGAACCCAATTGCATCTTATCACTTCCTATCATCCCCACATTGATGAAAAAACTAAAGTTGTCAACAAGTTGTTTTAAACATATTTGTAGTGTTTTGCATCCAACAGAAAAAATTAGTGGGCTCAATGGTTACCCTTTATTGAATGGTGGTACAACACATCTTACCATACTACTACTCGCCTGACTCCTTTTGAAGGAGTCTATAGACAAAATCCACCATTGGTTCTCTCATACATTCCAAGTGTCTCCAATGTTCAAGAGGTTGACAAAAATATTATAGTTCAAGTGGCCATTCTCCCTATCCTCAAAGAAAATTTGGTCATAGATCATAATCACATGAAGAAACAGTCAGATTAGGGTTGTTATGAACTTCAATGTTTTAAAGGGAACTAGGTGGTCCTTTGTCTGCAACCTTATACGTAGACTTCACTTAAAGATGAAAATTGTCATAAAAAAATTCTCACATTTTATGGTCCTTGCACAATTCTCAAGCGAGTAGGACATGTGGCCTACCAATTAGCCCTACCCAGTCATTCTAAGATCCATCCTTTTTTCCATGTCTCCTACTTAAATAAAGTGATTGGAACTAAGTTCCAAACTCAAACTAGCCTCTCTAAGTTGGATGAATAAGGTTCCATTTGGTTTTATCCACAAGGATTATTGGACCATCGAGAGTGTCTCCTCTATCAACAAACCATCAAGGAAGTGTTAGTTAAGTGGAAAGATACAACTCCAAAATATGACAACCGGGAGCTAACCACTATTCTGCAATAGTTTCCTCATCTCCAGCCTTGAAGAAAAGGTTGTTCTTCAAGGGGTGGGAATGTGAGGGACCTAACCTCCCTAACCCATCACATAGGTAGAATAATATGTTTTCCATGTAATAAAGGTCGACATTAGTTAATAAGGCATATTTAATAAATGTGAACAAGTCAATGTAAGAATACCTAATATAAGATTCCTCTTATAGAAATATCTCCCTCTAGGATGTTACTTAGAAGATAGAATTAATATAAATAAGAGTAGGAGGTATGTAGACACCTTGTCTTGAGAATTATTGTAATAGAGATATGTTTTGTTGGAGGTTTCCCCCTCGAAGTGGCAAGTGAACATTGCTTTATTTCAATAAAGGTATTATTTTTTGTGTTTCTATTCTCATTATTTTGTTGTTCCACTGGTATTTGTTGAATATTATTGTTTATGCTTATTGGATTACATATGGTACCTTAAACACAACCTTAACAAATCTAGGACAACAAAAAGAAAACTAATGGCTCAAGAGGCCTTCCGAAAAAAAATTCTTTGGGGGATATGAAGTCCCCACAAGATTGGATAGTGGAGGTATTACGAGCAGTTATGATGAACAATGCAAAACATCCCTGAGTAGTGCAAGCACCCTTTATTAAGGTAGGAACTAATAAAGAATGTCTTCCACAAGTACTATAGGCACGTCTCACCTGTAGTTACTTCTATAGCTACCTAGGAATGGGCACTAATGCTACCACCTTATAAACAATGACAAAACGAACAATCGCGGGTCCCACAACACATAAGTGTAGGGTAACTATGCTTTAAGCTTCAAAGGAATTACCTCACATAGAGGCATTGCACCAATCAAACCCCCTATATACACAGTATTCAAAGCGATATCACAAACACCAAAAAAAGTAGAAAGGGGTAACCTCCCTACTTTCCTCGATGTGACCTCATGCTTGACTCTTATGTTAGAGGAGGTTCCTGAGACACTGGTTGCAAAAATAGGTTTTACACTCTTTAATGACTCTAGGTTTCATTTTGGTGCCCTTGGATATTTCACTCTCCAATTCTATTTGAATACAATAAACCTATCTAATGTTGGTTTGCTAGAAAATAAAATATTCTAATTGTTTTTAATTTATGAATTCTTTTCTTAAGGTTGTTGTTTATGTCAAAGGGAAATGATGAAACTTTTATGGTGTTTACTCTCGACCCAACCAAAGCAATGAAAAAAATGCTAATGCACTTGTCCAATTCAAGGAATTCTAACTATGGGAGGGAGAAGATATATTTTCCTTTGTAAAATTCAAAAAGAAACCTCTCAAATGCCAAGCAAACATGAAAAACAAATCATATCCAAACTTTGGACAAGATCTCAAACCAAACACTTTAACAATGCACTTTGTTTTTAATGCTTTAAAAACTTTCTATGAAGAATTATTTGTCTGTTTTCTAATTTTGAAATGTTTTTTTTTTTTATTTATGTTAATAAAATGATGATGCAAATAAAAACGATCAGACAATAAGCAAAAGGAAGTGTGATATTGTTAATGATTCCCCCTAGCATAGTCTAATGTCTACACGGGATGCCAACCCAAAACTCACAAGGAATGGACCTTAGAAATGTAGAACCCAATAAAAAAGGTAAACTCAACCAAATGTGACTATCAATCACTCCAAAATACAATTTTAGACCCCAAATTTCACAAGCAACACTCAAATTCAATTATGAAAAGATGTCCTAAAATGCTCCAAAAGGGATGATAACAATTTTTTTTTTCTTTTTTTGTTATGCCATGCAAAGAATAATGAAAAATAAATTCAAAAACTAATTTCTAAAGGTTCTCTTTCCCAAGAATATTGACCCTAGGATTCATAGGAAAAAACCTAGAAAACATTTCATGAAAACCAATTTTTTTTTTTGCACTGTACATGCCTTTTTTGTGGACCCTGCAAGGAGTGTCGCGAGTTTCGTTTTACTTGACTAGAGACATGGTCATAGGTTGTTCTGTCATGGGTTTTCAATGTTAGAAATAATAATAAGAGGAAAAGGAAGTAATGGGGAAGCCACGATAGGAGGGAAAGGAAGGACAATGAAAACCCAAGCTAGAGCTTAGTAAGATGGCATCAAATCACAAAAAACAAAAACTCAAATCCACTTTACACTCACAAAATCAAATGAGAGGAACACTCAACACCTCAAAATAGCTTGGAAACACAAGAAACAATCAATAAGATCAAATATAAAGAGGATATATGGAAACATATTAATCAGATATCACAAAGACCATGGGAACTGTATTTGATCATAGGAATTTGGGCATTCTACAATTTTCCCAATTTATAGGGGGTGTCGCATATCAAATGAACTTCAACACATGACTAATTTTCTATCAAAAATAGTACAACAAGTGAGACCCTAAAACGTTTTTCAAAAAGAGAGATATGACTCACACCCAATCATATCTAAGGGAGTAACAAGGAAGAAAAATATCAAATCAAAACAGAGGATATAAAGGAAAGGGATTTTGAACTAGAGAAGAATAAAAAATCCTTCCCCAATGAAATCATCAGTTCTTTTATGGAGAAAATCTCACCAATTTTATGGCAATATCTCCCTCCAATCATCCTCTTTTCCCCTTGATCCTTTCTACTCCTCACATCTTCAACCAATCTAGGAAATATTACTGAAACTAATGTAGATGGAGAACCACCTCTAAGTTTTGGCAGCATAGATCTGTAAATAATTCTTCCTCTTTCATGCTCAAGATTTACCTTCTTTATATATATCCTTGGAAAAGGCTTGGAGAGATTATAGATCTTATAGATACCAATCAATACTAGATTTATGAGAGCTCCAAGGCTCATTCCATGAAGAACCAACTCATCCCTCACTTACCTCTTCAAAAATCCATGAATATAGAAGGTTACATAGGGTGTCTCTATTTTCACTTTAGATGACTAGTGATTAGTCGCTTGTTGTGCTATGTATGACAAGCGACACCCTTCAAAGGTGACCTAAATCTTAAGATAGAGTTGTGTTTTGTCTTTTATCTACTGTTGGATTCTCTTTTGGCCCTGTAGGGTGGAAATTAAGGCTATAACATTCTTGTCACCACTGACCATGCAACTGGAGGATTATTTTTCTAGTTTAATACTATTTCCTAAGCTTCATTTGTTTTTTTTGAGTGTAGTGTTTCTTCCTCCAATCCTACATTTCCTTAGTATAGAGGTTCATGTTGTTCTAGAATCTCCTCCTCTTCTTCTTGGTCTTCCCAACTAGCCTTTGTCTAGGGAATAAGAAAAATTTCTACTTCGTAGTCTAAATCTGAGGGAGTAGTAGTTCCATATTTCACTAAATCCTATAGTTACACATATGTTTTGTTAGATGGGATGTCGTTGATTTATTCTGGTTCTATTTTTGACTCATCCATATGCATGTTTGATTAATCAAACTCATCCTTTCTAATCATTTGATATTCTTCCTTGGTGCCAGTCCACCATGTTGACTTACAGTGGTGTTTCCCGGGTTTCCTTCTCCTTTTCAATCAATGAGATTCCATATGTCATGTTTCAACAAAAACTCTACAATGAAAAGATACATTTTCAAAATCAAACTTTTGAGACAAAGAGTTATTTTCACCTATTTTGTTTATTTCTATCATAAATCCTTTGTTGATGTCCATTATTACACATATTTCTTCATATACGGTGATACTATAGTTCTTAGTTTCCTTTATTTTGTAATGGAACTTCGCAAGGGGATTTCTAGTATCTCTAAGAGAGAGTAAACCCCAAATATGCATAGGCAAGGTTGGAAGTCTAACCCAAACCGGAGTTGTGGAAAAGAAATTTGTCAATGGATCAAAGGAATGGTTCCATGGTATCATGATTAGACCATATTTCCCCCAAAACTAGGGAATTTATTTTAATACTAAATCCCTATATCCAGTAGTATTGAAAACCACGATGAAAAACCCCTTTACAGAAGGGAAAAATAAAACTTCTTCTTTAATCTCAGGTTTCCAGAAGTCTGAAATCCATTTGTGTAGGTAGACTAGGTGTTGAAAAAGAACATTGAAACATCATATAAATCTTTTTGATATGTGTATGGATACCTTACAGAAAAATACTTTCACAAGAGGAATAGAGATAACCAAATCTTCCTAAACCAATAGACAATTAGAAGAAATTCACACAATATCTATAAAAGAGGCCTTACCTAGATTTTTCATAGGATGGAGGAGGGGAGTAGACTTCCATAGAAT
This sequence comes from Picea engelmannii, assembly GCA_009831015.1. NCBI lineage: Eukaryota > Viridiplantae > Streptophyta > Pinopsida > Pinales > Pinaceae > Picea > Picea engelmannii. The sequence goes on along the minus strand of ML778056.1, from coordinate 579,735 downwards.
GCACATGGGTGAAATTATATTTAGACCCATTTCCAAGGGAGGAGGTCACAACCATTACTAGGGAAGACACCACCATTATATAGAAACACATGTGGTATGATCAACAACCTCTACAGCGAAAACAAGAGGGAAAGATTGTAAAATGGGGGTAGAGGAGCTGGCCATACCAAGCTTGGCCACCAAGGAGGGACAAGGGAATCATGCATGTGTGGATAGGGTTGACCCCTAGCAGGTATTTCCATGAATTATCGAGAAATTTTTTATGCTATTCCTCACAAAATAATTTCTATGTGTCAACTCCATGTTGAGAATGGAAGGAATTATACATATCCTTCATATTGAGAGCACACTATTGAAATTTTTTAACTATAAGGATTTTTCAACTTTCAATTTCTTTATATGTGTGAGTGTGTGTGTGTGTGACTAGATAAATCAACAACTAATCGGGCATGTACTCACATAACACAGGGTTGTGTTATCCAACTGCTACCACTATAACCTACATGTGTTCCCATGATTCCCCATACACGAAAAACACGGTAAGCTAGGGTTTCCAATCAGTGATTTCACATAACAAAGTGTTTTAAGAGTACAACCTATCACCGACTTACATACATATCGGGGGAAATATTGAAATATTTCAATGAAGATGTACATTGAAATATTTTTTTGTTATTAATATATTTCTTATATGTCGCATGTCAAATCCATGTTAAGCACTACAGGAACTATACATCTCCCTCATATTGGGATGTAGAAAAAACCTGTCGATGACATAATATTTTTTTACTTTCAATGACTTTGTGTGTGTATGTGTGCATGCGTGTGTGTAGATGATATAAAAATATTTTACTTAAGTTAGACATTGAAATATTTTACTTATGGCCAACATTGAATTTTTTTTTTGTTATTAATAAATTTTTTAAATGCCACTAATCATAAATGGATCCGAACAAGCTAATGGTTGTAAGATTAAGTAACTTGCAAGTGTAATTTGAAAATTAAGGAAGGTTAGTAACTATGTAAAAAACAATGTAAAGTAATGTGGACTAAGACAAAGGAGAAGAAAACATGAATTAATTAAAATATGAAAATAAAATAGGAGAGAAAATAATGAGGAATGAGAAATGAAAGGTCATGGCTATTGGTCTTCCCATTACCCCAAATCCCCTTATTTCCTTTTGTACTTTCACTCTCAAAGGGGTGTTTTTGGCTAGACAAGAGAGGAGGATGGATAGGAGCCATGAACTACATTGTAACTAGATATTTGCAAAAATAGACTAAGCAACCATTGAATATTGGTTTTCTCATTTGGATTTCTAGGGTAAACATGGTGTCCGTTGTCTCTTGAATGGTCTAAATATTTCTCCATGTTGTGTTAATTTTGTACTTAATTGTTTCTAGTTTATTTCAATGGTGTGAGAATTCATTATCCATGTTCAAGTGAAGAACACCAACAACTCTTTATTTCCCACCATTTGATTCACTTTGAAATTGAAGATCTACTTTCTCCATTAAGTATAGTTGTTTTTCTAACTCTGGTTGCAAAGAACAATAAAATAAATGATGAGATCATGTAAATAACAATTAATGTGTTGAAGGAACCGTTGGTTGTTGGACAATCACACTTAGCCATTTCCCTAAGCTAAAGGGTTGTACACACCTCATTTAGCATCAATATACATTTCATATTTGTGTATATCTTGTGGGAGGTCATATGTAGGTCATACGTAAATATGAGGTCGTACATAGATTGTCAACTGCGAGGCCTCTCCCTAAGGGAAAGCATTATCCACCATGCACTAAGCCAGTCATTGGCTTAGTGCATGGTTCATGTGTCAGTTGGAGTACTCCCTAAGATGTGTGAATATAATTTGTTGGTCGTGTGAGTAAATACACACATTTATGGTAGGATGGTAGGATGCTAAAACCATTTATTGAATATAAAACCGATTGATGGGATGTGCATTGGGCAGAATAAGCTAGTATTGTTCCCTTATCTTAATTATCCTAATCTTTTTTCCATTTGTTAACCTTTATTTGATGTAGTATTGTTCCCTTCTATTAATTCTCCTAATCCTTTTTCCATTTGTTAACCTTTATTTGATGTATCAAGGGTAGATATATTTCATACATATATTTGTTGAATAGAAATCTAATTGATGGGATGTGCATTGGGCCGAGAATAAGCTAGTATTGTTCCCTTCTCTTATTTCTCCTCATCCTTTTTCCATTTGTTAACATTTATTTAGTGTATCAAGGGTAAATATATTTCATACATATACGTATTAATTAATAGTTATGTGATTCATGCTTTGATGAATGGTCTTCTCACATGTTTCATTACTGAAGGGTCTTTGCATCAAACTGTATGGCATGGTGTGGGTTCCTTTTATTATGGCCACCTTTTCATGAAGTCGTCTCTTATACATGTGAACTAATGACCCTCTCATATGTTTAAAGAATTATCCTCATATATGTATAAGAGATGACCTCATCCATCA
>ML778056.1:469704-560875 GCA_009831015.1 Picea engelmannii | reverse complement strand
ATAGGAAAATGCAACTTCTTTTCTCAGGAAAAGTTCTTCTTCCTTCTCTCTTCAGGAACTCAGGCCACTGTGACCCCTCTAAAGGCAATAGATAGGTTTACATCATTAACGATCATAGGGATGACGAAAATAATGTGTAACAATTTTCCCTTTCCATTACTTAAGCTCACCATCCCTTTGCCCTTTATTTTCCCTAGAGCATCATTTCCAAAGGTTACGTTTCCTGATTTTCTTTCACTTAGAGATAGAAACTTGCCTTTGTCTCCCGTCATGTGTTTGGAGCATCCACTATCTATATACCAAGGGTTCATTTTTCTTTGAGTGGAAAACACTAATCCACACTTGTCACTTTCCTTCTTCTTCCAAAACTTGACATTTTCAGCAGGAGATTTCGAATCTGGTTCATATTCCATTAAACGACAGTCAATAGATTTGTGTCCATAGTTATGACAGATGTAGCATTCAATCTCATTGTTCAATAGGTCTATCTTATTGGTGCAGTGTTGTCTACTCATTGACTGTTGATTATTTCTTGACCTCTTTAGTTGCATGTCCCTGGACTTAATTTGGCAGTTGGAAATCAATGAGGGTTTGTTACTTGGCTGCATCATTGTTTGTTGTGGAAAGTATTTATTCCTTTGAAATCTTAATTTCTCATGTCTAAGTCTTAAGGAACAATTTATAGCTTTGTGACCAAAGATAGCATAGTAGAAACAATAGCCATAGAAGAATTCTTTGTACCTAGAAAATGGTTGTCTTCTTTGAGCAAATCGATTTCTTCCAGACTGATGATGTCATTCAACAGTGAGCACATTACTTCTTTGTTCTACAGATTCAGATCTGGCATCTTTTTCTTTACTCGACCTGGGTGGCTGATTGTCTTCCTTTGTTTCTGTAGGATTGTTATTGTCATTAGTTGTACTTTTGACAAACTTGATGGTTTCTTCATTTCCTGGCTTACCACTGCTTGATCCCTCTTCATACCCCAAGCCAGTTTTCAGCTTTGGATTCCTTTACTAATTCAGAATAGTGGCCAATCCTTCAGAGGCTTTGATACTTGACAGATTCTGATTATACAAGGCTTGAAAAATCTCCATTTCTTTCCTCGTTTTCACTACTTATTGTTCTAATGCTTCACATCTTGCCTTCTTTTCTGATATCTTTCGTTTCAAAGTCTCTTCGATTTTATTTGCCTCTTCCAATTCTACTTTTAGTAGGAAAAGTTCTTCACCAGGTTCTTTACTGTCTTTCTCGAACTATATCGACAATTGTCTTTTCTTTCTGTTCTTGATTCTTAGTCTGTCAATCTCTTCCAACACACTGATCAGTTCTCCTTTCATGTCAACCACAACTTCTTCTTCATCACTTCTTGTGCTTTTATTATCATAATCCTATTTGGCCATAAGTGTGAATTCATTTAGTTTATCTTCAATAGAGGAGTCATTTTCTTCATCATTTGAAGGATCATCATCATTGTTTACACACATAATTTTCTTCTTAAAGTTTTTCTCTTTAAAGAAATTTATGTGTTTGTACTTATCCTCATCATCACATGTCTGATCCTTTCCTTTGTGGGGACATTTAGTTGCAAAATGACCTATCCTACCACATTTGAAACATTTGAAAGGCAGTTTACCTTTGTATTTTCCTGATCCCTTCTTCAGTCTCTTCACAAATTTTTCTTCAATTTCATTGGGCTCAGAATCCTCATTCTTGTCTACTTTAAATGATGCTTCTCTGGAGGTAGGTTTATCTTTAACTATTCTCATTTAATATGCATTCAATGTTCCTAGAAGTTGATCAAACCCCAAGGTTTTTAGATCATTAAGTTATTCTATAGAAAATACCTTTGGGTTGAACCTATCTAGGAGAGATCTCAAGATTTTATGAACTAAAGAAGGTTCATCAATTGTTTCACCAAGTGCCTTCATTTCATTTACCATTTCTTCTACTCTTAGAAAGTATTTTCCAACAGTTTCATCTTCCTTCATCTTTAGCTGTTCAAACTGTATTCTGTAGGTTTGAATCTTTGCATCCTTTACTTTCTCATTACCCTCATAGCTGCTAATGAGTTTGTCCCACATTTCTTTGGCAGCTCCTAGCTGCATAAATTTTACGAATTCTTCTTCTACAAGCCCACTCAAGATAGCATTCATAGCCTTAGCATTGAAGCTAAATTCTAGTTTGTCATCTTTATTAGCTAGCACAATTGGCTTTACATAACCAGTATCTACCACATCCCAAACATCTGCACCTAACGACATTATGTAGGTTCTCATTCTAACTTTCCAGAAGGCAAAGTTTGTTTCATTGAACAGAGGGGCCTTATTGGTTGAATTTCCTTCATGGTTTGACATGTTTAATCTCTAGGATATACCCTTAGATAAAAGGGGCTGGCTTTGATACCAATTGTTGAACAACTGAGAGGGGGGGTGAATTAGTTGTTCTCGTGCTTAAACAATTATTCTTCTTTTTAAATATTTACAAGCGACTCAATGATGATCACAATAAAGCAGGGAAATGAACAATGGCACATTCAACATCAGTCACATATATGAGAAACACAAAGACAGATATTTCCCAAGGAAACCCATATAGGGTAAAAACCTCTTCTTCTTTATATGATAAGTATTATTTACATTCTCTACATTATCATACATTTGAGCACCAACTCATTGTGAGACTACAACCTCTGTTTTTCAAGCTGCAACTTGCTGAGAGAACCAACTCTCTGTTTTTCTCTAGCACCCACTAGAAGGAAGCACCAACTCCTTGGTTTCTATAGCACCAACTAGAAGGAAGAACCAACTCCCTATGTTCAAGCCCCCACTTGAACCTCTGAGGACACTATTCCTCCCTAGCACCTCCCAACCTCCCTGGATTATGAATATGAAATATTGAATCCTATTAGAGTGATATAGTGTTTAATAACAACTTACCAGTCTCATCACTGTTCTGCAAGATTTTTCTACTCAGACTTCCTCGCTGTCTTCCAACATGCATCCGCTGCCCATTCTATTCTTCTTCTTTTATGCTCTGTGCGCCATGTCCATTCGCTGCACAGTTCTTCTTCCGTTCTTTTCAGCTGCTGCACTCTGATCCTTCTTCATTCATGAATCACCTTCAACAACATCCACAACAACCCCACCAACAACAACAACCACATCTCCTATTTGTACTGTGTATTTATCACTTTTTTGCCCCTTGTGCATGAAATGCGCACAATACCTCTGCATACTCACACCCCACCGATATCCTCCACAACTCGAGTTCTTTGTCTGATCATCATCATGAATCTTCAGCTTCTCTGGACGTTTTTCCACTCGTTCAGCATCATTGTATGTTATGCTAAGATTCCTCAGTCTCCCTGGTAGTTGAGACTCTTCGTCTTCTCTGTGACAGTCGAGCTCACCTTCTCTGTTCCAGTTACAAGCTTCAATGCTCATCCATCTATCAATCACCTCTATGAGCATCTTCATCCCTCTTGAAGATTCCCAGAGACTCTTCATCTCCTCTATCAATCACCCTGAAGTGTCTTCGAGTCCTCTGGCAGAAACCATCAGTGGTTTCTGGAAGTTACTCTGTGGCATGCAACAGTATCCCTTCGATAATGCTCAAATTCACCTGCATCGTTGGATTAACTCTAAAGGGTTCTTGTGTTATTTACCCATTTTTCACTTTCGCAATTCAGAGATTCTGCGATGAGACATCTTGAGTCTCCATGTCACGAGTTCTGAAACTCCGAAATAAAGATTTTCTGCACTAGGTCCTTCCTTTATATGACCATGGCTATGATCAAGAACTTATTCATAAAGCGCTTTCTCGATTTCACATTTCGTGAATCTGGATATGAGACATCTCGACTGTCCAAGTCACAATCCCTGAAACGCCGAAAAGAAGCTTGTCTTCACGTACTTTTCTCTTCAGCTCTTCGATGGTGTGACCACCGGCGGAGACCACATACTTATGCATAAAGTGATTTTGCAATTTCACATTTCGTGAGTTTGGAGATGAGGCATCTTGACTCTCCAAGTCGCGATCCCCGAAACCCCGATATGGAGCTGAGATCAACAGTCGACGATCTTGATGAATCTACGGTCCAGATCTCATCGTGAATTCACATCTCACGATTCTTTCGATGAAGGTCCTTGCCACTCCAAGTTGTGATAGGTGAAACTCCAAAATGAGGCTTAGATCAACGGTCCACGATTTCGTTGAATCTATGGTCCATATCTCATCGTGAATTCTCATCTCGCAATTCCTTCGATGGAGGTCCTTGTCACTCCAAGTTGCGATAGGAGAAACTCTGAAATGAAGCTTAAATCAATGGTCCACGATCTTGATGAATCTACGGTTGCGATTAAATCATGATTTCGAATATCACGATTTCCATGGTCATATTTCTTGCCTCTCCAAGTCATGAGTCGCGAAACTCTGAAATGGACTCGACGGTCCATATCACACCTTGATCTGATGGCTATGAGTAAATCGCAATTTCTCATATCGCGATTTCAGAGATTATGTATCTTGCCTCTCCAAATCGTGATAGGCGAAGCTCCAAGATGGAGCTCAGATCAATGGTCTAGAACAAACCTTGATCTGATGGCTGTGCATAAATCGTGATTTCACATATCACGATTTTGGCGGTTATGTATATTGCCTCTCCAACTCGCGATAGGCGAAGCTCCGAGATAGCGTGGGATCAATAGTCCCAATCAACACTTGATCTGATGGTCATCGAGAATTGTAAATGAGATCCAACGACCAGAAATGTTGCTTCTCCTCCCGAGCTTACTTTGTTCTGCTTACTGTGATCTTGCCATCGATGATCTGCCAACAATCCTCTGCACTATCTCTTCTGAGCTTATTCAAATATTCTCTACAACGTCTTCTCATAATGCCAATCTATTACATACTTTATGTACTCATGCCATATTCATTGTTGTACTTTCCATCAATAACAAGAATTCGCTGTCTGTTAAATATTTTCCAACACAGAGGCCCTTTTTCGAGGCTTGAATTTACCAAAGAGAGCTCAGAAGGGGTAGCACCTTTGGAGTGTTCGAAGGAAGGTAGGAAGTGAAATCTTTGTGCATAAGGTTAAGTTCTGGTGAAGGAACATTGGTTCGTTCCATAGAGATTCTTGAGGGAAGAATCGAACGGTCGAAATTCCATGTGGAGAATTCACGCAATAGCGAGGACCGTAGGATCCAGGAGAGATGTGGGGAAGTTAAGCATTGGACGAATCCATCCTTCGAGAGGAAGGATCCAATGTGGATCGTTGATCGTGACTATTGGAACATCGAGATAATTTTGTAATTTCGGGGTTTGTAAGTCTGAAGTGTGGATGAATCCCTTGGTCGCTCGAACTCCCGAAGCATGAACTGGATTGTCGTGTGTGAAGGCAAGGAGCAAAATTTTCGGTGTTTCAGAATTTCGGAGTTCAGAATTTTGGGGCTCCTGATGACAAGGAGATAGGGGCCTTTGTATTGAAAAATCCAGAGTTGCAAAACCCAAAAAATCCTTGAAGTGGCATTTCGGCATTTCAGGGATTAGGGTTTCAGCGTGCCCGTTGACAAGGATTCTGGACACTCCACGTCAGAAATCCCGAATTTGCAAAATGCAAAATATCTATGAAGGTGCGTTTTGGCATTTCGATGTTTTTGGGTTTGGGGGTTGGATATTCAGGAAACTTCACTTCATGATTCGTGAAGTTCGAAACCCCAAAAAAGATAAAAACCGTTGAGGAGCCAAAATTTGATGAACGTGTCGGGATTCAGCAATTCGAAACTTTAGGAGACAAGAGATCGGGGCTCCCTGTTCTGGAATTCCTGAAGTCACAAAACACGATATAGAAGTAGAGGATAACGTGGTCAAATACTTCAGCGTTTTGTCATTTCAGGTTTCGGCAGGTGGAAGGGCCGAGAACCTTGAAAACAAAGATCACGAAATCGCGAAACCCGAAGTTCGTTGTGGCTTGAATTTAGGGGTTGATTAACCCTCGCCGTGGTTGTAGTGAAGATCCTGAGTGGATATTGGCCCAAGGGTAGGGGGTTTGCGACAGTTGTGGTATCAGAGCACAGAACAATTTCTTTTCTTTCTGTAGCAGGGGAAAGGAGGAACATTTTTAGCCATGCCGTTGAGAAGAAGAGACAGACCAATTCTTGATCCAGCAGTGGAAAGAGAAATGCGTGAACTACATGCTAGGATTGATGCCATGGAGACAACACAAAGGCACAGAGTTGAAGCTGGGGATATCAGCGAAGCTGAAAGTGAAAATGAAGCTAGAAACAAAGGAGGAGAAGTTGCAGTCGAAGATGCTACGGACGAACACCTATTTAGGGTTGTTGCAAGGATAGGTGTCAGGGAAAAAATGGAGATTCCCATGTATGAGGGGAGCCTGGATGTTGAAGAGATTCTAGACTAGATTAGGGCTCTAGATAAGTACTTCGACTATGAGGATGTCGAGGAAGACAAGAAGGTCAAGCACATTGTCACAAGACTTAAAGGGCATGCAGCATTATGGTGGGATGAATTGTAGGCTGACAGACGCTGCAAAGGCAAGTAGAAAATCAAGAGTTGGGATAGAATGGTTGCGAAAATTAAAGCCAAATTCATACCCAAGGATTATCAAATCACTCTGTTTCAGAGGATGACGAATTTGAGATAGAAGTTGATGTTAGTGAAAGAATACACTGAAGAGTTCTACAAGATAAACATCAGAGCAGGTCATCGGGAAAGTGATGATGAAAAGGTTTCCAGATACATGAATGGTCTGAGATATGACATCCAAGATGAGATGAGCATGATGATCATTCATAATGTGGAGGATTCTTTTCAGATGGCTCTGAAAGCTAAAGAGAAGCTGAGTCGAAAACAAGGTCAAAGAGGCTGAGGAAGAAGTCAAGCCAGAGGAAAAACAATTGCCCAGGATAGAACTCAAAGACCTCAAGAAGAGGGGAAGAAACCTCAAACTCAGCATGAGAGAGAAGCAAGCTCACAGAGAGGACAGTATGTTGATAGAAATACTTTTCCTCGTACCAGAGGAAGAGGAAGAGGCCGAGGAGGTGAAGTGAAATGTTTTTTTTCTGGGAAAAATAGACATAAATCTTATGAGTGTCCAGATAGGAAGAAAGAAGGTGGTGAAACTCACATTGTTGAAGCACAAGGATGGAATGTTAAGGCAGACTATGCTGAGGGTGGAATATATTTAATGATGAGGAACGTTCTGTTAACACCAGAGAAGAAGGCAAAGAACCCAGCCCAAAGGAACAGACTTTTTCGAACTGCTTGCAAGACCAAAGACAGGGTATGCAAGGTTATAGTGGATAGCGGTAGTACAGACAATCTCGTTTCTACAGAGATGGTAGAAAAACTAGAGTTGGAGACTATCATACATCCAATCCCATACAGAGTTTCATGGCTACAAAAAAGACATCAGGTAAATGTCACTAAACAATGTTTAGTTGAATTTAAAATAGGAGGTTATAAGGATGGAATACTATGTGATGTCATTCCCATCGATGTTTGTCATCTATTACTGGGTAGACCATGGCAATATGACAAAAACGTGATTCATGATGGGAGAAAGAACACATACACCCTGGATAAAAATGGGAGGACACACATGTTGTTGCCGATTAAGGATAAAGAAGTAAAAATAGAGACACACAACATTGTACTTCTCATGAATGGGAAGGAACTTTTTAATGAGGTTAAGGAGAAGGAAGACACACAATTTATTGTGGTCAGGAAGCCTAGAATTGTTTTGACCAATACAAGAGTGGATTATTTGCCAGAGGAAATCCAGGATTTGCTGGAAGAGTTTGTTGATATCGTAGTGGATGAACTATCTTGTCCATTGCCACCAATCAGGAGTATAAGTCATCACATTGATATTATACCTAGAGCTAGTTTACCAAACAAAGCAGCGTATAGGTTGATGCCACAGGAGAATGAAGAATTCAAGAGACAAGTTCGGGATTTAATGGACAAAGGATTGGTTAGGGAGAGCTTGAGTCCATGCATTGTTCCAACAATACTCATCCCAAAGAAAGATGGAGGCTGGAGGATGTGTACAGAATCAAGAGCGATCAATAATATTACCATCAGATACATATTTCCATTGCTAAGGATGGATGATTTGATGGATTGATTGAGTGGAGCAAGATTCTTTTCAAAGATTGATTTGAAAAGCGGATATCATCAAATTCGTATGAGAGAAGGTGATGAATGGAGGACAACATTCAAGACGAATGAAGGGTTGTAAGAATGGCTTGTTATGCCATTTGGATTAACAAATGCACCTAGTACTTTCATGAGATTGATGAATGAAGTCCTGAAGGATTTCATTGGGAAATTCGTCATTGTATAACTTGACGATATATTAATTTTCAGCAAGACATAAGTAGAGCACTTGAATCATTTAGCTATAGTGATGAGGAGATTACAGCAAGAGAAGTTGATGATAAATATGAAGAAATCATCATTTATGAGGACATAACTCATTTATTTGGGTTTTGTTATCTCTGCAAATGAGCTAAAAATGGATCCAGATAAGGTGGATGTGATTAAGAATTGGCCATCGCCAAAGAGTGTGTTTGAAGTTCGAAGCTTTCATGGTTTAGCTAGTTTCTATAGGAAATTCATCCGAAATTTCAGTGGGATTAGTGCACTGATGATGGACACGGTGAATAAAAGACACAAGTCTTTTCACTGGACAAAAGAACCAGAGAAGAGTTTCAATCTACTGAAGAAAAAGATCACGGAGAAACCAATTCTCATTTTTCCAGACTTTAACAGGACGTTCCAGGTCAAGTGTGACGTGAGTGGATTTGCAATTGGAGTAGTCTTGAGCCAGGACGACAGGCCAGTCTCATACTTCAGCGAAAAGATGAATGAAGCGAAGGTTAAATAATCAACATATGACAAGGAATTTTATGTAGTCATACAAGTGTTGACGAAATGGAGACATTATTTGGTTCCTAAAGAGTTTGTTTTGTACATCGATAATCACGCTTTGCAATTCGTGACTCAACATGACAAGTTGAACCAAAAGCATGAAAAATGGGTTGAATACATGCATAATTTTACTTTTTCTCAAGTTGTTGATGCTTTAAGCAGGAAATGTTTTCTTATGCAAGAATTCAGAGTCAAAACTTTGGGTATTGATAACCTCAAAGAAATGTACATGGATGATCTAGATTTTAAGGAAGCATATAAGGCATCTGAGAATCCAATTCTCAGGGACAGAAGCCAGTGGACCGAATATATGATCCAGGATGGGTTATTATTTAGGGGCAATCAATTATGTATTCCAAAATGCTCCATGAGGGAAAACTTGCAGAAAGAAAAACACAATGGAGGATTGGTCGGAAATTTCAGTCATGACAAAACGTTCTCAAAGTTGAATGGCGCATATTTTTGGCCAAGGATGAGGATAGATGTTAATAAATTTGTGGATAGATGTAGGATTTGTCAGCACACAAAGGGGAAAAGGAAAAACATAGGGTTATACCACCCATTACCCATACCTGAAAGGCCATGGGATACAGTGAGCATGGATTTTGTATTGGGACTACCAAGGACACAAAGAGGATTTTATTCAATCTTTGTGGTGGTAGAAATATTTTCAAAGATGGCACATTTCATACCATGCCAAAAAACCAGGGACGCAACTCATATTGCGAACCTATTTTTCAAATAAGTCATCAGACTTCATGGCTTGCCAAGGAGTATAGTTTCAGATCGAGTTACCAAGTTCATGGGACATTTTTGGAGGACTTTATGGAAGAAGTTGGGGAAAAGTTTGTATTTTAGCTCATCTTATCATCCTTAGACGGATGTGCAGACAGAAGTTGTGAACAAAATCTTGGGATATTTGCTGAGGAGTCTAGTGACTAAACACCACAGTCAGTGGGACCACATTCTGCCATAGGCGGAATTTGCTTATAAAGATTCAATCAATAGAAGCACAGGGCAGAGTCCATTCCAAATTATATATGGAATGAAGCCAAGGGGAGTTTCTGAATTAAAAGATATGGAACAAATTGAATTCATAAGTGCTAGTGCAGAGGACTTTGTAGAAGCAATGAAGGAGCTTCACAGCCGAGTCAAAGAGCGATTGTAGCGTTCAAATCAAGAATACAAGCGCAGAGAAGATCAACACAGGCGAGAAATTCAATTTGAAGTTGGTGATTTGATTCTTTCACATCTGAGGAAGGAGAGGTTCCCAACGGGAACATATAAAAAAATGAAAATGAAGAAGATTGTACCATGTAAGGTCATAAAGAAATTTGGGGAAAACGTATACAAGATTGAATTACTCGATGGGATCGAAATTTCACCGATATTCAACATCTCAGGTTTGTACCCTTACAGAGCTGAAGAAACAGGGGAAAAGAATGAAGAGACAAAATTTCAATGGACAAAGCAAATTCCTATAGCTAAAAATCCACAGGTACAAAGCATAATTGACAAGAGAGTCAACAAAAATACCAGGAGGAAGGAGTATTTTGAATACTTGGTCAAGTGGAAGGGACATCCAATTGAATATGCCAGCTGGGAAAATGAAGCAGAAATTCATAAGCATGGACAGACCGTGCAAGAGCTCATGAACATGAGTTCATGAAAATTTTCAAGCAAGGAAGTATGATGCAGGAGCATTGTATGCAGCCAGCCAAGCAAGGAACATAAAAGGCAGAAGACAGCTGGAAGACCTCCAATGCACGTTTTTGAAATGTTTTTTTTAAGCATTAATGTAATGGTTAAAGGGAAGCGTACTTACATATTGTAAATATATCATGAGCAATTCACTCTCATCTGTAGAAGGTAGAGGCATTTATGCATAGTTAATGAAAGTAGGTAGGTTTGAATTAGAGATTAGACAGTTTAGAAGAACAGGAGGGAAAACGGATATAGACACCCTCGTCTTTGTATTATGACAATTCATTAGATCATTGTAACATTAGAATAGAGAGAAAAAAGAAGAAATATGTAGAAGGAAGTTGTAGAGAAGAACCCATGTACAGAAGATTTGAATTAATATATGAAGCTTTGAATCAGACTCATGGTGTTATGATGTTTTATGTGTATACATGATGACTGGTATGATGATAGTTGTTTATTCTCTCTGTTATGCATTTACTTGAAATACTGTGTTGTATGTATGATTTCACGTTGGATGTTTGAAATCTGAGAGAGAGAGAATTAGTTTCAATTGTTTCTCTTCCGGAGTGAGAGAAGTTCCTACAAGGAGTGCGTTGACAAAGGTTCAGATTTTATCTATGAAATCTCAGGAGGGATACTGTTGTTCTCATTCCAGCAAAAGTGCAAGTGAAGCACAAGATCCGTGCAAGGCGTGCGTAGGCTAGATGAGTCCTTAGAAGTTATTAACTAAGGTGGAAGAGAGAAAGACTGTTGTTGCAGAACGTGCATAGGGTCGAGAGTTCAAATACGTAGAATTATTTGAAGGTCTGCTACAAGGAGTGCAAGCAGAGGCCCTTTTTAGAGGCTTGAATTTACCAGAGAAATCTCAGAAGGGGTAGCACCTTTGAAGTGTTCGAAGGAAGGTAGGAAGAGAAATATTTGTGCACAAGGTTAAGTTTCGGTGAAGGAACATTGGTTCATTCCATATATATTCTTGAGGGAAGAATCGAACGGTCGAAATTCCCTGTGGAGAATTCACGAAATAGCGAGGACCGTAGGATCCAGGAGGGCTGTGGGGAAGTTAAGCGTTGGATGAATCCATCCTTCGAGAGGAAAGATCCAATGTGGACCATTGATCATGACTGTTGGACCATCGATATCATTTCAGAATTTTGGGGTTTGTAAGTTCGAAGTGTGGACGAAGCCCTTTGTTGCTCGAACTCCCGAAGAGCAAACTAGATTGTCGTGTGTGAAGGTGAGGAGCAGAATTTTCGGCGTTTCAGAATTTCAGAGTTCGAAATTTAGGGGGTCCTGATGACAAGGAGTTAGGGGCCTTTGTATTGAAAAACCTGGAGTTTTGAAACCCGGAAAATCCTTGAAGTGGCATTTTGGCATTTCGGGGATCGGGGTTTCGGCATGCCCATTGACAAGGATTTGGGACACTCCACGTCAGAAATCCCGAATTTGCAAAATGCGAAATATCTGTGAAGGTACATTTCAGAATTTCGATGTTTCAGTGTTCGGGGGTTGGATAGTTAGGAAACTTCACGTCTAGATTCACGAAATCGCGAAGTCTGAAATATCAAAAAATAAAAAAAGCGTTGAGGAGCCAAAAATTTGATGAACATGTCGGGATTTGGAAAGTCGACACTTTAGGAGACAAGAGATCGGGGTTACCTATTCTGGAATTCCCAAAATCGTGAAATGTGATATAGAAGAAGAGGAGAACGTGGTCAAAGACTTCAGCGTTTCGACATTTAGGGTTTCAGTAGGTGGAAGGGTCGAGAACCTCGACAATAGGGATCGCGACATCACGAAACCCAAAGTCCCTTGTGTCTTAAACTTAGGGTTTGATTAACCCTCAACGTGGTTGTAGTGAAGATCTTGAGCGGATATCGGCCCAAGGGTAGGGGGTCTACGATAGTTGTGGTATCAGAGTGCAGAACAATTTCTTTGCTTTATGTAGCAGGGGAAAGAAGGAACATTTTCAGCCATACCACCGAGAAGAATAGACAGACCAAATGAAAGAGAAAGAGAAATGAACGAACTACGTGCTAGGCTTGATTCCATGGAGACAACATAGAGGCGCATAGTCGACGCTGGGGATATCAGCAAAGCAGAAAGTGAAAATGAAGATGGAAACGAAGGAGGATAAGTTGCAGTCGAAGATGTTGCGGATGAACACCTATTCAGGGTTGTTGTAAGGATAGGTGCTAGGGAAAAAATGGAGATTCCCATGTGTGTTATACCATTCTTATATAAGGTGTATGTATTATTCCTCCCATCATGAATGACGTTCCTGTCAAACTTCCATGGTCTTCCCAACAAAGTATGGCATACATCCATGGGAATTACATCACACAGAATTTCATCTCTATATCCTCCTATCTTAAATTCAACCAAGAATTGTTTAGTAACCATTACTTGGTGTCCTTTCCGCAACCATGAGACTTTGTATGGCTTCGGATGTGCAGTTGTCTCCAGCTCCAATTTATCCACCATATTTGTGGATACTAAGTTGTCAGTGCTCCCATTGTCAATTATCACCTTGCATACTTTGTCTTTAGTCTTGCAAGTTGTCCCCAAGAGACTATTCCTCTGCATTGGTATTTCAACTTCTGCCTCTGGTTTTAAGATAACTTTCCTCAACATCAGGGATCTTCCATCCTCTACTCCTTGTGCTTCAACATCTCTTCTATAGGCTTCTGAAATGTGAGCTACACCTCCTCCTTCTTTATTTTTCTCGGTACATTCCCAAGACATGTGTCTTGTCTTTCCATATGAAGAACATCTTACCTCTCCTCCTCCTCCTCTTCTTCCTCTTACTCTAGAAGAACTTATTCCACCACCTTGTCTTCCTCGGGAATTTTATCCTCATTTCGAGTGACTGTGTGGTTTTTTTGCCTCGTCCTTAGACTTATGTGCCTTGTCATGGGTAACTCCCTTACCTCTGGTTGGGGCTGGGATTTTACCTCTCCCTCATTGGCTTTGTTTTCTGGCCAACTTCTCCTCTACCTTCAACGCAAATGGATAAGCATCCTCCAATGTCCTTATTGACATCATGCTGAGTTCATCCTGGATTTCATATATCAGGCCATTTATATATCTAGAAAAATTTTCTTCATGTCTCTCTCTTTGTCCAGTTCTGATGTTCAACCTATAGAACTCCTCTATGTACTCCTTAACTGTCATATGTTTTTTTCTCAGGTTCTGCAAATTCCAGAACATATTGATATGATAATCTTTGGGCATGAACTTATCCTTCAGCTTGGCTACCATTATGTCCCAATTCTTTATCTTTTGTTCGCCTTTGCTTCTCAATTGATCTTGTAGTTCATCCCACCACAACGCTGCATGTCCCTTTAGTCTGGTGACAACATGTCTCACCCTTATCTCCTCATCGACGTCTTCATAGTCGAAATATTTGTCCATGGATCTTATCCAATACAATAGCTCTTCAACATCTAAATTTCTTTCACACATTGGGACCTTTATCTTGTCTCTACCTCCCAATCTAGCCACTCCTCTCAGCAAGTGCTCTTCAACAACCTCTTTTCTTGCTGCTTCTTCGACGATATTCTCTCCCTCAACTTCTTCTCCTCTGCATCATTGATGTCTCCAACATCAGGTTCTCATCTCTGTGATGCTTCCATCACCTCTAATATTGCACGAAATTATTGCATCTCCCTTTCTGCTACATGATTGGCTAAAGTTTCTTCTGCTCGTCTCCTTGGTGGAATTGTGTTGACTGTCTGTCACACACAGAGTAAAAATTCAAGTTCTTTTGTCTCCTCTCCTTTTCCTATTATCTGCAAGAAAACATTTGATATGATACCACTTGATGCAGACCCCCCTTTTATCCTAAGGGTTGCATGACCTCCCGGTCTAGGATCGATCAAGAAGCTGAGTCTGATTTACTCTCTGGGTTTTTGCTAGACCCAAAAACCACTTATGCAGGTCCTTTCCCAATATGCATAGGTCATATGAGACCCACGGATTCTCTCCTAGGCATTGTTCGAACCTCAACGCCAAACGAGTGCTAGCTCTTCTATGCTAATCTCTTTATCTCACACGACTACGGGTCGTAACCACGAGCCTAAACAAAGGTGCGTCATGATTTCGTGAGTCAGATATTTGTATGCGAGTCATCTCGAATCTCCTAATCTCTGAAATCCTGACAAGGGCCTAGCGTTCACTAGTTCCTCCCTTATCTTCTTTCCATATGAACACTCGCTATGATCCGGGGTCAAACCTCCGAGCGCGTTTGGATTTTACCTGTCGAGGATTCCCGATGTGAGGGACCGTCTTCCTCTCGATGTCCGAACTCATGATGGCGCTAAATTGACGGTCTAGATCCTTCCTTTGAATAACGGTTGTGATCAATTTGGGGTTTTGTGTTTCATAACTTTGGAGGTTGGCTCACCTCTATTCTCCTGAGTTCTGAAACTTTGACAAAACCAGATCGACAGCTCACGATATCCCTTGATCCAAAGGCTCAGATCAAGTCATGATTTTGTGTTTCATGATTTCTCATGACTCGACCTTTGAATTCTCCGAGTCACGAATCAACGAAACGTTTATCTCTGGCCACGTTTCCCCCTTGATGGATGGTTCCGATGATTTTATATTTTTGTAACCCCACTCCTCTTGTGTTATTTCAAGTCTTATCATCAGTCCACTTTACCTTGATCAGGTGGTTATGATTCTTTTGCACTCATACCAAACAGGTGAGATCCTTCCTCCTCTACACTTTCTCCTCGTTGTTTGGATGTTGATTGGATGGTCCATATCTTTCCCCTTGAGATTGCGTTTTCTTCAGACTTGGAACATTTTCGAAGGATTCAAAGGCTTCAACCTTTGTCCTTCCTTTGAGTCCATTTTTTGGATCTTGTTAACACTTATGAAAAGTGTTATTCCTCATGAGCTTGGTCTCGTGAAGACTTCGATTTCCTGCACACTCCTTGCATTTCATGGATTTCAATAACTCAAATCCTAAGGATTTCTCGAAGAGAAATTCCCCTCACCCTCCTGGTGTTCTCCTTTTCCAGTTCTTCAACTTCTCACAAATTCCCTTCGACACTTAGTCAAATCTTGGATATGTGCACTCCTTGCACCAGATCTTTACGCAAGGTTTAGATTCCAATGGACGACTGTGCACACCTTGCACTAGTCTCTTTGCACTCCTTGCAAAGGGAATTTTTTGTGCTATATATTCTGAGCTTCGTAAGTAAAACATATCCCGTTAACACACTCCTTGTGTTCTGTGTGCACACCTTGCACCACTTCAACATAAGAGAAAAAATTGAAACTTATCCTAACATTCACATTCCCATCTATTCATAATGAAGTCCATTCATTCAGTCATGAAATCATAATAATAGAGGATTGAAAAACATTGTCCACACCATACATTGGGTCAATTTTCCTCTATTATATTCATAAGTGAAAATGGATACAAATGAAATAAAAAACAACAACTGAAAACTGAAAATCTCCTACTAACTTGCAGTTCTCTAATATGCAGTTATCTACCCTGCAACCAACCTCATTTGGGCGTACAAAACCTCTATTTATCTCATAGGGCTCTCGGGGTTTCCCCCGGCTACTTGTCTACATCACAACCTATCCTACGACTATTTTAGTCCAGTCACATTCCAGAGCCAGAATGGAAACTCCCACTTATTCACTCATGATTGCTCAAGCATGCCTCAAAATATTATTCCGGCATTGAGTTAAGGCATACTTCAAAAGTTGTGTTGCAACTACCAGCTTTGAGATTCCGTATAGACTCTCATATGCTGATAGTTCCTGCTCCACGTGCTTGCCAACGATGCTCCTGCATAAGGTTGTTACATGAGGGCATAGTTGTTAGGATCTCACTAAACAAATAGATTGGAATTCAACTTGGCTTCAGTGACTATAATATGGACCATATCCATTCTGAGAGAGATGGGAATGGATTTTTATAGAGTTTTGATCTAGATATTTATTAGATTTGATATTCAGTGAGAGGACTTCTACATTGTGGAATCAAGTAAGCCACGAACTAGAGATAGAGCCATATGTAGAACCAAAGAAAATATTCAAATACACAATCTAGAGATAAATATAGAGTCAGATATAGAGTCAAATACATGTTTTAGAGAAGAAGAGAGAAGGCACATTGATTTATATTGGTTTTTCTAATATTTTGGAGACCAAAAAGCTTCTTGATGGGGAGGGGTGGTCTGAAAAGGATATGAACAAGTGAATAGTTGTAAGACTCAACACCTACAATCATAAGTCAACAATTATGGAAGGTTAGTAATTATGTAAAATACAATTAAAGGTTAGGTGTGATAAGGAAAAGGAGAAGAAAACATGAATTAATTAAAATAAGAAAATAAAATAGGGGATAAAATACTAAGGTATGAGAAATGAAAGTTCATGTGTGTTGGCCATCCAATTACCCCATATCTTGCTATTTATTTTTTTACTTTCACTCTCAAAGGGATGTTTTTTGTTGGCAAGAGAGGAGGATGGATATGATCCACAAATTTCATTGTAACCATATATTTCCAAAATAGTATGAGAAACCATTGACTATTTGTTTTCCCATTTTAACTTCCAAGGGAAACATGGTATTGATTGTGTTTTGAATGGTCTAAATATATCTTTGTATTGTGTTCAATGTTATATTAATTTTTTTGTGTAATGTTTGCATGTTTATTTCAATGCTATGAGAATTCATTATCCATGTGCAAGTGAAGAAAACCAACATATCTGTATTTCCCACCATTCGATTCACTCTAAAATTGAGGATATATGGTTTACATTAACTAACTATTGTAGTTTAATACATGGGTTTCTAAATCTAGTTGCAAAGAACAATAAAAATAAAATAAAAAGATGAGATCATGGAAACAAAAATTAATGTCTTGAAGGAATATGTTGTTTGTTGGACAACAACACTGAGCCATTTCCTTGAGCCAAAGGGATATATGCACCTCCCTTGGAATTATTTAAATTTCAGATTAGTGCAGAGGTTGTGGGAGGTCATACATAGGTCATACAAATTGTACATAAGATATATGTTGTGAGGCCTGTTCCTTAGATTTGTGAAGAGGAATTGTCAGGTGTGCAAGAAAGACTGGGAATGTGAATTCTGGTAGGATTCTCACATAATTTGTTGAATAGATAGCATATTGGTGGGTTCTGTGTTGGGACCAAAATAGGTTGGTATTGTTTCCTTATGTTAACTACCTTAATCCTATTTCCATTTGTGAACCTTCCCTTGGCATATCAAGGGTCAATTTGTTTCATACACATATGGATTAATTAATTTTTATGTGGTTCATGCTTTCATGAATGGTCATCTCACATGTTTCATTAGTTTCCATCTCACTTGAATTTTCGTGAATGGTGTTTAGATCAAAGTGGGTTATTCTTATTATGGGCACCTTTTCATGAATATGTCTTTTATACATGTGAACTAATGCACCTTTCATATGTTTAAAGAGTGATCCTCATATATGTATTCATTTATTACCCTTTTCATCCATGCTCTAGATAATTTCCGTTATATATATATATATATATAGTTTAAATAAGGGCCAATCCCTTATTAAAAGATTGTAATTTGAACCATGTATCCAGTCACTATGTCAAGCCTGAGAATAGTCACATGATAAATAGAGGTTGGTCATTGAGGAACCTAGTTTTTTTATTGGTTACATTGACTCTTGTATTGTTAAAGCTATTCACATATTTGAACAATGTATTGGTTCACTAGTTACTGAGGAGGATGGGTTGGATTGCTGCCAAGTAGAGTTATTATGGTTTCAACTCATAATATGTAGTATATATGAAGAGATTTGGCCCAAAAATAAAGAACTACAACTAAAAACGTATTCTCATACCTCAAGAGTAGGAACAAGATTTAAAGAAGAGAAACATAGTTGATCCTCATGTGTCTTGTTGACGATAACAAAATATAAATTTTCACTTATAATCTCATTTATTATTGCACTATTATCTCATTTGTCTGTGAAACTAAGTGAACTTTGATGACAATACAAACCTATCATTGGTAAATAAAATGAAGAAAGGTTGGAATACCCAAGGGTCATCAATGCTGAACTTCAAGAAGAGAATAAGAACCTAAATAAATAGGTCCATATGCTTAAACAAAGGATCATTGAGATGGATAAGAACCTTGAGAGATAGATAATATTTCTTCCATTGATAAATAATAATTTTGTTTAACACCAAGAATCCCTTACCGTGGTTATGGGAGATTGGGAGAAGAGAAGAGTTCATCGTGTACCCTTGGGAGAGAAGTTCATCTAGTTCAACAATTGGTAGGAGGATAGGTTCACTCAGATGATAAATCCATTGAAAAAATAGTTGTAAGAGAAGGATGATACATTGGAAAAATTCTAAGGAGTTGTGTAGGAGAACAAAGAAGAAAATACTCATTCCATTTCCATTATTTAATCCAACACCATGATCGAGAAGAATATGGTAAGCTCACCTTCCATATGGATTTCTCAAGAGAAGCTTGGTGAATTTGAAAAATGTCCCAGATGAATTGGATTGAAATTGTTAAGGCATATTGGCCACGATAGATTAGGGATAGTAAAGAGAATACAAGGCATCCTAAGTCCCATTGTATCTTTACAAAGGTTCAAGCATTAAGGCCTTGGTTTCTATGGTAGAGAGGAAAAGGCCATGAAATCCAATATCGCATTTGTGAAGGATAATAACATGGAAGAGTTGGATTGATCATACAAAGATAAAATAGTAGTATATGAAGGTGGAATACGACCACCACCTCAACTATATTATGGAATATTGCAGAATGGAAGTGATGACAAGAGATCGAAGACTCTACCCACACCTACACTTAGATGAAGTATCAATTAGATCATCTTGAAGAAGATGAATAACCATGGTTATGCATTAGGTAAGGAATCACTCGTTTGTAATTTCTATAGGAAGAAATTCCGTAGCACTAGCAATTGTTGGTACTCAAAGGTATGCTCATTCTATGGGAACAAAGGCCACCATATGGTATCTTGTTGGGAGAAGCAAGACATGTATCACAACATATATTAATTATAGAGAATGAATATCAAGAAGGAATCCATAGACCAATATGGAATTTAGAGGCATAAGGAGAAAAGGATCATGTTTATTAGTCCATACAACAGTGCGAAGAACATTTGCCACTATTTGGGATTTTTTGTCACATGGGTGAGACAAAATCAATTTCTATAACAAGGCTACAAACTATATAACTGTTAGTGTCCACACCTATCAATTAGTTCGATAACAAAATTGGTGACTCCACTGGGGAGATAACCCGTTTTCTTTGTGGTTTTTGGTATTTTTCCTTGGCCATTTGCTCTTGCCTTACCTTTCTCCATTCATATCAATATTTGAGTCTTAAGGATACCCTGATAGACCCTCTGGGTCCAGAGGCATTTTTAAATTTTGTGTCTTCTTCCAAAGATTTGATTAGTTTCAGACATTCTTGCACTGCACTCCATAGTGGCCTGCAAGAATCTACTAAGTTCGCACCCTGCTTTTAGGTTCAGTGTGAGGTTCTCGCACTCTGCTCAAAGCTAGCCTATGAGAATGACCCATTTTCGCACTATGTAATACTGTCAGCCTGCGAACCCTTTTTTCAAAATTTTGGCTTCAAGACTTTTGCATGATCAACTGCCCGGATCAATATAGGTGCATAACAAGAGCTTCTTGGACCATTGGTTGATGTTTTCTTGTCTTCGTTCTTGTGCACGAGTAGTCTTAGGAAATCAAGACTCTTCCTGTCCATTTTTCTTGACTTTCGTTTCTTGACTTTTCTCTGCAAAGATATACTCTCTGATTTTGGAATCTGAGTGTGCTTGTTTGGTTAAGAACCAACAATCGGTTGAAAGTTGAGTTTCTTTGTATTTATCATTTGCTCATTATTTGAAAGATCATTTTTCTCATGCAACTGAAAAGACTCGTTTGATCTGCTTGTTATTTTTTGTTTCCATTGAAAGATTGGTTTGGGTTTTTATCTATTGCTTGTTCATTAGTTTTTGGTTTTCTTCACTCTCACCATCATGGTGTAGGTCCTTTTTGAAAAGTGAACAACATTTTTCTTTCAAAATCATTTTCGTTTTTGAAAGTATTGAAAATCAATTGTTGAAATTATTGAAAAAGAAACAATAGAAAATTGTTATTTTTTGCACGATTTGTTGCAATTACATTTTAAAGGAAATTGTGTCTTGTAGTTCAAGTTTGATCCGGAAAACTTCTCTTTCCCTCCCGTACATAGGATTCATTGAACGAAAATTGCTATATTTCTTCTTATCCATGCATCGTTGGGTCAGAGTCTCATACAACATCAGTTTCATCTTTGCTTCCTTTGAGTAACAATAACCCTTAATAACACTGCGTAATTGTAAAATTTCACTAGTAATGATTTTCTAGGGCTCTATTACACCAACATTTAGCCAGGCTAGCGCTTTGGAATAGGTAGAGAGATACACTCTCCAAATAAAAAAACACACAATAGCATCTTGTGTTAAGGAGTGTCAAATTCCATTTACAACTTCTTGTCCTGGGAAGCCCTTCTCACACAAGGGTCAAACACGAGGTCGCATTGATATTGACAGAGTTACTCAGTCTGCTTTGTTGATATCGGTGTAGAGATTGCACGTATTATGGGGGTCACTTGGAGGTATACCCACAATGATGAGTGGAATCTTTTTGAGTTGATTTCGGGCTCGATACCCTGACCTTGCGTGTGGATCAGACTGTCGACTGTCCCGCTAGGATTTATTGTTTCTGGTGGTAACCTTAGCGGCCTATCTTTCTAGGGTATTACACAAGGTGACTGTGAAGGGGAAAGTATTCACGCTACCTGGAATCGACATTGACCAAACTCACTCGGGCTCCTTCAAGGGTATACCCATGATTATGTATGGGAGATTGCACCAGGGTGTAAGTCCATTAAGAAGGTCATCATCGTAAATTTTCCACCCTGGCCTAGCCCCTTCTCGTCTCTCTTTTGTGACGTTGGATTTCATCACCAACTAGTGGTTTAAGAATTAGAAGGTCTTGATTGCCTGGTATTGTTTCCTAGATTTTGTTTACTAGCGCGTGTTGTTTGTTTACCAAAGTTGACTATACGATTTTCTTCATAAGTCTGTCACTCGTTCATAATAGCTCCTCCACGTCATTCACATATAATGCAGGGTTTATCTCCAGAGCATCTGGAAGGCCCTCAACCCTTGCCTACAAGTTCACCTGAGGGCTCTCCTCAGCGGAGTGAAGTCCAAGATGTCGTCACGCAACAAGGGGAACAAACTGACTCTCTAGAACATTTCTGAATTAACAATACTCGAGAGGAATTTCAACTTCACCCCAATTCTGAGCGACCATTTATGCGACTGAATTCTTCCGGAGACTTAGTTGTTACGTCTTCTGGATCACCGATTGGACCCTTTCTAGGTGTAGAAGGCCAAGATCCTTTTTGGTCTATGGGTGTTTTTTGACGGGACCTTTTTGGTCCAGGCTCATCTATGATTTCCAAAATCTCTAGTCCAGAGACAGTACCGTTTACTACCACCTATTATTTTCTTGGTACGGACGTCCCGCAACCTGACCACATCTTGACCATCCCAATCAAAATGGCCCATCACACAGCTACTACGAGTGTTCACACCGATATTACTGCGGTTAGTCTCTCTCCCATCAGCACACCGTATACGCCCAACATCACTCCGACACTACCACCCGGATACCGTGCATTGAATTCTTCCATTCCCACTCCTACGCAAACCCCATCCAGCTTTCCTAGTGGTCCCTCTTCTTCTGGGCACTCTCTTCCTAGCTTTATTCTGACACTCCCTCAATTTCCTTTTGGAGGACCTTTCTCATCCTCCACTGGCGGTCTTAATCCTAGTGGCACTATTCCATCATTCACACCAAATTACCAGATTCACGTTGGTGGACAATTTCACCCCCTCAACCCCCTCTTAGTAGGAAAATTCCTATTGGAACACAAATTCCAATTGGAACACAACCCCCAATTGGAACACTGCCCCCAATTGGGACACCACCTTTGATAGGAGGACCGACCCGACCTTATGGAAAAAACATACCTCCGTCCTTGGCCCAGTATTGGAATCAGTTGATACAACATCCTCCTGAATCGACTGGGGGGAAACAGTTTCCATCTGCATCCGTAATACCCCCTAGTATAGGCCAACCATATCCAGGTACGTTCAATCCTATTTGGGGCTCGAATGCTCAAACTCATGTCCCTGTTCCAGGATACAACCCCATGAGCTACTATCCTCTCCAACCACCATCGAATCTTCCTGGGTCTTCACATTATATGCAGAATTCTTATGGTCCTATTGGTTTGTCGACGGGGCTTCCCCCCCAAAGCCACCAGTACTCGTAGGTGAATCGACAGTTACCCTTTTTGGCCACTTTGGATCTTTCGGATTTGTCAAGGATTTTAAATGATCCAATTCGTCACTCTCCCCAATGGCCTGCTATACTAGCCAAGCTACCATCGAACATTCCTAAATTCGACGGTAAAGCAGGAGAGGACCTGAACAGTCACGTTATGAATTTTCACCTATGGTTTTCATCCAACTCGTTGATGGATGACTCTATTCGTTTACGGCTTTTGCAACGAACCCTCACAGGTTCTACTGCGAAGTGGTATATAGAATTACCATGAGGTTTCTTCTCTAACTTCAACACCCTAGCTATGGATTTCCTCACACACTACTAGTTACCGATTCATTATGAAACAGGGACCGATATTTTGAGTTCTTTCAAACAAAATAAGGCCACTCATATATCCGATCACATTCATGAGTGGCGACGGAGACGACGTCTCATCAAACTCGAACTCCCCGATCAGTTGCTGGCAGAGTGGTTCAAAAAATCATTTGTGAACGACATTGGTCATGACATCACCATGGGTGGAGTAGTCATGGAAGAGTAGGCCATAAGTCGTGCTCAATACCTTGACCTTGTTTACTCACAAATGGGTACCCTTTATGATTTACTACCTGACTTACCTCGTCCTTCCACTTCCGCCACTTCAACTACTCTAGTTTCTTCTCATGTAGCCAACAGTGTGATTGGCACTTTCCAGGCCCAACCACATTCTACCTCAAGCACCAACCCCAAACCTGCTTCTTCTAATGTTCAAAATGCTTCATCTCCTACCCCTCCCACTGGCAAGACTTATGAGGTAAATGCAATTCAATCTACCCCAGCCGGTAAAAACAAATCCAAAAAGGGAAGGGGTAAGAATAAGGAGGACAAAAATACTTCTCAAGCAGAGCAAACCAAAACTACACCTGTTGACGATCGGGATAAGCACAAACCTTGATTTCCTTGTCTTATCTGTGGTGATGATCACTACACGAAGGATTTTCCACGACGCGCCAAGGTCACTAAATTCCTTCAAGGAGCTCCAAAACCACCTGCTCCAGCCATTTTGTCCCAACCCTTCCTGTCTCAACAATAGGCTCAGTTGGTCATTCACGACCAACCTTCATCTTCTATTACATCCTATGTATTGATGTGTACTGGCGATTCGAAGAAAAACGACATTTCCATCACCACTCGGGCCAAATATTATTCTCCCTCTAAAGAGAAGGTTGATGATCTACCTCCTTCCTTGGTACAACCCTCTCCCGCGACTCCACCTACCAACAATCCTCTTCATCTCGAACGATCGAGCCTCGACACAGTTCTTCGACCCCCCCCAAAAGGGCGTCATTCGGAAATTGGATTTCAATCCACATGCTTGTGTTGCCCAGAACTACAACATTGTTGAAGATCTGGCCCAAGCACTATCTGTGATGTCAGCCCTCAAAGTCCTTGAAAGTTGTCCCACACAACGAAAGGCACTGTTGAAAGATATTGGTGGAATCGACCCGACAGATACAAATTTAATAATTTTTTATTTGGAAGATCACATTCCAAGGTTACCCCCTCAACTTGCATTCGAGATCCAAGTGATTGTCTTTGACAAAAAAAAATTCCGAACCGTTATCGACGAGGGTGCCTCGACGTGTGTTATGTCTCTTACTTGCTGGAAATCCATTGGCTCTCCCCCTTTGAACGAATCCCAACACACTCTCAAAGCCTTCAATGGCTCCGATTTTAAGCCCTACGGTGTCCTTCCTTCGTTGCCCATCATGTTAGAAGGCAAAATGGTCCAAGTCGAAGTGGAAGTATTTGACGCTCCTCTTGATTACAATCTTCTGTTGGGCCACAGCTGGTTCGATTCCATGCGCGTAGTTGTGTCGACCCTTTTCTGCATGGTACGTTTCCCACATCAAGGAAAGGTCGTCACCATCGACCAATTAGCCTTCTTTAATTTCGATACCCGTACTGGCAACGTATCGTTCATCGCTAAAACCCCACCCGGTTATGAGAACGTCGATGTAGGCCTTCTGAAAGACTCTTCGTTAATGGGTACTTTCCCCATTCCACCGCCCGATGTTCAACACTCGTTTGTTGCTTCCATAAACATGATCTCCACCTCGATTCATGAAATTCCTGCGTCTCACGACCCATGGATAGTACTTGACCTTGGAGATCATCTTCATTATGGTGACAAAATGCCATTAAGTCTGGTCGAATCTGCCTATCAGGCCATTCAATCAGCAACCCCTTCTACCCCCTCTCTTGGTGAGTTATCTCCAGATCCCTTCCGTGTCATTTTTCCCATAGATGAGATGATCATGTCTATTATGGAGGACACCCCTTGGGACAATGGACATCATCATTCCATCCTCTTTCTGGAGCAACATACCATTGAGAACTACCAATGGACATCGACCCTGTCGATTGTTGTCGTCATCTCAACCGTTCTCGGGTCCACACACGATGTGTTTTCCGAAGGGAACTTAAGAAATATCTCGCCCACTACTCCCCTCGACATATCCGTCAAACCTGGAATCGTCGAAAATGTCCATATCGGAGCTTCGTGTTCCCCTGACGAAATAGTCACCTATACATCCCTTTTCAAAGAGTTTCGTGACATCTTCACCTAGAGTTACGAAGAAATGCCAGGTATAGACCCCAACATTATGATACATGAGATCAAGACATACCCCGATGCTAAACCCGTCCGGCAATGCCTTCATCCAGTTCACCCACGTAAAGCGGTTGCTATCAAGCTCGAAGTCGAGAAACTTCTTAAAGCCATCTTTATTTACCCGATGGCCCTCACTGACTGAGTTTCCAATCTTGTCCTGATTGACAAAAAACAAGGCACCATTCGTGTCTGCATTGATTATAGGGATATCAAAAAAGCTTGTCCCAAAGACAACTTTCCTACCCCCTTCATCGATCAGATTGTTGATGATTGCGCCAGAAGTGAAATCTTCTCTTTGATGGATGGTTTCTCTGGGTATAATCAAATCAACATTGTTCCCGAGGATCAACATAAGACTGCTTTTATTTTTCCTTGGGGTACTTTTGCCTATCGAAAACTCCCTTTCGGTCTCAAGAACGTTGGCACAACTTTTCAATGTGCTATGTCTTATTCTTTCCATGATATCAAGCACCTCGTTCAACCATATCTGGACGATTTACCCGCTCACTCAATGCGTCGAGTCGATCATCCAACCCACCTCCGAGCCATTTTCGTCCGTTGTCAGTTCTACCATATACGCTTGAATCCTCATAAGTGCATTTTCTGCATGGAATCCGACCGACTACTAGGTTTTATTGTTTCATGTCAAGGGATTAGGGTGGATACTTTAAAGGTTGAGGCAATCCTTAATCTCCCTCCTCCTTCTACACTTCGCCAGTTACAAAGTTTGCAGGGGAAAGCAAACTTTCTTCGTCGTTTTATTCCAAATTACACCGAGATAACTTGTGGATTTACACGGCTCCTAAAAAAGGGGTATGATTTCATATGGGATGCCATTGCCAACAATGCTTTTGAATCTTTGAAATTGTCCCTAACACGTGCTCTGCTTCTCTTCCCCCCCGATTATAGTCGCAATTATTTCCTTTACCTTGCTACCTCGGATTACACCATTGGTATGGTTCTTGTCCAAGAGGATGATGCTAACGATGAACATGTTATATACTACTTGAGTTGAATTCTAATGCCTACCAAAATCAAGTATTTACATGTCAAAAAACTAGCCTTGGCGGTCATCCAAGCCGTCCAACGCTTCCGGCACTATATCCTCTCGCGCAAAACTACAATGATTTCTAACTGCAACCCTATGCAACACATTCTCACACGTCAATTGCTAGGGGGTAAATAATCCAAATGGATTGTGATACTCCAGGATTTTGACTTGGAATTTGAACGTCCCAAGTCCAAGAAGTCCTTAGTATTTGCTGAGTTGATATGCGACTTTCCCTATTCTGAAACGGAAAATGTAGCAACTGATTCATTACCCAATGAATCCATTTTCCTCATCAACACTGATGATCTTTGGTATGGTGATATCATTATATATCTCCAAACCCAGAATTTCCAGCCAACTTTGTCCAGTACTGACTGACGTCGAATATGGTACCAAGCTTGTCAATATATTATCCTCGGAGATACTCTTTATCGTCGGGGGATTGACTCAGTTTTTTGACGCTGCTTCAAATTCGACGAAGCTGAGAGAGCTCTGAATGACTGCCATTCTGGAGCCTGTGGTGGTCATATGTCTGGGTATGCTACTGCCCAGAAGATCTTATGAGTAGGGTATTTTTGGCCTTCTTTGTTTAACGACAGCATCATCGCCATTCAAAAATGCCATGCTTTCCAGACCTATAATAACAAGATATGGTCACATCCCGCTCCTCTTCATCCTGTGGTCTCCGTTGGTCCCTTTGCAAAATGGGGCATCAATTTCATGACATGTCACCCCCACTCGACCGGGGGGCATGGATACATTATTGTAGCCGTAGATTACTTTATGAAATGGGCTGAGGCGATGCCGACATTTGACAACACTGGAAGGACCGCAAAATTATTCATTTTTAATCACATCATAGCTTGGTTTGGTGTTCCCCAGGCTATCGTCACTGATCATGGTAGCCAATTTAGAAACTTCATGATGTCCAAACTTACTGAAAAGTTGGGTCTTCGCCATGAAAACTCAACGCCCTATTACCCACAAGCCAACAACCAAGTCGAAGAAATTAACAAAGTTCTCATAACTATGCTCCGACGAATGATAGGGATTCACAAAACAAGTTGGCACACAATGTTATTTTCGGCATTGTGGGCTTACCGAACATCCGTCAAGTCCGCTACTGGGTTTACACCTTTCCGGTTAGTCTATGGTTTGGAAGCCATTATCCCGATTGAATGCGAGATACCCTCTTTAAAACTAGCTGTTGAACTCCTACCAAACACATCTGCTGAGGAAGAATGTCTATTGTATCTTATGAAATTAGATGAAACTCGATGCGATGCTACCCTAGTCATAGAAGCTCAGAAAAAATGTGTCAAGGTCCAATATGACAAACATGTCAAGCCTTGCATTTTCTCCGAAGGAGATCTCGTTCTCCTCTATGAACAAGATCAAGATATGCTAGGAGCTGGAAAATTCGAAGCCATGTGGCGAGGTCCTTATATCGTTTGACGAGTTTTGAAAAAAGGGGCTTATGAGTTAGTAGATTACGATGGTATCCCTTTGAGTGAACCCAGGAATGGGTTGTACTTGAAGAAGTACTATGCATAAAATCATTTGTGCATGAGTACTTGTATTTTTATTGTATCATACTTCTTGTGTGTTACTATAGCTTGCTTTTGTCGTTATCTGGTCTCTTCCCTTATGTGACGTTGTGTTTTATTTCCAGATGTCAAATTCTTCGCTACCCTACATTGGCTTCACTGATGGTGCTATCCATAGTACTCAGAACCTGCTTCCGTTGCATGGGCAATTTACGCCCCTACAAACGAACTTGTCTCCTTACGAGGTGTGTGTCTTGGCCGTGTGACCAACAATATTGCAGAGTATAACACCATTATCAAACTATTGATTGATGCTATCTCGCTCGAAATCCGTCGTTTGGTTGTGAGACTCGATTCACAGCTTGTAGTACTACAGTTAAGTAATGTCTATACTATTCGAAGTCCTACTTTTTTACGAGTGTATTTGCGAATTCGCCTCTTGAAACATTATTTTGATTATATTGAATATCAACATATTCCTAGATGTCTAAATAAATTAACTGATGCATTGGATAACTATGTATTAGACAGACATTTGGATAATTTATAAATCAATCACATCAATTTTCACAGAACACAAGATAAACTTGTAGAAGACGTCTGTATATATAACGATCAAAAGAGTTTTTTACAAAAACATTTTGTTCGAAGAACAAAATGTCAAAATTTGAAGCTCATAGCTTCTACAAATTGACGTCATGGATGACGTTCATGATAACAGACGACTGCCCAGGAAACCCTACAGAGTAGTCGACGAATGGAATCTGACACTCCTACTGTGTGACGTTGATAACGTCGTGGAACCTCTTCAAGAGGCATGTCTGGAATATATACTGTCAAACCCTCTAGGTTTTGTTCCACTACTTGATAATCCTCGGCATCCCATTGTGGCTCTGGCGCTACCTCTCCTTGCCGCTGAATAGGAGAAGTACTAGGAGGTTGGTAAGGTCCCACATCTATGTCATCAAAAACATATTTTTTATTTAGTCTTTGGACGAACATATAAAAACATTTGCATATGATAAAATTCACAAAACATTTAAAAAGGAAAAAATTGTGTACTTCTTACCAAGTTCCCCCCACTGAGCATCCTTAGACAGGACTAAGTCTGGATCTCCTCATAAATCCAACCTGACATAAGTATAATCGTCAACCATCAACATTTGTGTTCGCAACCAGTCAAAGAAGGTATTGTCATATTTGATAATTGGTCCAGCTATGTGTCGAGCCATGAGCTGACACCATCTCAGCATTCTTGGATCTGTTGGGGCCGGTAAATTCCACTCAACTTGCAGCCTAAGTAACAGAACCCTCTCGAGAAATAAGGACACCAACAAAGACCCGTACCTGAATTGCTTCAGGTCACCTCACCTGCATTTTGTCAACTGCCTTTTCATTCTACGAAGCACTGCATCTTCCCAGTTAAAAACCTGAGGCTCAATACACTCTATGGCATACTGAAAGTAACTCTAGAGCACCATGTGAGGAGAGGATCTCCTAGCCATATGAGAAATGGTGAAAAAAAGAGTGCGGAGGGTCAAATCCTGCACTCCCCAAATAGCTACTTTCCCTTTCTTCGTCTCTGCCTCTGGAACACAATGTAAGTGACAATACTCACTCATGGACAGCCCACCACCTCTACTACCAGTCAGGCTCATGTGGTACCCACACCGTGACAGTCCTGTCAAGAAGTAAATGTCCTCGATATCCAAGGACAATGTGTGGACCCCTACATGAAATACCTGTTGATCGGGATCCCACATATGCACAAGGTACTCCAATAACCTGATTTGGGCCCTCATGCCCAGGATACGAAAGTACTTCAGAAGACCACAATTTCTCAAAGTGGCAATAGTGGGTGGATGATTTCTAGCAATGGAATTATCTTCTTCATTCTCCCTTTCATGCCATTCTAGAACCATTGTGATGGCCAACTACCTGCATAAGAAGCACAAAAAGAAGATTAATAACTCTATTCAACATTTGGTGTCTTTTCATTGAGCAATTTAAAAAAAAAAAATTATACTTTGTGGTTCTCGTAGGTTCCCTTTAGGCACGGTGCGAGGTTCTCGCAGGCACCTTTGGGCTCACCTGCGAGAACGACCCATTCTCACAGGTCCTGTGTATCCCACCTGTGAGAATGGATGAGCGCCATAATAAACCCAAAAACAAACTCAAAATGATAGTTTTTGCCAATGAAAATTAAAAATTAAACCATGAAAAAGTAGAGGACAAAGTTCCTACCTCACTGTTGCTAATGGTTCGTCGAATGGATGCTCGTAACTCCCGCAATATAACGTCAAATTTCGAGGGTAAAAGAGGATTTTTTGGGCTTAAATAGTGGTTAGGTGAAAATGATATGGTAAAAAGAGTTTTACTTCTTTATATTTACTTTTACCATGTTATTGAATTTTTATAATTATTTATTAATTAAAACCTAATCCCTAATTCCCTTTTGAGTGTAACTTTTGCAAGTGTAACGACTTCGATGTTCATATGCAGGGATGCGGACATATTTTTTCTTCTTCATCACATGTTTTGATTTTTTTTTATGGTTTTTGTATAAAACCTCGAGCTTGGTCTTTGCCCGTTCTCATGCTCGAAAATACATGAGAACGTGATTGAGCATACTTTTATCACCTTTTTAGGCTCAACAAGGTTATACGAAAAAGGAACCCCCCTGGAGTCCTCTTTAAGCTCTTTTCAGACTCTCTAAACATGAAAAGATAGTCGAGCGACCTTGCTATTTTCACGCTCAACAAAGTATTTGAGGAAAGTGTCTATTGGGCGATAATTTATCTATTTTTCGGTCTCATCAGACTATTTTATGAAAAAGGAACTGAGAGAGTTCTCTTTCAAGTGTTTTTCCAAACTCTATAATCATGAAAAACCTTTGAGTTTGCTATCTTTGGACTCGTTAAACAAACATCGACAGACCCGTAATGGGACCGAACCATTCCTTCTTAGGGTTCATTAAACATACTTCGAGGGACTTATCCGAAGGATAAGATTATATCAACAAGAATATGTTATCCTCCTCAAGATTGTGTAAAAATAAAGAGGTACTCGCTAGAAATGGTGGGGGAAAATTTGGGAAAGAGATATGTTATCATCTTCATACTAATTGGCAATAAGTGTTTCTCTTGAACATGACACCCCCTATTCATTATTTGAAGCCAGTTTGGGAAATCCATTTGTCTCTCATTCGATTTGCTACAAAGTCATACCCTGTGTCATCTCTGATTCAATGCTGCAAAATCATTGGTCGTGTCGTTCATATGTTTAAGAGAAGTTCATCCGAAACTTCTATTGAGTCGGCC
This sequence comes from Picea engelmannii, assembly GCA_009831015.1. NCBI lineage: Eukaryota > Viridiplantae > Streptophyta > Pinopsida > Pinales > Pinaceae > Picea > Picea engelmannii. Next base: position 529,201 of record ML778056.1, on the reverse strand, counting down.
ATCTGCAGTTGTCCATTCTCTTTGTGTCGGCCTTCCTTGTGTCCAGTCCAACTTACATCATACTCTGTTTCACCTTCAAAATCTGTTACTCATTTTGTGTCATTGATGGGGGATACATCAAGGCCCTCCTATGACAAGTTTTGTTCCGTCGACTTCAGCTCATTATTCGGAATCAAGACTTAGAAATTCTTTGGTACCTTGAAACTTGCATGCCTCAATGGTCGGTTTCCTCGCTTTCAACAGTGGGTTTACATCATTGACCTCTGATCGAAAGGTTTTGTCGGATGTTCGACTTCAACTCATTCATTCACATTCGACGGATTGTACTAATGTACCTTGGGATTCATTGACATCAATGGTGATTTCCCTTGCACTTGTTAATGGTTTCATCAATGACTAGTAATCAAGTGGTTTCTTCCATGTTCGACTTCAACACATGTAATCACATGGTTAGATTCATACTTTTGGGCGACAAGATTGAAGACCCTGGATATCATCTCTTTGTCCAGTTTGCGATAGAATATGTATAATATGTGACACATAGATCCACTTTGTATGTCTTGTGGCTATGTCATCTCAGTTTGAATTTTATCGCATAGATCCACAATGTATTCCTGGTGGCTATGCTATATTTTGACGGCATGGATCCACAGTGTATGATTGGCGGCCATGACCTATGTCTATAATGTCATCCATATGTGATCTGAGTATGGGAATGCCTACCTCAGAATTAATATATATGATATTCTGCAGATGCTTGGTTGTTTGCAGGTTTCCGATTAGGTGCACTCCTGGTTTCCGACACACACATGCAGTTTACAAAGTCTTTCGGCTTTCACTGATTCCGGCCTCATACTTTGGGGGGAATTTTGTTACCCATGATTTTCGTCATCATGATGGTGTACTCATGCTCCTCATAAGAACTTTCTCCTGAGAAAAGTGACATTCATCTCTTCCTAGAAAACTTACTTTTGAAGAGAGTTCGTAGGTTGCTAATATACTAGGGTGCGAGAATGACCCATTCTCGTAGGCTTCCTTAAGCTAGGGTGCAAAATTCTTACACTGTGCTACATATCCAGAGTGAGAACTTGTTCTAAGGCTTGGAAAAAGATTAAGTCTCGATGGTTCTAGAAGGGAATCTTCTAGAAGAATGGGTTGGCATTCGAATGGTTATCCTTTTACTGGTTTCCCTGATATTGTGGGATCATTCTTATCCAAGTAACCATCTCATTCTCTCCTATATATTGATGGAATTCTCATGGAAAAGGGGAAGAAAGATTCATTGGAGAATTGGTGAAAGAATTATGTGAAGGACCTAGCTTGAACAGGAGCTTGGAGACTCTAGCAAGTCTATCAAGAGGGATTTGATCTTCTTCATACAAATATTGAGCAAGTGTGTGTGTGTAATCGCCAATTTTGTTATCAGACTAATCGGTAGGTGCAGAAAATAACAAATCTCCCTAGATCCACCTAGATCTAGAACAAAACAGGACAGGACATGACTCTTTCCCTAAGTTTTGACCATTGAATTAGCTAGTAGGAAGGAACAAGTAACATACCTTTGTATCACTTCCTAGGGTCTTTGTTGCTCCTGCTTCGCTCCGGTGCTCTCGTGAGGTCAATACCAAGACAACACAAACCAACCAAAGTGAAGATAGCAAAATATATTCAACAGTCAACTTATGTATATGATCAAGGAATTACACAATAAAGTGAGAATGACTTTATGGGAAAAGGACATGCCACTGTATCATATTAATTGAAAGTAGAATATTACAACCTGATTGCCTTGATGTCGCAAGATTCCTTTCAGTGGCTCTTGGCTCCCACACACACACACTTGCTCGATCCTTGTATGAAGAAGATCAAATCCCTCTTGATAGACTTGCTAGAGTCTCCAAGCTCCTGTTCAAGCTAAGTCCTTCACACAATTCTTTCACCAATTCTCCAATGAATCTTGCTTAACATTTACCATGAGAATTCCATCAATATATAGGAGAGAATGAGATGGTTACTTGGATAAGAATGATCCCACAATATCAGGGAAACCAGTAAAAGGATAACCATTCGAATTCCAACCCATTCTTCTAGAAGATTGCCTTCTAGAACCATCGAGACATCATCTTTTTCCAAGCCTTAGAACAAGTTCGCACCCCAGCTATGTAGCACAGTGCAAGAAGTTCGTACCCTAGCTTAAGGAAGCCTGCGAGAATGGGTCATTCTCACACCCTAGTATATTAACAACCTACGAACTCTCTTCAAAAGTAAGTTTTCTAGGAAGAGATGAATGTCACTTTTATCAGGAGAAAGTTCTTATTAGGAGCCTGAGTACACCATCATCAATACACCATCATGATGACCAAAATCATGGGTAACAATAACATTCAATTTTTAGGATGTTAGTCCAATGAAAAGAGTATTATCACAAAACTTAAATAGAAGGAAACAAAATAAACAAGAACCATGAAAGTTGCCCAAAGAAATACGATGAACACATATTATTCATATACCAATGGGAATAACTTGTAATTTTTACTGTAGAGAATGATTTGAGCTTATGGTATCTCCCACTATCATTGGGAGGTTTATTTGTTTCTTTGTGTCTCCAATATAACTCTCCCTCTCTCTCAAATTAAGTGAAGAGGTGTATTTGGATGTTCAATGGAAGAGTCCATTTACAAGTATGTGCTTATGGATGAAAAAGATAGAACTTAAGATGAAGTATCTCAAGAGAGATATTCACAACATAACTTTGTAATTTATTCTTCCCTCAAATGTTATTGTTTTAAGCTTTAAACTTGTGATGTAAAACAATGCATACATATTCTTAAAAAAAATAGAAATTAATGAATGGCTCATACACATAGTACACAAAGATTTACATTGGAAACCCCTAACTGGGAGAAAACCAACCTTCCTTAGTGCCACACCTCTCAAATCTTCATTTTATGAATTTCACCATTCAAAATAATATATATACAATATTTTGGGTATTCAAAAACTACCAAAACCCTAACCCATTAATCCAATATTGATTTAGAAAACCTATGAAAATAGCGAAAAACATTAAAATTTCAAAAAATGCCCCCAAAACATTTGTTAGGTGCTACCTCGAATTCTTCATGTAACCAGGGGTGGACAATCCTTTCCCCCATCAGACTCCCCCTCAAATAAGCACCTGGCACACACTTCTACAAAGAGTGGCAAGTAATGGGGTTGTCATATGTNCACACACACATGAAAATAATATAACACATACCCAACATTCTCCAAATTGTTGTTTTCTTTTCATACAGGGGGTCATATAATTCCACGGTCAACAATCCATGACAACAATTCCAATTGTTTCTATACACTAGGAGAACTTCTTGGTGATCTTGATGTTTTCAATGAATTCACAACATTCTTTAAAGTGTCAACCTTCTCGAGAAACATCTTCTTATATAAAACCATGTCTCTCACAAAGTGATACTGAACATCAATATGCGTTGTATTTTAATGATAATATCGGTTATTTTCCAAGAATATTTCACTTTGATTATTGTTGGTTGTGGACTTTGATTATCTTTTTGATTTAGGGGTCTTTTTTTTAGCCGTTTTGGATCCCATTTATTGACAGGGGGTTGTTTGGGGGATTTACCCCCCACATATGTTTCCAGGGAGTCGATGGGGTTGAAAACACTTTATAGAGTCCCCCCTGACAGGGGTTTAGGGGAAGCGCCTCCTAAGAGAATTTTTTGGGAAATTTTCCTTGTAAAATATTGTAATTTTATAGTCAATCTGAACCATTCATAATTAGGTGGCAGATATGATGGTAGAAGTTATCTTAGGTTTTTTTTTCCAAGAAGGAAACCTTATGTTATGTATGAGGGAATTGTATTGTGACAATGTAGGAGAAAAAATATTGTATTATGAGAGAGGAGACTATGAGAAAAGAAGAAGAAGTTACAACATGTGTGTTGTAGGTTGTATCCATTCATTTGTTGGATAATAATAAAGGAAGGAATGACAATTTCTCTGGTGGACATAGCCCATATAGGGTGAACCATGTATATCAATGTCTCTATTGTATTGTGTATATTTTGTGTTTTGTTTCCACATATGTTTTATATTATTTCTCTGCGATCCTCTTTTTCAAACAAACATCACAATCTAATCTTATTGCTTGTTGTACCAACCCAATACTTGAAAACAATCTATGTAACCATACTAATTCCTTTCATGCATGAGTGGATGCCATTTATTTATCCTCTCTAGATGAGAGTTTCAATAGAACTTGTTTTTTTCTCATCCAACTGATTTCTCCTTCAAATAAGTTAAACACATACCAACTTGTTGATATTCTATGATCTAGATCTCCAACCCAATTTGCATCAACAAACCCATGTATTTCCAACACTCTATCCAATCATTGTCTTCCTTGGTATCACAATCCATAAGTAGAAGTGTCATGAAAATACATGGAAATCCTCTTTAGTGATATTCATTGCTCCTTCCATCATTTTTACATATACCTTCTCAAAACTCCCACTCCATGTGAAATATCTTGTCTAGTATAGAACATTGCATACATCAAACTTCCAACCACACTAGCATATGAAACATTGGACATGTCCTCTTATTGTGTCTTGGGACACTAATATGTAGATAAATTTACACCTACACGAATAGGAACCTTGACCAATTTACTTTCCTACATATTAAACCTCTACAATATCATCTCAACATGTTTTCTCCATTTTAACCAAAGTTTCATGTTTTCATCAGGGATGATTTTAAGGATGGAAATTTATTTTAAAATGTAGAAACCTTGGTGAATCTTACTAATCCTTCATATGACAACTATAAATGTTTGGCGATATTTTTGTAAAAATATTCAAATTTCTAAGGATTTTATATAGTTTTTATAAAATTTTGGCGATTTTTAAGGTAAAATAATTTTATCTTATAGAATTTGGGCGAATCATTTTTAAAATAGAGAATCTCGTTTTTGGAAAAACCATGGAAAATTAGCCCATGAGAGAAATTTAGCCCCTAAAATCATCCATGGTTTTCATGATCTATTTTGATATCCATTCCCAGAATGAAGTTAGTAGCACCAATATCCTTCATGTCAAATTTGTAGGATAGATGTGATTCCATCCTTGATAATATCCATGTTATTTCCTACCAACAACATGTCATCGACATAAAACACTACGTATTAAATGAAGTGATTACCAACCTGATTGGAATAAACATAATGATCAACCCCGCTTCTCACAAATACTAGTCCAAGGATGTATGTGTCAAACTTTTGGTACCATATCCTAGGTGATTTCTTCAGACAATATAGTGACTTCTTTAGTTTATATACCAAGTCTTTCTTTCCCTTCACTGCAAATCCTTCTATCTCCTTCATGTAGATTTCTTCTTCCAGATCCCCATGTAGGAATGTTGTCTTCACATCCATTTTTTCTACTTCCCAATCAAAAGAAAAAACAATAGATAAAATAAATATAATAGGAGTTAACTTGGCAACATGAGAAAAAAATTCACCAAAGTTAATTCCCTCTTCCTGGGAATAACTTTTTTGTACTAACCGAGTTTTGTATTTATTTTCTTTTTCTTTTGCATTCAACTTATTATTAAACACAAATTTGTTGACAATGGATTTTCTTCCAGTTGGAAACTCAACTGGATCCCATGCCTCATTCTTATCCGAGGCACCCATCTCTTCAAAAATGGATTTATTCCATATTTTACTATCTTCTAAAGTTACTGCTACCCTAATAGTTCTAGGATCATCATTAGTAATAGATAAATCAGAATTATCATGAATATCAGGTGCACTATACCTTTCCAATTGCCTTCTTTCCCTCATTAATCTCCTCAATACTGGAGTATGAGGTTCTTCTTCTTATTATTCATATTCTTTCATTGATTGAGATTTTTCATCATCCAAATCAAACTCTATTTTCTTAGGTTCATCTTGCCTTGGTAGGAATTCATTTTTGGGAACATCTTTAACCTCTCTAAAAACAACATCCCGATTGTAAACAATCTTCTTAGTTTATGGGTTCAAAAGCCTATAACCTTTCATACCATCTTTATAACCAATAAAGATACACTTTTCGTATTTATTATCCATCTTACTCCTATTTTGCTTTTGAAAATGTACATAAGCATCACAACCAAATGCTGTAAGATTTTCAAGAGATGGTTTCTTACGAGTCCATACCTCATGTGAATTTGTTTCTACCAACGCTGATGAGGGTGATCTACTTACTAAGTAAAAGGAAGTACGCATTGCCTCAACCCATAATTATTGTCCTAACCCAACACCATTGAGAAGGCTCCTTGATTTTTCCATCAACATCTTGTTCACCCTTTATGTAACCCCATTCATCCAAGGTGTGTATGGACTAGTATTTTTCCTTTCTATACCACACTTCTTACAAAACTCTTCGAATTTATTCCCACATAATTCTCCACCATTATCTGTCGTCAACACCTTTATTTTCTTCTCTGTCTGATTTTATACTAGATACGTAAACACATTAAATTTATCCAACACCTCATATTTCTCCTAAGAAAATAAATTCATGTGTTCCTTGAGAAATAATCTATGAATGAAACATAACACACAAATTTACCTAGTGATGGAACAAGAATAGGTCCAAACACATCACTATGTATCAACTCTAAGATCCATTTTTCTCTTGTAGCACTAGATGGGAATATTACTTGATTCCATTTACTATATATGCAATGTTCACATATATCAAAATCTAGGGTGCAATTAGACATACCGTCAACCATACTTTTACCATGTAGTGTTTGAAGGGCCTTTTCTCCAATATGTCCAAGTCTTTGATGCCACAAGATGGTATTCTTTCTAGGTATGTGATGGATCCTATATTATTTATTTCTCTCCTCAGGAATGATAGAGATATCAAACCCATAAATATAAGTGATTCCCAGTAACTTGTACAAATTTCCACACCAAACTCCCCTCATCAACACCATTGCTCCTTGTACCATATTGCAAGTTCCCTTTCCAAATAGAGTGTCCACACCTGCATGATCCAACTTGCTTATAGATATTATTCTCTTGGATAGATATGGAATGTGCATAACTCTAGGGAGAGTTCTAATCCTTCCATCTTTCAACACCAACTTAACCCTTCCACATCCCATTATTTTGGTCGTTGATTCATCTCCTAGGAAGACATCACCACCATCGTACTTTTCATATTCATTGAACCACTCCCTATGATGATTCATATGAAATGATGCATCTGATTCAATCAACCATACATCACAATCTTCATGTGTGCCTATAGATTCTCGGTAAACATCACCTCCTTCTCTTGTGGAGGTTTATACGTTTGTGGAAGAGGCATAATCATATCCCTTTGCTTTATCAACATTGTTATGCCTGCAATCTTTCTTATAATTCCTAGCTTTACCGCATTTATAGAATTTCCTCAAAGGTTTCCTTAGGGATTTATATCTATATTTAGATTTATATCCCCCATGTAGACTTATTTTATTCCTATCTTGGTGATGACCTCTTACATATAAAGCATCTATGCTATGAATATCCATTATTTTTTGCCTCATCTCTTCTAATAACAAGGATGGAACAACTTCTTCATACTTCAATGTATATTGAGTGGTACTACCAATTTGTATAGCCAAATTATCCCAGGAGTGTGGAAAATAACATAACAAAGTAATACACTTATCTTCTTATGAAATCCTAATATTAATATAAACAAGTTGACTTACCCAAGTATTGAAGGCACTTAGATGCTCTGTCACAAAATATCCATCTTCCATCCTAAGATGATACAACATTTTTTGAAGAAACAAATTGTTTACCAGTTACTTTGACTAATACAAATTCCCCATCTTTTACCATAGTTCCTTGGATGTATCTTCTCCCAACACATCCAATAAAATTGAATGTGTCAAGCATAGTCAAATTGTTCTCCTTGATCTTCTATCTAACTTCTCTCAATATTCTTTCGACATACCAGTAGCTTGATTACTAGTAATTTGTGTACCAATAGATTGTGTACTAGTATATTGTGTACCAATAGGTTATGTACCAGGTTCCAAAACAATCCATTGTTCTTTGTATACAAGAAATTCCTCCATCTTGAGCTTCCATAACTCAAATTTTTTAATGTTAAACTTCCCAATATCAATTCTAGAACTACTCACCATTATATTTAAACAAACAAACCCCCACTGTAGAGCTCCCACTATACACAGGTTTATCATAGACCTAACATAAACTTAATCTATCAAGATTGAGACAAACCCTTAGCAACAAAGGTGTCCCCTTGAAGCCAAAAACATACGCAGATACCACATGTAAGTTTTAAACCTCTGAAGTAAATCATTTTATATAGATTCTTAAGAGAAATATAAGTTAATAAATGGCTCATACACATAGTACATAAAGATTTACACTAGAAACCCTTAACTTCATTGTATTTATTTTTCCATTCACAATACAATTTATACAATATTTTAGCTATTCTTCATCTAACAAAACCCTAATCCCTTATGTTAGCGTCAGAAGTCACTCTTGGATTGCTTGCAGGAGCAGAGCCTGACACCCATCAGTTTAATGTCACGATTTGTTTATAAGGGGTGATCAAATGGAGGCAACTTGGAACAATATCGTCTCAACTCAGAAACTAGGCCAGGCGTGCATGGGCGAGTGAGGTCTTAGATAAACTTCAAACAACAAGTCGTAATAAGGGTGAGTAGGGGGAAGACATGCATGAGAAAAGTGCGAGGGTCTATCATAAACATCAGGTTTGTAACAGACTGGAGAAGAGAGCTTTCGAACGCAAGATCCTGTTACATTCAAACACAGAAGACTAGAGAATACTATAATGTCATAAAAAATCCTTTATCATAACATAACTGCAATAATCCATGCGAATCATTCGATCATGAACTCTCTGATATGAGATGAAAACATAGATGGAAAAAAGGAGAACTGTTTGTCATAAAACAAGAAATCTCAAACATAGATGCACAACCCAGAGAACTAGAATGTTTGCTGAAACTTTTACAGTTGGGAGCTTATCTCTACCATCGATAGATACAAAAATGGCAAAAACGCCTTCATATACTCATAACAACAACAACAGTGGAACCAAGATACTGCATTGAAAGCTTTGTGTCTGCATGGCTTCTGACATTCAACATATGAAAGATCGTGCAACTTATGTTAGACGTAATCCAACTCCTGACAGTTCCAGCGGCGAATTGACGTGCCTTTAATTCATTTCCGGGCTTTCCCATTATGGCGGAGGCGATGTCTAACCACCACCAACTGCTTCAATAACTACTTCATCAGGATCGAGGATGGCCCGACCAACTCGACACTTCTACAACGTGGAGGGCCTCCCACGCTGCCACCTAGAATAACTGAATGGCTTGAAGAATAGGCGTGGAAGCGAGCATGGAAGATGGGGCACAACAACAGAGTGATGGGGCCAAAACTGCATCGGGAAGGAAAGAAGCGATGAGGTGTAAGAGAAGTGGCGGGGGGGAGACATGTGGCGGAAGACGATATGTGGAAGGAGCAGGATACAAGACATAATGGGTGCACTTGCGGTGGGAGGTGGACGTGGAATGAGGCAAGACATATGGCAGGCAGTGGATGGATGGTGGAATGGGAAAGGGACCATGTGAACTAAAGAAGGGGAGAGTGACAGATGTTGGAAGATGAGGAAAGGGTAAAAGGGCGCAAGCCTCATCGCACGGCCAGGAAGAGAACAGATGGAAAGAGGGAGGATGGTCCACAAGTTGACATGACGGGAAGGGGGCCCACATTGGTTAATCGCCGGATGATAGAGGGTGCCCAGATGACATGTGTGTCGTTGATCCGGGCGCTTGAACTGCAGTCGTCGGAGAGATGCACCTTCGATTCCGGACCCCCCCCCTCTGCTTAAGGATAGAAAGGCGGNGTAGAAAGGTGGGGGGGTCCAGAATCCCATCTGCGCCATTGATCCAGGCACTGTGATCCTTACCATCCAGAGTTGGTTTTCATTTAATCATGGGTGCATTAGCACCCCGAACTTAGGACAAGTGGGTTTTTGACCCATTCTTAGCATTCTAACCCACCTTACAAGAAATATCACTAACACCTTAACCCAAGATTAATTTAGAAAACCACTAAAACGAGCAAAAAGTGATCAAATAGGAAAACCCACACAAAAAACAATTTTAGGTTGTTTCCTTGAACCCTATCGGCTCTGGGATAGATCCTAGATCTGAATGCTTCATGTAAGTAGAGGGGATAAATCCTTCCCCCTCTAGAAAATCCTCCTCGAATAAGCACCCAATGCATACATACACAAAGAGAGACATGTGATGGGATCGTCATACATTCTCATAAAATATGACACACCCACCCACACACATGCAGATAATATAACACATACCCAACATTTGCATGGTCTCCAATATATAGGAAATATTCAAGATCAATTAGAACTAACTTCAAGTGTGAATGGTCCACATTTAAATTGTGGTTGTCCATGCCTAAAGGAGAACTGTTTGTCATAAAACAAGAAATCTCAAACACAGATACACAACCCAGAGAACTAGAATGTTTGTTGAAACTTTTACAGTCGGGAGCTTATCTCTACCATCGATAGATACAAAAATGGCGAAAACACCTTCATATACTCAGAACAACAACAACAACGGAACCAAGATACTGCATTGAAAGCTTTGCGTCTGCATGGCTTCTGACAGTCAACATCTGAAAGATCATGCAACTTATGTCAGACGTAATCCAACTCCTAACAGTTCTAGCGGCGAATCGATGTGCCTTTAATTCATTTATGAGCTTTCCCATTATGGCAGAGGCGATGTCTAACCACCACCAACCACTTCAATAACTGCTTCAATAACTGCTTCATCGTGATCGAGGATGGCCCGACCAACTCGACACTTTTGCAACGTGGAGGGCCTCCCACGCTGCCACATGGAATAACTGAATGGCTTGAAGAATAGGTGTGGAAGCCAGCGTGGAAGATGGGGCACAACAACGGAGTGATGGGGCCAAAACTGCGCGGGGAAGGAAAGAAGTGATGAGGTGTAAGAGAAGTGGCAGGGGGGAGACATGTGGCGGAAGACGATACGTGGAAGGAGCGGGATACAAGACATAATGGGTTCACTTGCGGTGGGAGGCAGACGTGGAATGAGGCAGGACATATGGCAGGAAGTGGATGGATGGTGAAATGGGAAAGGGACCATGTGAACTAGAGAAGGGGAGAGTGATAGATGTCGGAAGATGAGGAAAGGGTAAAAGGGTGTGAGCCTCATCGCACGGCCAGGAAGAGAACAAATGGAAAGAGGGAGGATGGTCCACAAGCTGACATGACGGGAAGGGGGCCCAGATTGGTTAATCACCGGATGACAAAGGGTGCCCAGATGGCCTGTGCGTCGTTGATCCAGGCTCTTGAACTGCAGTCGTCGGAGAGATGCACCTTCGATTCCGGACCCCCCCCCTCCGCTTAAATATAGAAAGGCGGGGGGGGGTCCGGAATCACCTTGTGCATCGTTGATCCAGGTGCATTGATCTTGACCATCAAAGAGGTGTGCCCTGGATTCCGGACCCCCCCCCTCCGCTTAAAGGTAGAAAGGCAGGGGGGGTCCAGAATCCCATCTGCGTCGTTGATCCGGGCACTGTGATCCTTTCCGTCCGAACTTGGTTTTCATTTATTCATGGGCGCATTAGCGCCCCGAACTTAGGACAAGTGGGTTTTTGACCCATTCTTAGCATTCTAACCCACCTTACAAGAAATATCACTAACATTCGGCTCCATGGGGGATAGAGTCATCCCTATGATGCTCTAATAACTCTTTGCAAATTCAGTGCCTTTGTTGTTGGGCTATGGAGTGATTTATTAAACTGAAAACAAAACAAAAACAATATTTACAAAAACAAAAGAGCCAACTGCGGCTCACAGAAAATATTTTTTCAAGAAATGCCCATTTACCGGGCCACTAAAAACTTATTCGCCTTCTAGATCCTGCAACCTGTAAGTGTTGTTTGAACATGCTTCAAGGATCTTGAAAGGCCCCAACCAGAGGGCATCAAACTTACTCTGCTTTCCCCTATCCTACCTCGGTGCGTCCCACTTGAGTACCAGGTCACCCTGCTCGAATTCTTTCTTTCTACTCTTCCTGTCAAAAGCCTGTTTGATCTTTTGTTGATGATTGTAGGCTCTATCCATGACCTGTTCTCTGATCTACTGCACTTCCACCATTTGATGAATCCTTCTGACCACATGGTTAGGTTCTCCTTCAAAGTCTTGAAGGAAACTCTCCACAGATATGGAAAGTTGAGTGGGGAAAATGACCTCTATTCCGTAAACTAGTTGGAAAGGTGAGATACACAGGGATTTCTTTGTTGTTACCCGATCATCCCAAAGAGTGAATTTGAGCCTTGAGTCCCAGGCCCTTTTATTGTCCTCCAATAGCTTTTTGATGAGCTTGATTAGGATTTTGTTGGAGGACTCTGCCAGTCCATTTCCTTGAGGATAGTATAGAGTAGAGTGAACCAATGAAATTCCAAACTGTTCATAGAACTTGACCAGAGGCTCAGACCTGAAGGGCGTGGAATTGTCAGTGACAATCCTTCTTGGGCAGCCAAATATGGCTATGATGTCTTCCAAGAGGCTGATGATTACTTTGTGAGAAGTGCTCCTGGTGGGGACATCCTCTATCCACTTGGTGAAATAATCGGTCACAGTGAGGATCCACCTGTGTTGGCCACTTGAGGGAGGATGAATCTCTCCAATGAAATCCAATCCCCACTGTTGAAAGGGTGTCGAAACCACTACAGGATTTAATGGAAGAGATTTGAGCTGCTGCTTACCTGAGAACTTTTGGCATTTGATGCAAGCTCTGACTTCTCTGCACACATTAGAGAACAAAGTAGGCCAGTAATACCCAGCCCGGAGGATTTTGTGGGCTGTGGTATTCCAAAAATGATGACCTCCGCAGAGACCGCTATGGAAATCGAACATCACCTTCTGGGCTTGTTGCAGGTCCAGACATCTCAATAGTATCCCCAGAGGGTCTTTCCAATATAGGGCTTGGTCGATGAGACAGTATCTTACCGCTTTGAGCTTTAAATCTCTGGACCTACTTTTTCCCAATCCATCAGGGGGATTTAGTTCCTACAGAAAGTACAAGATATCCCTGTACCAGGGACATGCTTCTAGGGGTATGATGATCTGAGAATTCCTGCTGGATGACTTAGCTTGCTCATTGATGAAGTTAATCCCCAATTCCCCGCAATTGGATTCAGCTAGCAGCTTGGCCAAACCTTTCCCCTTTATCAACTTGGTGGGCTTAATCTCCAGGTCAAATTCCAGGATCTTGGCGATCCATTTACCCCTTCTCCCATCTATGTCAGGCTGTATGAGAATGTCCTTCACAGAGGTTGAAGGGACATATGCAGTGATCTTTGAGTGCAAGACATAGATCCTGAAATCTTTGAGAGATTTCACCAATGCATAGGCCTGATTTTCCATGATCTCGTACCAGAGTTCAGCATCTCTCAATGCCTTGCTTTAGAAAGCAATAGGTTGCTCTCGCCCTTGATCATTTTTCTGCAACAAGACTGCTGCTATCGAGTCACCAGAAGCAAACGAGAAAATCAGGAAATCTTTAGAATAATCGGGACTGATTAGCACAGGTGCCTCAGTCAATGCTCTCTTTATTCAGGAAAAAGATTCCCTGGGTTCAGCAGTCCATTTCACTTCATTGCCTTTCCTGAGCATGGTTGTAATGTGTTTCACCAGCTCGACAAATTTTAAGACGAATCTCCTTAGAAAGTTAACCTTCCCCAAAAATGCTTGAACCTCCTTCTTAGACCTGGGAAGTGGTAGGGTCTGAATTGATTCTACCCTGCCTGGGTCAATCCTTACTCCCTCTACTGACACTATGTGACCTAACATCTTTTCCTCCTGCATAGCAAACAATGATTTCTTGGGGTTTAGAGATAGGCCGTACCTCCGACACTTCAGGAAAACTCTTTTCAAGTGGCAGCGGTGCTCTTTATCAATCTTGGAGAAGACTATGATGTCATCTAGATATATCACCACAAACGGGTCCTTCTCCTTGATGAAGGCTATGTCCATGGCCCGCTGAAATGTTGCTCCTACATTCATCAGTCCGAAAGTCATCTTGGCATACATGAATGTGCCCCAAGGAGTGGTGAAGGCTATTTTTTCTCTGTCCTCAGGCATGACTGATATCTGATTGTATCCATAGAAACCATCAATCATGGATATCCTAGATGCACCTGTTACCCTCTGCAGTATGTGTTCCATGTTGGGCAGGGGATAATTGTCCTTCCTGGAGCTTCTATTTAGGTTTCTGAAATCAACGCAGAGTCTGATTTCCCCACTTTTCTTTCTCACCGGGACCAAATTGGCTACCCACTCAGAATATCTCAAGGGGACAATGATTTGGGCATCCAAAAACTTCTTTACCTCTCTCTCCATGACAAGTAGCAACATGGGATTTATCTGTCTTAGCTTCTGCTTAAATGGCTTAGCCTCCCCTTTCAGTGGGATCTTGTGCTCAATGAATGATGTGTCATATGTCTTGAGGTATTCGTAGGTCCATGCGAACACATCAGCAAATGCCTTTAGCAACTTAGTATATTCGGTTCTCTTCTCCTCGGTCAAACTCCTTGAAAGCTTGACAAAATTAGGCTCCTCAGGTGTGCCTATGTTGCACTCAGCTGTGTAATCCTCATCACCTGAAACTTTACCCTTCACTGCCACATGATTTCCATCGAACAATCTTTCTAATGGGATTAGTCCTTTCGGAATGTAATTGCTCGGTAGTTGAATGATCTGGTGATCAACAATTTTATTCACAAACTCCCCAGGGTGATGGTCACCTTCCACGTCAGGATTCTCATCTATGTGCATTGTGGAAAAATCATCAATGGACTGGAGAAATTTCTCGATTTATTGATCATCTTCAAACACCTTCCAGTGTTTAACATTGTCTCTTATAGAAGGTCTGTATTTTATTTCAACATCGGATCTGACCACGGGCGGTGAAGGAACTTCGAGCAAGCTAGTTGTGACAGCTAAAAATTCGGCTGAAGCATTTTCTTCCCTTGGAATGTAAGAAATATTAAAAGCAAGGAAGAAATTATCAACTAGGTCCCATACCTCATTTATGTAATTATGGAGCCAAGGATTCTTAGCCTGATAAACATTTTTTACCTGCTGGACGATCAACTCTGCATCTCCAAACACAACCATCTCCTTAATTCCCATCTCCTTGGCGGTTCTTAATCCCAGGACCAGAGCTTCATATTCTACCACATTATTGGTGGTGTCGAAATCTAGCTTGTATGACAGAGATATGGTCTCTTGACAGGGTGATATGAATACCACTCCGACACCCGCACCTATACTGGAGGAAGCTCCATCAAAGAACATCTTCCAAACATAGGTGGTTGGAGGGGGTGTCTCCTGATTAAGAAGGGGCTGCTTTCTGATCTGTAAAGGAGCCTCAGGGGTGTGGGTGAGATGCAGTAAACTGGAGCCTAAATCAGTGTCCAAAGCATAGATGGGGTGATTGGTAGGGTTGGCTTCATCACTGATTATGTAGGCTAGTTGGGCTTCTCTGTACAGTCTCCTATGCTCCCCTCCAAATACTGGAATAGTGGCATATGTGAGGTCCATATGCAAGGTTCCCCCCAGTCTATTTATCCAATATATTGACAACAACATGCCAAACTTAGGGGGGACATCAGCTACCACAATATCCATGACCATACTCTTCATGGGCAGCTGAAACAGGGAAAATACCAGGTCCTTGATGACTCCCAATCACTGAACCCTCCTGGAGTCAAAAGAATAGAGGTCATGATAGGCTCGAGTGACTTCTAGTCCCAACTCTTCCATGACATTTTTGGGCATGAGGTTGTGAGAGGACCCTGAATCCATGAGGCAATTATGCAATACTTTATCATGTATGTTCAGGGATGTGTATAAGGGAGGGGATGAATCATCTCTATCTTCTACCATGGGACCTAGGACAACTGCAGGCCTTTCATCTTGGAGGTTTATGGAGTCTGTGAGAGGATATGTGGCTTCAGATTTTAACAGCTCTGAGAAGCGTTTTTTGAATTCCCCATGTTTAATTAAATCAGTGAGTGGCACAGGAATTCTGATATTTTGAATCTCATGTTCGAAATTGAAAGGAGATATAGGCTTTGGGATTTCTTTAATTTTAGGAACATGATTATGGACAATGGGAGAGAGAGGTTGAGCCTTCTTACCTCTGTGAGCATCTGCTACTTCATTAGCAGGTTTCTCTGTTCTAGTGGATGGCCCAGGAACATCAGATGTTACTATCCTTTTGTCGGACCTCAGGTTGTACCTGCCTCGACCGCCGCTAACTTTGTCTCCCTTGCTTAATTCATTTAGCTGGTTGTCTATGAGAGAATCTTCATAATCCATCTGAGTGAGATGAGGAAAAGGTGGAGTGTCTTCTAAGCAGTGGTTTTCAGGATCAGGCTCATCTGTTTCTCTTTCCTCCTCATCCGCCACCAAATTGTTCTGAAAATGGGCCTGAATTCTTTGGTCTTCTCTGTCTCTTCCCCTTTCTCTGTGTATAGTTGGGGGAGCAATATTATTTGGCCTCCCAAAACTTCCTTTATTTTCGGTGTCCTGAGGGCCCCTATACATTTGCTTCCTTTCCACCTTCAATCTCTTCATCTCTTCGGTCAACAACTTCATTATATCGGTCAATTCGTTCACTTGAGGGTGGGGCAATGATGGGCCAGAAGTTGAGGCTTCAGTTCTTCCCTTTCTTCTGTCTGCGTCGACTTTGTTCCTCAGTCTGTCAGCTACCAATATGTTGGATTCAAATTCTACGACAGTGTCTTGCATTTGAGCTAAGGAGGTAGCTCTTCTTTCTCTCAATAGCAGGCATAAATCAGGATCAAATGCACCAGCATATGAAATTTGGGCAGAGGCTTCTGAGGGCTTTATCTCTGCAGGAATTTTATTGTACATCTTATTAAATCTTTTGGAGAAGTCAGAGATAGACTCTCCTTCCATTTTCCTCAGAGACCCAAACTCTGTCATGTAATACATGAAATATTTTCTGTCTCCCCACTGCCTCAGGAAAACATTATCCAAGGCTTCAATGCTAGCAATAGACCCAGGGGCCAGTCCTCTGAACCACTTCCTTACCTCTCCATATAGGCTCTGGACAAAGACTCTCATCCAAACATATTCATTCTCGATATTCAAATTGTCTGCGTAACTGTAAAAAGCAGCTAGGTGCTCTTCAGCAGTTATGTCTCCTTCCCCAGTGAACTTGGGCATGTATTTCAAATAGTCTCCAGCAGGGAGGGGATTCATAGGATGGGGTAGGATTAAAGGAGTATATCCAGCAACGACTATGGCATCCATTCTATTAATAGGGGGATTAGCACCAGCCATAGGGGTATTAGGTAGAGGAGAACTCAGAGGAGGAGTGTGGACGGGAGATGTTGGAAAAGAGGTTCTTGGAGGAGACAACGGAGAAAACAGAGAGATAGCTAAGGGACCTGAATGTGCAGATGCTTCTCTCTGTGCAGTAGTAGCAATAAAAGGAGGGGTGATGAAACCCTCAAGAGTTTGAGGTCTGTGTTGAGTCACAACTTCCAGGGAGGGGGGAGTGACAAGGATCTCTCTTTCTGATACCAGACCAGGAGTAGAAAACTCAGCAGGAACACTCCCGAAGTTTAGAAAACGGGAAACCTCAGAGGAAGGATGACTAGGAAGATGAGAATAAGAAAATGGAGTTCTCCCAGAAGGGGATGGAGTATTACCTGTTTCGATGATGGAAACTTCTTTTGTAGAGCTCTTTCCCTTTCTTCACACTGCCTCTGAGTCAACTTCTGGTGTAGCTAAAGGAAAGTGTGGATTAGACCTCGTGTGTCTGCCTCTCGAAGCCACAATTGATAGAGCAGGTTCTCCCCAGCGGATTCGTCCCAATGGAGTCGCCGAGTGCACAATAGCAATCTTCAAGTTCTGATATCTGATGCACCTTAAGAATCAGTTGATCTTTGTCATTCAAATCCGGGGAAAATATTCAACTTCGTCCCCGGCAATAGCGCCAGAAATGTTAGCGTCAGAAGTCACTCCTGGATTTCTTGCAGGAGCAGAGACTGACACCCATCAGTTTAATGTCACGATTTGTTTATAAGGGGTGATCAAATGGAGGCAACTCAGAACAATATCGTCTCAACTCAGAAACTAGGCCAGGCGTACATGGGTGAGTGAGGTCTTAGATAAACTTCAAACAACAAGTCGTAATAAGGGTGAGTAGGGGGAAGACATGCATGAGAAAAGTGCAAGGGTCTATCATAAACATCAGGTTTGTAACAGACTGGAGAAGAGAGCATTCGAACGCAAGATCCTCTTACATTCAAACACAGAATACCAGAGAATACTATAATGTCATAACAAATCCTTTATCATAACATAACAGCAATAATCCACGCGAATCATTCGATCATGAACTCTCTGATATGAGATGAAAACATAGATGGAAAAAAGGAGAACTGTTTGTCATAAAACAAGAAATCTCAAACACAGATACACAACCCAGAGAACTAGAATGTTTGCTGAAACTTTTACAGTTGGGATCTTATCTCTACCATCGATAGATACAAAAATGGCGAAAACGCCTTCATATACTCAGAACAACAACAACAGCGGAACCAAGATATTGCATTGAAAGCTTTGTGTCTGCATGGCTTATGACAGTCAATATCTGAAAGATCGTTAAACTTATGTCAGACGTAATCCAACTCCTGACAGTTCCAGTGGCGAATCGACGTGCCTTTAATTCATTTCCGGGCTTTCCCATTATGGCGGAGGCGATGTCTAACCACCACCAACCGCTTCAATAATTGCTTCAATAACTACTTCATCGGGATCAAGGATGGCCCGGCCAACTCGACACTTCTGCAACGTGGAGGGCCTCTCGCGCTGCCACCTGGAATAACTGAATGGCTTGAAGAATAGGCGTGGAAGACAGTGCAGAAGATGGGGCACAACAACGGAGTGATGGGGCAAAAACTGCGTGGGGAAGGAAAGAAGCGATGAGGTGTAAGAGAAGTGGCGGGGGGGAGACATGTGGCGGAAGACGATACGTGGAAGGAGCAGGATACAAGACATAATGGGTGCACTTGTGGTGGGAGGTAGAAGTGGAATGAGGTAGGACATATGGCAGGCAGTGGATGGATGGTGAAATGGGAAAGGGACCATGTGAACTAGAGAAGGGGAGAGTGACAGATGTCGGAAGATGAGGAAAGGGTAAAAGGGCACGAGCCTCATCGCACGACCAGGAAGAGAACAGATGGAAAGAGGGAGGATGGTCCACAAGATGACATGACGGGAAGGGGGCCCACATTGGTTAATCGTCGGATGACAGAGGGTGCCCAAATGGCTTGTCCGTCGTTGATCCGGGCACTTGAACTACAGCCATCGGAGAGATGCACCTGCGATTCCGGACCCCCCCCCTCTGCTTAAAGATAGAAAGGCGGGGGGGGTCCGAAATCACCTCATGCGCCATTGATCCAGGTGCGTTGATCTTGACTGTCGAAGAGGTGCACCCCAGATTCCGGACCCCCCCCCCTCCGCTTAAAGGTAGAAAGGTGGGGGGGGTCCGGAATCCCATCTGCGTCGTTGATCCAGGCGCTGTGATCCTTACCGTCCAGACTTGGTTTTCATTTAATCATGGGCGCATTAGCACCCCGAACTTAGGACAAGTGGGTTTTTGACCCATTCTTAGCATTCTAACCCACCTTACAAGAAATATCACTAACACCTTAACCCAAGATTAATTTAGAAAACCACTAAAAATAGAAAAAAGTGATCAAATAGGAAAACCCACACAAAAAACAATTTTAGGTTGTTTCCTTGAACCCTATTATCTCTGGGATAGATCCTAGATCTGAACGCTTCATGTAAGTAGAGGGGATAAATCCTTCCCCCTCTAGAAAACCCGCCTCGAATAAGCACCCAATGCATACATACACAAAGAGAGAGATGTGATGGGATCGTCATACGTTCTCATAAAATATGACGCACCCACCCACACACATGCAGATAATATAACACATACCCAACATTTGCATGGTCTCCAATATATAGGAAATATTCAGGATCAATTAGAACTAACTTCAAGTGTGAATGGTCCACATTTAAATTGTGGTTGTCCATGCCTAAAGAGACTTAGATCCCCTAAAGGACTACCCTTCAATGGTGACAGAGAACAAAAATATATGGTATGCCAAATTCAGAGTACGTTTGATGGATTTCATGCATTCACTACACCAAATGTGATTTATTTTTCCATGTTTATAGAGTTCGATGATGATTGAAGGACTAACCACACAAATTGTGCAAAACACTAACGAGCAAGTTGTCCAAATGAATAAGTATACATTTTTCCATAGTTTTGGTTGTTCTTCTAACGTGGCATATAATTTCTATGTTGTAGAACTTTTTTATGTTGTGTTAATGACATTCTTGGTGATCACCTACATAGCTCCATGAGTGAATTTTAGGTGATAATAGTTACCCCCTTATGCGTGAGGTTAGGAGAATTCATATAGTCAAAATACATTATAATTTTCTGTACTAAATGCTTGTACACTTGTTTAGCTTGTTTTTCCACATGGGTGAGCACAAACAAGATATTGAGTATTATATTAGGTTACACTATCACAATAGGAAATTGTTGACATTAGTGTAATACTACCAAATGTAATATAAACAAGAAACAAAGAACTAAAGGCACAATATGAAAGAATAAAACAAATAGTATGAGATATGGTTACAAATGGATAAAGATGATGTTGATAATACCTTAGAGGATTGGGTGAGGACAATTGAATCTCCTCCTCCTTGGGAGGGTCCTTTTGTGTCCCAAATAGAACCTTCTCTCTCTCTCTCTCTCTCTCTCTCTCTCTCTCTCTCTGGATGTACAAGAAAGTGTAAGAATATATTCAAAGAGAAGAGGTCCAATGCACTTAAAATTTTTGTTATGGGTGTGAGTATGATGCTTTGCGAAATAGTTCTTCAATACTTATACAGACAACATAAAAATTCCTTTTCTTCTATGATTTGTATGCATACCAATGGCCTACTTATATAATATTTCTTCAATGTCTCAAACAACTGGTTTGAAGTGTGAAATGGATGTGTGTTCTGGGTGATTCCCCACATTTGAGTGGAAATGGAACGACCCATGGTACCAATATTCAATGTTGAGGGGTTCGAGGGTATTTGGTACCTTGGTTGGATGATTTACATGATGGGATGTTTTAAATAAATGTGTCGAATGTGGCTGAGATATCACTTCTTTTCATCTTTGTGAAACTTTTGATAATAACAATCATACATACATGTGCAGATCACACAAAAGTCCACATTGTTGAGTTCCACAGATTTATTAAAACCCCACTTTCCATATTTTTCTTCCTTGTTGAGTGTGGTACATTAATTCCATGAGTATGCACTTTGGTGTATTCGGTTGATGGTTAGATCCTCTGAAGTATGAAGTCTAATATGATCCTATGGATGGAATGTTTTTGATGAAGTAGAGATGTGCATCATCCTTGGGGGTGTCAGTAAGGACAAATGATTGTTATGAATGTGGCATCCCCATCCACCCTAGTTATGGGCTATGCCACGTGAAAGAATTTTCGAACTCTATACAAATTTAAAGGATACAGATACTATGGAAATACACACAGTTTTATACAGAATAATGATGGAAATACACAATGCAAGATACACAGGGAAACATTGTAACAATAAATGCATAAATAATTATCCAACATGTAATTTTAGCACACAATTGACACTTATCTTTGAATATAAGACCAACAATTGTGTGCATACCTTCCAAGTTCCTTCTAGCCTTAGAACACATTGCTAAGAACTCTCAATAGTGGGTCACCCCTGAGTTGTGAATTAACTCCATCGGAGAAAATGAATTATTATCCAGGGTGATGTATCTCAGACACACAGAAAAAAATATCTCACAGATGCCAACTCAAACTGACAGCCTACGGTCCCTCATTCCCCGCATGTCTGTCTCACCCCAGGAAATGTGCCCCTTCTCTGCTCAACATTCCTTCGGCTACCCCATTTTCTTTTTGGGGCTTCAGCAACAGGCCGAAAAGGAAGTCTTAGAGCCCTGTAGCTACATTTTCTCACCTTCAAGAAAAATTTCCAATCAAGTCTCTCACCAAGAGAGAATTTCTCATGGGCCTACCCATCTCTTCAATATCTCACGGGCCTAAAAAACTCTCTTCTTCGGTCCATCTCTTCAGCTAACCAAGTACAGGTACAAGAATAGGTACAATTTTGGTATTGGTTCAAGTACAATACTATTACAGTGATGGTAATAGGAAATTATGGAGGACAACTCCAAATTTGTGAGTGAAGAAATCGAGGAAAATTGGAATCCCCCCAAAAATGCACTAAGTCCAAGCTCTTTGTATGCATGTGCCTAACTTGAGAGTTGTCAGGGTGAGAGCTACTTTGACCCACTTGTCCCCATCCTTATAACTTAGGACAAAAATAATTATCCATACTTTATATATTAAGGAATATTAGTATAATATTCCTTTCTTGCTCAAGCTCCCTAGCTTAGTCCCTTAACCTTAAATTTTAGTCCCCCTTTCCCTAAATAGTGGAGTTAAGTCCCCCATACTCTTTACATTGTTGGTATATACACAGTGATGTGTTTTTCATTAATATTTGCATGTAAATACATTTACTTTTACATCACAAAAATATCGTCCTCTGCATCCTAGATCACCAACCTAAGTATATATGTATTAAAATTTATAGTTGGGGTTCAAAATAGGGGTATTATATTCCCCTCCCCCTTATTTATGCAATATCCTCAGTGCAATATATATACATATACAACCAAAATTTCAAAACTCCTAAAACATATGCAGGTATTTTGCTAGCATAACATCCTCGTGCTCCCAAGTTTCCTCTTTAGAACCATACCAGGTCCATTGTAACTTTACTAGCTCTATGGATCGATTATGGAGATGCTTTATCTTTCATTCTAGTATGCACACTAGATGCACTTGAAATGTGCCTTCTTGCTCCACCTGAATCACATTCCAATCAATAACATTATTAGCATCAGGTATATACATTTTGAGCAATGATACATGGAATACATTATGAATAGACATTGATGTAGGAAAGACAAGCATGTATGCTACAGGCCCAATCCTCTCTAAGATTTAAAATAACTCACAATAACGAGCTACTAAATTTGAACAATTTCCCAACTTTAGGAACTTTTGTTATCCTTTACTTTCAATAATACATGGTCACCCACTTTAAACTCCCTGTGAGTTTTTCCCTTATCAGTATATCCTTTCTGCCTGTCTTGAGCAACCTTTAAATTCTTTTTTATTTTCAACATTTTCTCTTCCATTTCACTGAGTAATTCTGGTCCAACCATTGCTCTATCTGCTGGGTTGTCCCAACTTACCGGTGTGTTACACCTTCTTCCATAAAGTGCCTCAAATGGGCTCATCTTTATAGATGCTTGGTACCCATTGTCATAAGAAAAATCTACTAAGTGTAGGTAGTCTTACCATTTTGATGGTTTATACATCACATACATCCTCAACACATCCTCGATCACTTGGTTCACCCTCTTTGTTTGTCCATCTGATTCTGGGTGATAAGATGTGCTAAATTTCAATTTTTTTCCAAATCCCTTAAGTAATCCTTTCCAAAAATTTTATGTAAAATTTGGATCCCTGTTAGACACAATTGTCTTGGGTATACCATGTAGTCAAGAAAATTATCTCATATAATTGTCATCAACGTTGTTTGCATTGTGAGTGAGCTTTACTGGAATAAAATGGGTCGCTTTGGTAAGCTTATCACCACTACCATGATAGAATCATGATGCTTGTTTGTTCTGGGTAGTTTGGTAATGAAATCCATTGTTACAACTTCCCATTTCCACTCAGGAATGGGTATTGGTTGTAGAAAACCAACTGGGTGTCTATGCTCAGCCTTGACCTTTTGAGACTCCAAACATTTGGCAATGAAATCAACAACTTCTTTCTTCATTCCTGGCCAATAATATTGGCTCCTGACAGCTGCAATAGTTTTTCGGTAACCTAGGTGCCTAACATAAGGCAAATTATGAATTTCTCTCAATATCATATTTTTCAATTCCTTGGAATTTGGTACATAAATTCTTCCCCTATACATGAGAATTTCATCATTTTCAAGATTGTAGTCTTCAATTTTCTGCTGGAAAATACCTTGTTGTAGTTTTTTTATTATTTCCATGTATTGAAAATCTGATTTTGTATCCTCTAAGATTCTATCTTTCAAATTTGATTGGTACATGCTAATGGTTGTAGCATGCAGCTCATGCACTCTTCTGTTGTATGAATCAACCACCTTGTTCTCTTTCCCTTTGATATTCTTTATATCAAATTCATATTCACTAAGAAATTCTAACCATCTGCTTTGTTTGGCATTTAGAGTTGGTTGTCTGAATAAATATTTCAGACCATGATGGTTTGTCCTCAACTCAAACATTTTCCCCATGAGGTAGTGCCTCCACATATTCAAGGAATGCACTATGGCTGCCAACTCCAAATCATGAGTAGCATAGTGTATTTCATGCTCCTTCAACTTTCTTGATTCATAGAATAACACATACCCATTTTGACTGAGGACTCCTCCAAGCCCTTCTTTACATGCATCAGTGGATACAATGAAGTCTTCATTTGGATCAACAATCCTTAGTATTGGAGCACTTGTTAATAATTTCTTCAAGTGTAGGAAACACTTTTCACAATCCAACATCCACTGGAACTTCACCCCCTTCTTTTGTAAGGAAGTGATCAAGTGTGTAATATTTGATAATCCTTCAATAAATATTCCATAGTAACCTACAAGGCCCATGAATGATCTGACCTTTGTCACATTCTTTGGTGTTGACCATACTCGAATGGCTTCTATCTTCTCAGGATCCACTGCTATCCCTTCCTATGAAATGATATGTCCCAAATAATGGATTTGCTTCTGTTAAAATGAGCAGTTTCTCAATTTGTCATACAACTGGTGCTCTCTTAATACCTGTAATACCATCCTCAAGTGTTTCTCATGCTCTTCCTCCAAATTAGAATATATAAGAATGTCAGCTAAAACTACAATTACAAACTTATCTAAGAATTCTATGAAAATACCATTCATTAAACCTATGAAGACAACTGGTGCATTACATTATCACATATAGTTGTTCAATTTTGTAGGTGAAACCCATCAATGCACATAGCAGGAAAAGGAAATTGTAATGGGGTTTTTCCCCTGCACATTTTCGATGTGGGACTATCTCTAAACGCATATGGAAGGACTCCTGAGTTAGCATTAGCAGGGGAGCTAAAGGTAGCCAACGTGTCCAGATCGCATCTCCCCTCCATATTGACGGTCGCTAATCATATCGGGGTCAAAAAATGCATGGATGTTAAAATACGAAGGGTGGGATGAAATCGAACCGTGGTTTCACGGGGAGGTGACATGTCAGAAGGAGGTGCATATCACGCCCAAAAGTGGTGAAAGTCCAAACCAATTTTTGCAGCCTCGATATGCACATGTGCATATAGTGCCCTATCCCAGGTCGATAAGTGCTCGCCTGACAGTTGTCGCACCACACTCAAATCCCAAGGAGGGGTCAGTCAATGAGCGAGGGTTGACTCACATAACCTCAACGCCCAATCCAATTGCGACAGGTGGCCTTCTGTGGATCGTTTGTCTCATTGCAATCCAATATCGATGAAGATTTAGTTAATGAGGCAGAGGATGGTAGCCGAAACCTCAACTAAGCCCATAAATGGAAGGCTCAATAGTTATGGCCAAGGAGGTTAGACTATCAATAGGGTACAATGATGGTCAGTGTTTTGCAGGTCCTCGTTGAACTTGGTTTGCATATGACAGAGGGAAACATGCCCACTCTGACAGAGGATTGCTCAGATGAAAATATTTGAATGACATTGCCATATCCCACTCCTGGAAGTCGTGGACTGGTCTAAGTATAAATGGATCAATTTTATATTTGTTGATTTCCTCAACTAGTTGAGTAGAACTCCCTATTTTGTAATATTTTGATGCCAGAACTGTTCTCTAGTTATGTATCAAATTTGAGACTTTCACATTAATAGAAGTCAATTTCTCTCATCTCTTTGTAAAAGCTTTGTTGAAAGGCTCGGGCATGGAGGATATAGTCGATGGTTGTAGTTCTATGGTAATGTAGGTTTGATTACAATATTGATGTGACCAGTTTTAGTCAGCTTCCTTGTTACCATATTCCCCTTTACACTGAAAGGCTCGGGCATGTAGGATCCATTCGAGCTGTTGTAGTTTCATCGTGATGTAGGTTTGATCATTATGTTTCTGTGACATATTTCAGTGTCTGAAGCTTAAGTTCAAGAGTGTTCTTGAGCCTGAATTTTTCTTCACCAATCTACTAGAAAGAAGGATGCCCATGGAAGACTTGTCCACATTTCTCACTAAGTCTTCCTTCTGCTCGCACTTAAACTCAAATCATTGACTGAATTTAATGAGGGCCTCACTTCCCTGTGCATTTCTTGACCAGTTCCTATATTAAAATCATTCTTGTACTGAGTTTTTTCCAATTGACCTCCATTCATAAAACCAACATCCACCAAATATTTTGATGGGTACTGGGCTTATCCTCATGCAATATGAGGGTGACTCTCAGTGCTAACATTCTTGGAGTCAATTTCTAGGAACGAATTGAATACTTTTCCCTAGGATAGAATGACAAAGAAATTCTGATTCTGAATGTGCATCAGAAATCAGTGACTTGAAGATTGCAACTTGCACCTAGCGACTCCATTGTTTCAGTTGTGGCTCCCAAAGGCAGAAACACAAGGTCTACTCCACAAATACCTCTCACTACAACTGAAGATGACCCAAAAAATATTATCATAAAGGGAAATACCCCTCAAGAAGAGATTTCAACTGTTGTATTAGGTGATTCTGGTAATTTACATCATTCTAATTTTAAAACTCCAACTGTTGCATATGATTCTCCTATTATACCATCTCTTGGAGTTTCTAGAAGTTTTAATTTTAGGAGTTTCCATGTCGAATTCTCTCCTTCTAGACCTCATTTAAAATAATTTTTTAACACCCCTGTCTCCATTGAGATTGCAAATTGATTTAGACCCAAAATCTTAGAAGTTTGTCCCACTTTGGGTTTCCCTAATCCTCCTCCTGTCGTAGTCGCTGCATCTAAGGAGGGGAAAACTTCTTTTCTTTTCTCCACTAGAAATATAGTTCCAGTCTCACCTGTCCGAACCCCATCTCCCCCTGGTTCTCCCACGGTCCACATCCAAATGGAAGGTGCTAATCCTCCTAGAAATAGGATGGATGCCATAGTGGTTGCTAGGTATTCCCCTCTTGTTTTACCTCAACCTATGAATCCCCTCCCATTTGGAGATTACCTCAAGTACATGCCCAAGTTTACATGAGAGGAGGACATAACTACATAAGAACACCTTTCATCCTTTTATAGTTATGCATATAATCTTAATATTGAAAATGAAGATGTCTAGTTGAGAGTTTTTGTACAGAGCCTTAATGGTGAGGCTAGGAAATGGTTCATGGGTTTGACTCCTGGATCTATTGATGGGATTGAATATCTAGATGATGCATTTTTAAGAAATTGGGGGGATAAAAAATACTTCCTTTATTACATCACAGAGTTCATATCACTTAAGAGAGAAGAAGGGGAATCTGTCTCAGAATTCTCCAAGAGATGTAATAAGGTGTACAATAATATCCCCAATGAAATTAAGCCTATTGAAACATCTTCTAAGATCACTTATGTCAGTGCTTTTGACCTTGCATTTTTCCTGCTGCTGAGAGAAAGAAGAGTTGCCTCCTTGGATCATATGCAAGATGTATCCCTTGAAGTAGAATCCAATATACTAGCAATTGACAAACTTAGGAGTAGGGATGATAGAGACATAGAAAAAGGCAGGTGTGAAGCTTCAACCTCTGGTCCCTCTTCTTCCCACCCTCAAGTGGATGAGCTGACTAAACTACTTAAATCACTTTCTACAGAAATGGAGAAGTTGAAATTTGAAGGGAAACAAGGCTATAAGAGAACTCAAAATACTGATAACAAAGCTAATTTCAGAATACCAAATAATGCCCCTCAGATCATCTAGAGAGATCAAAGAAATAAGGATGATCAAAATATCTAGACCCCTCTCCATAATAATATAGTTACTGATAAAGGAGAGGAAGAAGATGCAGATCCTGAAATCCATTTCCTAGGTGACACCTCTTCATTTCCTCATTTAACTCAGTTTTCATATGAAGAGTCCCTCATGGATAGCCAACTAAATGAGATGAGCAAAGGGGAAAGGACCAGTATCCAACCAAATAGATATAACCTCAGGTCCAAAAATAAAGAGGGAAAACTTGACAGTCTTGAGCAACCTACTAGAACAGAGCATCATGTTAAGGAGGTGGCAGCTAGAAGCAAATAAAATGAGGCACATAACCCCCAAGAAGTGATCAAGAACCCTGTCCCAGAGGTGAAGGATATTCTTAAGCCTCCCTCTTCTTTTAGCTTTGAGAATGAGATTCAAAAGATTAAAATTTATGTGCCTTTCTTGGAGCTAGTTGAAAATGAAGATTTCAAGAGGTACCTCTCCAAAGTGTTGCAGCCTAAGCCTTCATCCCATCCCATAACTCAGTCAACCTCCAAGATGAAAATCTTGTTGTCATACTAGGACCTTACGTGGAGGATAGATATGACTCCTCCCCTCCTTTCTATACCTCACTGAACATCCATGACAAGGTGTTGCATAACTGCTTGATGGATTCAGGGGCCTCTCACAATATCATGCCTAAGATTTCCATGGAGTAAATTGGGTTGGAGGTTACAAAAGCTTAGCATGACCTATACTCATTTGATTCCAGGAAGGTAAAATGCCTTGGATTATCAAATACTTGGTTGTATCTTTGTTCCAGCTGCCAATGAAGAGTGTGGTCATGGATATTTTGGTGGATGATGTTCCCCCTAAGTTTGGGATGCTTCTATCTGGATATTGGATAAAACTACTAGGGGGGAAATTACAGATGGATCTTTCATATTATACTACTCCTGTGTTTGGGGGTGAACAAAGAAGGATTTATAGGGAAGCACAACTTTCTTACATCATCAATGATGAAGAAAATCTGACCAACCACCCCATTTTTGTTAAACAACATAGGTATTCCAACAGAGGATGAACACCTTCAGTAACCACTCACATAACCAGATCAAAGATCAACACATCGATGTTTTCATGTGGTAAAACCCCTACGGGGAAACATCCATGGCCCCAACCAATGTGGCTACTTGGAGCAGTTTATTAATGCAAAGAAAAAAATTACAGAGAGATTTTACAAGAGAGTTTATCACAATCGATCATCGACAAATGACCCTCCATGCTCTTTAAATAGAGATCATGGACCAATCGGGTGTTAATCCATGAATCAATGGTCTCTAAGATCGAGGAGAGTATGAACCATCAGATCAGTCTATGTAGGTAACATATCGTGACCGATAGATTTCCTAACTACAAATGCATACTAAAGAAACACACTAGAAAATGCACTTTTACCTAATGACACAATAGACCAAGTAGATCTTACTAACTCCTAAGTGTCTAAATATCCTAACATCCCCCCTTAAGAACAAATTGAGATAGGATTGAAGGATTTACAATAGTGACACAATAGGAGAAGGAAGGAGGAATTAGAGCCTATCCCCCCTTAATGAAAACTTCCTGAACTCCTAACATAGATCGAAGTTTGGAAAACTTCGCTTCTATAAGAGACTTTGTGAAAATGTCTGCAACTTGATCTTCTATAGGGAAAAAGAGCACTTCAATAACTTGATCATGAATGAGATTTTTGATGAAGTGAATGTGTAGCTCGATGTGTTTTCTATGTTGATGTTGAACTGGGTCTTTGGCGAGCTTGATGGCACTTTGATTGTCACACCAAAGGCTGGTCGAATGCTGATGTTGGAATCCAAACTCTGAAAGGATCTGTCGAAGCCACAGGGCTTCCTAACTTGCATTTACCACTTATCGGTACTCTGCTTCTGCTAAAGAAAGTGAAATAGCCCATTGTTTCTTATAGGCCCAAGTGATAGGTCCTAAAACAAGGCTGAAAACATAACTTGCAATAGACTTCTGATCACCAGGGTCATCGGCCCAATCTAAATCAGTGAAACCAACCAATAAAGGAGTCCCCCCTGAACTGTAATGTATCCTAAACTAAATTGTACCATGAACATAGCGAAGTATCATTTTAGTTGCTTTCCAATGGCTTTCATGGGGTGTTTTCATATATCGGGCAACAAGACCAACAACAAAGGAAAGATCAGGATGGTTATAAGTCAAGTATAAGAGGCTACCAACTAACTGATGGTACAGGGTGGCATCAACTTCAGGAGAAGTACAGGTGGCAGAAAGATTGACTCCAGATTGTAAGGAAGAAGGGGTTGGTTTACAATCGTCCATGTGAAAGCAACAAAGAAGGTCACAAGCATACTTAGACTAGGAAAGAAAAATTCCTTCATTGGTTTGCAAAACTTGGAGGCCAAGGAAATAGTGCAAAAAGCCTAAGTCTGTCATTTCAAATTTCTTCTTAAGGATGGTTTTCACATGGTTTAAAAGTTTTGAGTCACTACCAGTAAGGATAAGGTCATCAACATAAAGGACAAGGATTATGAGATGGATTCCTACTTTCTTGGTATAGACATTAGGATCAGAATGGAATCTAGAGAATCCAGTGGCAATAAGAAATCTATCCATTTTGGCATACCAAGCTCGAGGATCTTGCTTGAGACCATAAAGAGATTTATTGAGGCGACAAACAAGGCTAGAGTCATTCTCGACATAGCCAGGAGGTTGTTCCAAGTAGATTTCTTCTTGCAAATATCTGTGCAAGAAGGTGGATTTAACATCCATCTGATGGACCTCCCATTTATGTGAGGTAGCAAGGGCAAGAACAAGGTGGATGGAATTCATTTTTGCTACAGGGGAAAAGGTTTCATTATAGTCAGTTCCTTCAACTTGGGAAAATATTTTGGCAACTAATTGAGCCTTGTGTCTTTCAACACTTCCATCTGATGCATACTTAGTTCTATAGAACCATTTGCATCTAACAAATTTTCTTCCTTTTGGAAGAGGTACAAGATCCCAAGTATCGTTTTCCATTAAAGAACAATACTTTTCATTCAGTGTTGTATCCCAATCTAGATGACCTGAAGCTTCTGCAAATGCCTCTAGATCATGAGTTTTTGAAACTTGAGCCAAAAGAGAAGAGGCTCGTTGGAACTGTGAATGTGTCTGACGCTGATCTGAAGGATCACCAACAAGATCACCAGCTACTTCTCGTGTTGAACGGACCCATCTAGGAAGCGGTGGAGCTGGTGCTGGTTCAGGTTCAAAGGACTCATCTGGAGGAGGGTGAGCAGGTGGAGATGGATTTTCATCCTCACTGTCATCATCTGAAGAAGAAACCAGATCATAAGAAGGAACAAACGTCGAATATGGCTCGCAGGCCGAAGAAGGCACAATCATCGAATTAGGCTCACAGGCCAAGAGATTTTCATCAAATTTAACATCTCTTCTAATAATAATTTCATTACAATGTGATTGAAGAAGTCTGTAACCTTTGACATCTTCAGATTAACCAACAAATATACACTTCTCACTTTTAGGCTGCAATGCTTTTCGTTTCTCATCAGGAATGTGAGCCCATGTTATACTGCCAAATACACGGAAGTGACTTACATCTGGTTTAATTTTAGTCCAAGCTTCTTCCAGTGTTATATTTTTAAGAGCCTTTGTGGGAGTGCGATTTACTATGTAATTTTCACAGTTGATGGCTTACGCCCAATACTTTAGACTTAATCCCTTAGATTGGATCATAGAATTAGCCATTTCTTTTAATGTGCAGTTCTTTCTCTCAGCAACACCATTTTATTGTGGTGAATATGGAACAGTGTGTTGCATTTGGATTCCCTGTGTAGTGCAGTAGCTTGTAAAATTATTTTTCACATAGTCGCCTCCATTATTTGTTCTTAACCTTTGAATTTGATGTCCATATTGCTTTTCTACAAGGGCCTTGTAGGCCAAAAACTTGTCAAAAAATTCACTCTTGAGTTTTAAGAAGTAAACCCAAGTACGTCTGGAAATGTCATCAATGAAAGTTAAGAAATACTTGCACCTAGAAAAAGAAGGAGAAGAAAGTGGACCACACAAATCAGTGTGAACAAGCTGCAAAGGACCCAATGCGTGCCAAGAGGCACGTTTGTCAAAACTGTCCCGATGATGTTTGCCGAGAACACAACCAGCACAAACACCATCTCTGCATGAAACAAGAGGAAGACCAGTCACCATCTGTTGATTACATAGTTGCTGCAATGAGCGATAGTTTAGATGACCAAACCGCTCATGCCAAAGTTTTCTCAAGTCAATGCTATGAGAAACAAAAACTAATGAAAAAGATGATGACCCAACATTGTCAAACTTGTGCAACCTGGTAATATCATCATCAATTCCAGTTGCAAGAACATGCTTAGGATCTTTTAGATCCTTGATTACAACTTGGTGAGGTGAAAACTCGATGATTTTACCTTCACCTGAATGAGTGATTTGATATACTGATAGAAGGTTACAAGAAAGACTTGGAACACATAATACATCATTGAAATGAGCATTATCTACTTGAACTGTTCCAAATCCTACAACACTAAGAGATCTATCATTACCAACAAATGTTTTCTTGGTGTTACATTCATTTAGAGCAGAAAATATGGCTTTATCTTTAGCCATATGATAAGATGCTCCTGAATCAATAAGCCACTCATCATAGGAAGAAGTAGTAGTAGAATTTGAATTGAAGGAGAAACCAGAAGAAAAAAGTGCATGTCCATGAGAAGAAGAAGTAAAATCA
Organism: Picea engelmannii; assembly: GCA_009831015.1. Classification (NCBI taxonomy): domain Eukaryota; kingdom Viridiplantae; phylum Streptophyta; class Pinopsida; order Pinales; family Pinaceae; genus Picea; species Picea engelmannii. The sequence goes on along the minus strand of ML778056.1, from coordinate 496,079 downwards.
ATACTGATGTTGTGCTTCTTCATCGCTACTTCTAAAGCTACCATCTTCTTGAAACATTTAGACTCATCATGACCATCTTTATCAAAAAAGTTGCAATGTCTGTTAGTATTCTTACTTTTATATTTTTCTCCTTTGTCACCAGTAGGAGCTGAAGCTGTCTAAGCAGGTTTGGGACCCTTATGTTGTTTGTTTTTGTAGCGAGGATGTTGCTTCTTAAGATACTTGGGTTTATCTTTCTGTTGGACAACTAAGGCTTTGTTGGAGGGACCTGCAGTGTTGATCACTCCAAATTGTACAAGCTTATCTTCCTCTCGAATCAAAGAAGCACAAAAGGACTCAAGAGTGGGTTTTTCATAAGCTTCTTCCCCTAGAGCCTATCTCATGGAATAAAAGGTAGATACAAACACAGAATATGCACTACCTATCTTAGAAAGAATAAGATAGATGCAACATTCATCCTCCATCTTTATCTTAAATTCTTCACATAAAATTCTGAGTGTTTTAAACCTAGATAGATAGTCTCCAAGGAAAGAAAAATCATTTGGACTCAAGGTCAGTATTTGATTTTCTAACTGTTGTGCTCGAATAATATTGAGTTTACCAAACATAGATTCAATCGTGTTCCAAGCTTCTTTGGGGTCATCAATATTTTGAAGGTGGTACCTTAAATTAGGAGAGATGGAAATTTCGATTAGTCCACATGCTTCGTCATTCCTATTATCCCACTTGGCTTTCTTATCAGCATCAGTGGGTGATTTTTCCTTTCCCAAGGTAATCTGGTACAAGCCCTTACTTCTTAATAAATCTTCCATATGAGATTTCCATTGGAAGTAGTTGTTGCTTGTAAGCAAGACAATACTTGTAGAATCCATATTAAATATGCAAATAATGTGGATTTAAAAATTTAAACTAATGATCTGGATGGAAAGATATCGAAAAGTTATGCGGTTTAAAAAAAAACGGCACTGAAAACGGACTTCCGATGTTAGAGTTATGCTCTTTTAAAAAAAGGCAGAATCGGTAACCAAATGACCACGTGATTGTGTAAGTTGCTTTATGAAGTGACCCACTTTTATAAAGAGAAGAGGGGATCACTTTTAGAATGAAGTTACTTTATAACAGAAAAGTTGCATGAAAAATAAATAACTCTAAAATAAAATATTAAAGCTACTTATAGTGATTCACTTTTATACTTGAAGTGAAATACACTTTCCAATTTTAGCATGAACTTTATCAATAAATGTAACAAAAGAGAGACTTGAACTCAAGACCTTTTACTTAATAAGGCAACTTTTAACCAAATGATCTAGCAAAACATATTGTAATGTTAAGAAGGAGAATTGGGGTTGTTGTTGTTGTTGTTGAAGACGGCCTTGGAGAGTGTTGAGACCCGAAATTGACATACCCATTACCCTATTATGCTCTTCATCTATACCTTTTTGTCCTACCTAAGCTTGGGTGAATGACAAGAACGCTACCATTAGCCAGTGATAAGGTCATAAGGTAAAGTATGGTTAATTCATGCATTTTCTGGTTTATTGAGTTAGGGAATTAAATATTTCATGTAATAATGCTTCAATTTTCCATGTATAATCTTTGACCTCTAGATAAATCTAGCCTTCCTGTACCAGCTTAGCTATCTGGTACTTGCGCACCAAGACTGCCACTATCTGAATCTGGTACCAAACACATTCGGTACTAAAATCTCATCTGTTGCGATCCGGTACCAACGGTCATGGTCTGTCATGATCCGGTACCACCATTTGCGCACTGTTATGATCCGGTACCATCTACCTGTCACGATCCAGTACCAATATAGACAGTCAAATGTACCAAGTTTAGCTCCAGATCGCCCAAGACAATTAGTGGATGTTTATTTTCTTTAGCAAGGCTATGTTAGAATATTTTGTTGATTGCCTCATCCTCATGCACTTCGTGTCATGAGGATGAAGCTAAAAGATGTAATCGAATAATTAAATTTAAACATTTGATTGATTTGCAAATCATGTCACCTCCTTGTGTTTCACGACTAAGATTGTTAAATAGCCATGGCAAGGATGGTGGAAGTGTAGGAGAGTTAGCATATTAACAACATGTGAAGCAACATGTGATATTGCAGAACATATTCTGAGTGAAGACTAATAGAAGAACGTCATTTATCTCCATGTCTTGATTATCTATGATTGAATATGAGTTGAGTTGTTAACAAAAGTTTGATGTTATGTTTTGAGATTTGAGTGAAAGTAATGTGTGGGTTGAAGACAAGCTTACTATAGACTTCAGTAGCTGACCTGTTGAAGCGGCAAGGGGCCACCACCCAACAAAGGTCATCATCTTCGTAGATTAGCATTAACATTTGTTTCCAGTAGTGTAAATTTTAATTTAGCTGAAGCTTTAACTCTTTTAGATGATAGTAGTACAATTTAGACTAGGATTTCCATTATATGATTACTTAGAGATCTTTACTTGCTCTATTTTTGCATATGCTCTATTTTTATGAATTTTTTTTTTAGACATGAATGTTGGCAACGGTGGTCAGACATATTTGAAGGATAACGAGTGAAGTTCACAACAACACATTGTGAACCATAGCATACTCAATATATTGACTATTGAACTACCCATGCTATCTCTTGATGGTTTATGTGTGATTTCCCTTTCAGAAGTTTGGATTGCATAGTTAATTTTCTGGGTCAGATAGCAGAGTTGATCTGTCAAACCAACTCCATCTCATACTTGCATGTTCCATAATGGAGTATATAGCCTCTCTGTGAAAGTCAACCAAATTACATTGCAGTTTGCTATTTTGATTTGTTTCCAGCATGCATAATCCAACTTAGTTCTATACTCATGACATTAGAAATTATTTTTTTTACTGGTGTCTTGTAACTCTGTTGAATACAAATCCTAGATTGATAATTAATGAGTGAATTATATTAAACATATAAGCATCACAATAGAGAGCGTGCTAAAAAAAAAGACTCTTTTCACACAAGAAAAAAATTTCGCTTCTCGATGACAACAAGGGTTAGATATCGGTTAGCTTACACGGAAGATGCACCTTTTCCTATCTGTTTCTGATTTTTCGAGATTGCACAGGGTGCGGGGAAAAGAGAATACACAGATCTAAAAGAGTAGCAACCCGGAAATAAATAAAACAAAACCAAAATAAAACCAAAATACTACTCTGCAAAAAAAAATTAAAATGTGTATTCAAGCTTTATACCTCCGGATCTGACTGTAATGGTCATATCTTAAGCAAACAAAAACATTTTCGAGTGAAACAAAAAGTGTTCCTAATTTAAATGAGCACTCTGGATGCAATGGAACAATCCTCTTAGCCCAAAAATGTACATGAATGAAAAAATTGGGAGATGAGGCAACTCAGCTTCACGATCTCGATCTTCAACAGGAGCGGCTCTTCAAACACGATCTGATACCATGTTCGACAACACATGTATTCCAACAGAGGACAAACACCTTCAGTAACCACATAACTAGATCAAATATCAACACATCAATGTTTTCACATGGTAAAATCCCTACGGGGAAACATACACGGTCCCAACCAATGCGGCTACTTGGAGCAGTTTATTAATGTAAACAAATAATTACAGAGAGATTTTACAAGAGAGTTTCTCACAATCGATCATCGACAAATGACCCTCCATGCTCTTTAAATAAAGATCATGGACCAATTGGGTGCTAATCCATGGATCAATGGCCATTAAGATCGAGGAGAGTATGAATATTTGGATCACTCTATGTCGGGAACATATCGCGACCGTCGAATTTCCTATGTACAAATTCATACTAATGCATACTAAAGAAACACACTAGAAAACACACTTTTACCTAACAACACAATAGACCAAGTAGATCTTACTAACTCCTAAGTGTCTAAATATACTAACAATTTTTGTAGTAGACACTGATCTGGGAACCAATATGTTATAACTCACTGATGGTCCTCAAGCACCTATTGAAATCAGAAAGAATCTCGTTACCTCTCGTGAATATCCTCCTTCAAATTTCTCTGTTTGGAAATTGTTTTTTGATGGAGCCTCTTCCAGGGAAAGTGATGGGGTCGAGGTAGTTTTCATTTCCCCTTCCCAAGAGATCATATCTCTATCTTTTAAGCTTGAATTTGAAACAAAAAACAATGTGGTAGAGTATGAAGCTCTTGTTTTGGGTCTGAGATCTACCAAAGACATGAACATTAAGGAGCTAGCAGTATTTGGAGATGCTGAGTTGATAGTACATGAGGTCATAAATCTATATCAGGCTAGGCACCTTAGGTTAAGGGCCTACATAAATGAAGTATGGGGTCTTTTTGACAGTTTCTTCTTAGATTTTAATATCTCATTTGTTCCAAGAGAGAAGAAATCTATGGAAGATTCATTGGTTGTGTCAGCTAGCAATTTCATTGTTGTTGGGAAAAACACCCTATGGACTAGCAAACTAGGGTCAGACTTGCATGTAAATTTTGACCAAAAAGAAATTACTTTTTTACCTACAACCCAAGACTTAAACCCCTCTTTCACAGTAAATGCATGGAAAAGGACTACTAACCTTATTACCGACATTCAATGTAGATCCTCCATTGCTCTTCGATTACTTGCTTGCATTGCTCCTTCCACAGATGACTTGCACTCAAGAAAAACAACAACTATGCATGCATGCTACTTCTCTACTCAAGGGTTAGAAATCAAGCATAAATTAACCAAACCATAGAAAATTCATGCATTGGGACGGGAAAAGTATTCTTTTTATTATTGAAAATGAATCAACTTACAATCAAAGCTGAGACCTGCCACCACTCCTTGAACCTAATCCTAGGCTCGTCTTCTTCTGTCCTTCAACTTCTTTGTGTTAAATCTCCTTTGGCATGAGGAAAGGATAAAGGGTTGGGACAATGGATTACGTAAATGGGTAGAGTTTCTTCACTATATTTTTTCCTCCTCCAAATGGTACCCCTACCCCTTATTTTATAGGCTAGAAGGAGCTATGGTTTTGGACAAACCCTCATCCATGCATGGCCGGGAGTTTCAGTTAACTGACCCATAGCTTTTTGTTCCGTCGGAAACTTTCCTTTTTTCGTTCTTTGTTAGGTACACGCGGGCTGTAGTGAGTCAGCCAGTGTACACACACGTGCAGTAATGGGTTAGGGCACGTGGGCCTTGACACAAGAGGATTTCCAAAGAGTTGTTCAACAGAGTTTTGGCAAGGAAGTGATATGAGTTGGTCCGGTGCCAGGTAAGCATGTGTGGTGCAATTTAGGGTTATAACATTCATGGTCCCTTTTCCCTCAAAGATCAAGTATGAGGTGGGAGTAAAATACAAACCCTCTATATCTGACAATGTCAAACATTGGAAGGTTTTTGAGGATGATCTTGACATAAAAAAAATTCTTGAGAATGTGCACGAGTTCTCTGATTTGCATATTGATCAGGATCAAGATGCTAAAGAAATCCCTCATGTTTATGTTTTCTTGAATAAAATTGTTGACCATCATATTGGTTAGTTCTCAAGTAACCATATTCCAAAGGGACTTGTCCCCTTGGAAAGATTGTTTGATAGAAACAATGTTGTTGTGAAGGTTAAAGGTTCAACTGAAGAGGCTAATGTGACTGAATGCAGTTTAGGAACAAAGGAGGATCCCAGGTATGTCAAATTGTCTAGCAGTTTGTCAAAGGAGCAAAGGGTTGATTATGTTAAGATTTTGAGGGAGTTTGCTGATGTTTTTGCTTGGAAATATGAATACTTAAGAGCATATGACACATACATAATGGAACAAAAAATCCCTTTGAAATAAGAGGCCAGACCTTTCAGGTAGAAGGTCAGGCAGATAAATCTTATGTTGTTGCCTATTATGGAAAAAGAAGAGAAAAATATGTTGGATGCCCAAATCATCATCCCTATGAGATTTTAAGAATGTGTGGCTAATTTGGTGCCTGTGAGGAAAAAGAGTGGAGAAATCAAGTTATGTGTTGATTTCAGAAATTTGAACAAAAGATCCAAAAATGACAACTACCCCTTGCAAAAGATGTAACACATTTTGCAGAGAGTGACTGGTTCATCCAGGTTGTCTATGATTGATGGCTTCTTAGACTACGATCAGATATCTATCCTTATTGAATATAGAGAGAAGAAAATTTTCAGTACTCCATGGGGAACATTTATGTATGCTAAAATTCCCTTTGGATTGATGAATGCAAGAGCAACTTTCCAACAAGTTATGGACATTTCTTTCATTGGGGAGAAGGACAAAATTTCTAGTCATGTATCTAGATGATATTATAGTATTCTGAAGGTATGATAAAGAGCATTGTGATCATCTGAGGAGAGTTTTATTGAAGTGCAGAAGATTTGGTCTCTCCCTCAGTCCAAAGAAGTCTCTATTTTCTATGAGAGAGGGTAAATTATTGGGGCATATTGTGTCAGCATAAGGGGTAAGAATTGATCCAAGTAGAGTAGAGGCCATCTAGACCTTATATTTTCCCAGATATAAGAAAGAGATTCAGTCTTTCTTGGGTAAAATCAACTTTCTGAGGAGGTTCATTTCTAATTTTGTTGAGTTGGTTAAGCACATTACAACCATGCTTAGAAAAGGAAACAAAGTGAAATGGACTATTGAGTCTAGAAATTATTTCGACCAAATCAAGAAGGCTATAACCGAAGCATCTGTGCTCATCAGTCCTGACTATTCTAAAGAATTTTTGATATTTTCTTTTGCCTCATCTGATACATTGGTTGATGTTTTGCAGCAGAGAAATACAAAGGGGTTAGAGCAGCCTATTTCCTTTTTCAGCAGAGTACTGAGGGATGCAGAAACAAGGTATGATATCATGGAGAAGAAAGAATATGCTTTGGTCAAAGCCTTGAAGGCTTTCAGAATCTATGTTTTGCATTCAAAAATCATTGCATATGTCCCCTCAAACTCAGTAAAAGAGATATTGATCCAGCCTGATATAGATGGGAGGAGAAGAAAATGGATGGCCAAAATTATGCAGTTCGATCTAGAAATAAAACCCACCAAGCTAGTGAAAGGCCAAGGTTTAGTTGTTGGTTGAATCAAACTGCAAGGCCTTATGGGTAAATTTTATGAACATAAATTCAGAAAATCAGAAAACTGAGATCGTTGATAAAGACTCTCGTATCAGCTTCAAATTAGCATAATGCATCTGGTATAAAGACATCATATATTTTCTGTAGAAGTTAAGGCCTCTTAATGGTTTGGACAAAAACAAGACAAGAGCTTTGAAGCTCAAAGCAATCAAATATTGTCTCATTGATCGGGTTTTGTATTGGAAGGACCCTCTAGGAGTCTTGTTGCGATGTATAGACCCATAGGAAGCCCAAAAAGACATATCATATTTTCATGACAATTTATGTGGAGGACATCATTTATAGAGGACCAGAGCTTATAAGATCCTCAGAGATGGGTATTTATGGCCCAACCTTTTTACTGATGTTTGTGCAAATATTATAGCATGTTTTAAATGTCAAAAGTTTGCTAGAAGGCAACAACTCAAGTCTTTTCCTTTCAAACTTGTAATGGTTTCTAGACCTTTTCAACAGTGGGGTCTTGACTTCATTGGAGAGATCCACCTAGCCTCAAGTGGCCAACATAGGTGGATTTTTACTTCCAATGATTATTTTACCAAATGGATAGAATCCATCCCCACAAGGAGTGACTCTCACAAGGTGATCATTAGCTTCCTTTAAGATATCATGTCCAGATTTGGCTGTCCAAGCAGGATTGTTACAGACAATGTTGCCTCTTTCAGAGATGAACCATTAATAAATTTCTGTGAGCAGTATGGAATTGCATTAAGCCATTCTACTCCCTACTACCCTCAGGGAAACAGTTTAACAAAATCCTCTAATAAGATCCTCGTAAAGATCATCAAGAAATTGTTAGAAGATAACAAGAAAGCCTCGGACTCAAAGCTAAAATTTGCATTATGGACTGACAGGGTCACAACAAAGAGGTCACTGGATGTTTCCCCTTTTCAGCTGGTGTATGGGGTGGAGGCCAGTTTTCCTACCCATCTTGCCTTGCTAGTGGAAAAATTCCTCCAAGACCACCAAGGATAACCCGATGATATGGTTAGGAGGATACAACAACTGGTGGAAGTACAACAGACTAGGGAGCAACTACTTGATAAAGCTCATGATCACCAACATAAAATAAAATGATCCTTTAAAAGGAGGGCAAGTAAGGAGCATTTCCAGCTAGGATATCTTGTGCTCAAGTGGGATGCCCCCAAGAAGGAAAAAGGCAAGCTTGGAAAATTTGAAGCCTTATGGACTGGTTCGTTCAAGATATCTGAGGTATTTTTGAATAACACCTATAAGTTGAAGAGCTTGGAGGAATCTGAAGTTTTGGGCAGCCCTGTCAATGGGCATTTTCTGAAAAAATATTTTGTTTAAGCCATGATGGGATTTCCCCCATTGTAATTACCATTTCCTTTCATTTTTTGTTGAAATAAGAGACTCCATAACCCAAAAGGATAAGGCATTAGAACTATGTGTTCTTGGCATCTCACAGGGAGTGTGCCATCCCCTATGGAGCCAATGTTATCACATATAGTTGTTCAAGTTCGCAGGTGACAACCATCAACGCACAAAGTAGGAAAAGGTAATTAAGTTGGCGTTTTTCCCCCACACATTTTCAATTTCTCTCATCTCTTTGTAAAATTTGTGCTGAAAGGATCGGTCATGGAGAATCCAGTCAAGGGTTGTAGTTCTATTGTAATGTAGGTTTGATTACAGTATTGTTGTGACCAGTTTTAGTCAACGTCCTTGTTACCTTATTCCCCTTTACACTGAAAGGATCGAGCATGGAGGATCCAATTGAGTTGTTGTATTTGCATCATTATGTAGGTTTGATCATTATGTTTCTGTTACATATTTCAATGTCTGAATCTTAAGTTCAAGAGTGTTCTTGGGCCTTTGTTTTTCTTCACCAAGCTGCTTGAAAGTTGGATGCCAATGGCAGACTTGTCCACCTTTCTCACTAAGTCTTCCTTCTGCTCACACTTAAACTCAAATCACTGACTGAATTTAATGAGGCACTCACTTCCCTATGCATTTCTTGTCCATTTCCTGTATTAAAATCATTCTTGTACTAATTTTTGTCTATTTGACCACCATTCATAAAACCAACATCCACCAAATATTCTGATGGGTATTGGGCTTATCCTCATGCAATCTAAGGGTGACTCTCAGTGATAACACATTTGATAACTCGAATGGCACCACTGTGAACTCATAATGCCCATATCTTGTTCTGAAAAAAGTCTTGTTGATGTCTTCTTCTTTAATTATTACATGATGATAACCTAACATGAGATCAACCTTGGAGAATTTTTTTTCATTTTTCAACTGATCAAAGAGGACATCAATCCTTGGAAAGGGATACTTATTATTCACAGTTACCTTGTTAAAATTCTTGAATTCAATGCAAAGTCTCAATGTTCCATCCCTTTTCTTCACAAATAATATTGGGGAACCCCAAGGTGACACACTTGGGCATATATACCCCTTCTTAAGAAGCTCTTCAAGTTTCATATGCAATTCCTTCAATTCTGGTGTACTCATCCTATAAGGGGTCTTGGATATTGGAGCTACTCCAAGCATCAGCTTAATGGAGAAATCAATATCTATTTTAGGGGATAAACTTGTTATTTATTTAAATACATATTCAAACTCTTTTAGGAATGCATAATATTCAATATTTGACACCTTGTCTTAAGGTGTCTCTTCCATATGTGTTGCAAATATTTGACACCCTTTTCTGTAACTTTTCTTTAACTGCAATGTTGGAATTTCTATGACAGTTACTGCCCTAGGAATTCCCTGTATTATCCTTAGGTTCCATACCTCATCCCAACAAGTAAAAACCTTATTATAACAATCTAGGATATCATGGTGTTGGTCTAACTAATCCATACCAATTAGATAGTCATGGGAGCCTAAAGATAAGATGTTCAAATCTTCCCTAGTGCTCAACCCATTCACGTCCATTGGACATGCCTTAGCTATCTCCTTAATTATTCGTTTATCTCCAGTATCCATCCGCACCAACCAAGATTTTCCATGCTTGATTCTTGGCAAATGCAATTTTTCCACTATCTTAGGATCTTTATAACTATGACTAGCTCCTGAATCAATTAAAATGGAAATGGTTTGGTTGTTGATCTTACCTTCCACTTCAATCATATGTGACTGAAACTCATCTTGCTTATTGTCTAGGGCTGCATAGATCCTAGGTACATTTCTACCCATGTCCTCCACTATCTTAGCTTGTTGTACATTGTGAACAGTCCTCATTTTTTCAACTCTATGAGGACAATATATATACGTATGATTTTCCCCACAACCCCAACATTTAATAGGTGGTTGCCTTGGAATTTTTCCCCATGTCTCAATCATTTTGGGTTCTATAGAAGTTAGTTGTCACTAAGGATTATTTTTGAAGAATGGTGGCTTAGTACCCTTCTTCCTCTGTTCCATCTTTTTTTTTTCTTCTCTTCCCAAGCTTTTTGGAAAGTTGGCCTTCCTTTATGTTGATCACAAAGGAATTTAACTTGCCTTATGGTCTCCTCCAATGTTTTTGGAACATCATATTGTATATTATCACTAATGAATGATGGAAGCCAACTCAAATACCTATGAATATTAACTTGCTCTTCCTTGATGAAAAAAACATACTTTAGCAGTTCTAAACACCTTCTTTCATATTCATCAATGGTCATACTCCTAAGCTTGAGTTCAAAGAACTCCTTCATTTTCTTGTCATATTATCTCTTAGTCAAGTATTTCTTTTGAAAATACTTCTTGAATTCATTCCAAGTAAGATTTTTCTCATTAATGTGTTTCACTTGCACAAACTGGTCCCACCACATGGGTGCCTTTCCCTTGATCTTATATATGGAAATTATTCCTTCTGCATGTGAAGAGTAATTATAGAATTGAAAATGCTTCCTCATGCCTAGAAGCCATGTCTCTACATCTTCATCCTTCTTGTGATCAACATCAAATGTAGGAGGATTGATTTTGTTCATTTATCCTTGTAGATAATCCACTCGAGACCTCCTCTTATGCTTCCTGAGAGGGGATGGAATTGAACTACTCTGTCCTCTCCTAGTGGAATGCCCTGGGGAGTGATGGTGATGTTTTGCCAACACTTATTGTTCCTCTCCTCTCATCATGATACCTGTGACTTCCTGATTTGCTTGAGGCATTCTCCTTATCCATATTCTTTTATGTTATGTCCAAGATCTGAAATAACTTTATGTTGAAGTCCTCATGCTGCTCCTTGGATTTCATAAGCCTCTCATTATCATATTTATAAATTTGGAAATCCTTCTGCAAACTTTTAATGGTCTCCACCAAGTTTATGTTTTCTTCCTTTCCTTCTCCATGACCATTTGAGTGTGTAACTTCATTACCCATATTGACATACATTCCTCTGATCTCATCATTCTGACTATAAAACCCCTATGTATCTTCCATCCCTCTAAAATCCATGTTGATTCTATTTTGATATAAATGTTGTTAACTCTGCAAAATGTGCATCCAACAGAACCTGTTAGGCTAATTGATTTATCAATTGCATAAAATTATGAACAATTCTGGTTCAATAATGAATCAAAATTATTTCTTCTGATTTCCTGAAAATTTGGCTACCTAGATCAATTTTATTGGTGAGGAATTATATTCTACTATCCAAGACCTTTCCAATGCCTTCTTCCATACTCAATTTTGAGTCTTGAGCATAAATTTATGGTTATTTGAAAAATTATTCTTTCTGTGAGGGAAATCCTTGTACATGTGATCTTCTTTGGGAGTAGAATTATCTCTGAGACCCATGTTGGATCCTATCTTAAGGTTCATATGCACCTTTTATTTTCCCTCAAATGCAGGTCTACACAATTCAGAAACCCGCGGGATTCTTCTTTAAGCCCCTTTCTATCTAAAAAAATTCAATTTTCGAGCACTAGCCCCTTTCTATCTAAAAAAATTCAATTTTCGAGCACTAGCCCCTTTACTTTTGCCCCAATACTCATGTGACTGCGGGCTAGAACCATAACCTTACCTAAATGGCACTTATTTGGAGCTTTGGGACCTCAAAGCTCCAGATCTTTGGAATTCATAGGTTTCTCCCTCAACACACTCCAAATTCCTCGAATGTTGAATTGGCAAATTCCTGAACGAGTGCTTCTTCAAAGATTCAAGATTCTAGTGCTTCAGAGCTTCGGGCTTCAAAATATTTTCCAACACAACACAATACTTCCCCTAAACGCCGAAGTGGTGAAACCCCCAAACTGGAGATTTTCTGGAGCTTTAGGAATCTGACGCTCCGAAGCATCGAGCTTCATAATATTTCTCAACACAACACCACAATACCTCCGAACCGTCGAAGGCCAAATTTGAGATCGACGAATATATCCCCTCGTGCAGCCAACAACTGGGATCCCCTTAGAAACTCCATTATTTGGAAGCTTTGAGGCTCTAACACATGCTTCCTCCTGAATTGTCAAACGTTGAACTGGCGATGGACTGAGATCTACAATTCACGTGTCCCCATCAACAGATGAACTAGATTGGCTCTGGGCTTCGGGGCTTCGGGACTTTTCACGCCAGAACACCTTCCACCCACAATCCTCTAGAGAGTCAAATATATATACACTCGATAATATGCAGACACATGTCCCCCAACAACGAATGGTCCAGATTGACTTCGGACTTCAAGATTTTTCACACTAGCAAACCTTTTATCCACAGACCTTCGGATTGTCAAACTTATGAAGGTTCGAAAATATGCTAAAACATTTCCCTGATGACCAATGGTCTATATTTACTCTAGATTTCATAACTTCGATATATTTTCCTCTTGGACACACAAGAACATGTTTCTCCCAGAGTTCCAAATCTTTGAACTTCCATGAGATCTACGGCTCACACTTGCCTGTGTGCAGATTTGACGATTGGGATCTGATATTCTCCATAACACTTCTCCTCCTGGTTCAGACTTGATCGGATGAACCAGATCTATCCTTGTCCAATCCAATGGCTGACACTTATCCCTATGATCTACAACGTAGATTCACTCTTGGACTTCGGAGCTTCGGGGATTTTTCCTTAAAAAAACCGAAGTGGCAATGTCTGAATAGATGAAGTCCAAAGGACTTGGATATTTAACATCCACACTTCTTACCTTGATCTCACGTCCCTCCTTCTTCCGATCTTAGATCCAACAACTGGGAATTGATCTCCTTTGCAGTGCACTATCCTCTCCTATGGGTTTGATCCAATGGCCCAGATCTAATTTGGCAGCCCAATTCAATGGTTGTTGTGATTTATTGAACCACTACAGCTACTAAACTTTTGAACACAATCAAGGTGTGCTCTCCACGCCCTTCTGACACCCATGGAGGCATTGTAACGTGAAATTTGGCCATTTCAAAAATGATTCTCTATGAAATTTCACTTCAATTTCAACTTACTCATCCCATCCAGGCTCAGTGTTGAAAACCTGGCTCTAATACTATATTGTGGCATCCCCAGTCACCCCAATGTTGGGCTATGCCATGTGAAATAATTTTCTAACTATATGTGAATTTAAATCATATTAATATTGTGGAAATACACATAGTTTTATACAGAATAATGATGGAAATACACAATGTATCATACATAGGGAAAACCCATAACAATAAACGCATAAATAATGATGCAACATGTAATTTTAACACACAATTGAAACTTATATTTGAATATAAGACCACCAACTGCATGCAAACATTTCACATTCCTCCCAGCCTTAGATCACGTTACTCATAACTCTTAGCAGTGGGTCACCCCCGATCTGGGAGTAAAATCTACCTAGGAAAAGGAATTTTTATCTAGGATGATGTATCTCAGACACACAAGAAGAACTATCTCACATGTGCCAACTCAAATTGATAGCCTATAGTCCCTCATTCCCCACATGCCTATCCCACCACAGGAAATGTGCCCCTTCTATTCTCAACATTGCTTCGGTTGCCCCATTTCATTTATGGGGATTCAACAACATGTCAGACAGGAAGTCTCATAGCCATGTAGCTACATTTTGGCATCTTCACGAAAGAAAATCCCAACACGTCTCTAACCTAGAGAGAATTTATCACGGGCCTAACAACCCATCTCTTTAGTATCCCATGGGTCTGACAACCCGCTTCTTCCGTCCAACTCTTCAGTTAACCAAGTACAAGTATGGTTTCAGTACTGGTTTGAGTACAATATTGGTACTATTGGAACTTAGGTATGCATCGCGTCCTTACCCCTTCGATTCACCTTATAACATCTTCTTAAATCTCGATTCTTTGTTTTGTTCTTGCTAAGTTATTCTCCACATTTTAATTTTTTCTCTTTAATTGATTCTTTTCGCCATTTTTTTTTTTTCTTGAGGGCTAATTTCATGTCATTGATTTGGTTTGAATTACATGTCATCAAAGTTACCACTAATAGAGCATGTAGCAGGTCGAAAAAGTCCTTTATTTACACAGGAAACATCCAAAATAATAACACAACAATTAAAAAGAAGCCAATTTCAAGCTCAGATTGTGGGAACAAATAGGTTAAAATTGAAACGATGGAGATCCAACGGGCCACTCAGATTGACGAATTTTGTGCATTCGGGGTTTTCAACATCGCGTAAGTTTTAATGAATAACATAGATCTCCAAAGAGATGAAGAGTCAAAGAGACAAATCTCTGAAATGTCGGAGTGGGACCTCCCTGTCACCTCACTTCGCAAGTTCATTCATCCAGGAGGTTTTGGTCCAGAGCAAGCACAGAGCCCCAAAATTTTGAACTGTCGAAGTTTCGAATACACATGGCACTCATTTTAGGTCATTTGGTTGCGTCATTCACCCATTTCCAAGAGACACGTGACACTCTCTTTTCATGACATGTCGACATAGTGATGTCATATGGACATGTCAGATCCAAGGGGTTATAATTTCGGGGGTTTTCAATTCATGCTTAGCATTCCAAAACTCTTGAACCCCAAAGAGTTGGGGACATGTGGCATCCATATGGCACTAACAAATGGCGCTCATCTGTTGAGACACATGGAACTCATTGTTGGTAACTTCTTTACATCATCCATGCATTTCCAGCTAACACATGTTACTCTTATTTTATTGACACATCACTCATCATGACATCACTGCCACGTTACTCCGCAACATTATCAGTTATACGAGAGATATGTAAGTCAGGAACTTAAAAGAGTCCTGAAACCCAAAGAGATAGAGTCCCGAAGTCTCGAAATGATGAAGATTAAAGGTAACCTTGGGTTAATAATTGATTAATGTTGGTTAATGACTCTGGGAAATTTTCCTCCTAAATATTTTGATCCAAAGAAAATGCAAACTCCTGAAGTGTCGGAGCCTCGAACCGTCGAAGTCCCGAAGTGATGACAGGATGACATGTCACTCTAGGTTCATACGACTTCAAGAGATATTCATGCTTCACAATCCAAAACTCTTGAAGTGTTGAAATGACGAACCACCAAAGTCCTGAAGTGACGTCAATATGCCACGTCACTCTGGGCCCGTACTACCCCAGGATATTTGCATGCTTCACCTTCCAAAACTCCTGAAGCCTAAAGTGTCGAAGAAAATGACACTCATCTTTCAAGACATGTGGTAACCATCTGGCACTGAAATGTGGAATCCATATGGCATTGACATATGCCATTCATTTCAAGCACCTTGGGGAACATCATCTACTCAATTTTGAGTGACATGTGTCACTCTCCTTCCGAGACATGTCACTTTGTGTCGATACTACTCTGGGAGATTTCCATGCTTTACATCTAGAAACTCCTGAATGCCGAAGTGTCGAAATGCTGAAGTCCCAAAGTGACGTCAGGATGCCACGTCGCTCCAGGACCTACCACTCTAAGATTTTTTCAACTCAACATAGTCTGAAATCACCAAAGTGAGGAACTTCCGAAGTCCCTAAGTCACTAAATTTGATGGCTAAAGTAGTCATAGTCTAATTAATAGTAAATGTGAGTTAATGACTCTGTGAGAAATTCACTCCAAGATATTTTCACGTTGCACATCCAAAAAATCCCGAAGTTATGAATTGTCACCATCGCTAAATAGGGATAGAGGAAGTCTAAAATTAGTAGACTAAGTTGTTTTCAGTTGAGTAGATTAGGGGTGTGTTGAATAAATCTTGTCATTCGATCATTTCATTTTTAGTTTGTTTATATAGGAGATCAAAAATAACATTCCATAGCCCAACAAAGGCACTAGGGTGTAGCTATAGTTTTAAGTTTCACATTGCATAAAGACTCCATAGCCCAACAAAGGCACTGGGGTGTAGCTGCAGTTTTAAGTTTCATATTGAATAAAGACTCCATATCACAACAAAGGAACTGGGGTGTAGTTATTGTTTTGAACTCCATAGATGCATGGCTGAGAAATAGTGGCACATATACATGGATGGTATACATAAACAAAGGTAAGAAAAGGAAGGTAGGAGCAAGCTATTGAGAAGTAAGGCAACTGATCTACTATTCTTATCACCTCACATGGAAGTTTTATCCCTAGTTGGAGACAATGTTGGATTTTAGGTTTGCATCGCATCCTTACCCCTTCGATTCACCTATAACATCTTCTTAAATCTTGATTCTTTGTTTTTTTCTTGCTAGGTTATTCTCCACGTTTTAATTTTTTCTCTTTAATTGATTCTTTGTGCCATCGTTTTGTTTTCTTGAGGGGTAATTGCATGTCATTGATTTGGTTTGTAACACATTTCATCAAAGTTACCACTAATATATCATGTAGCAGGTCAACCAAGTCCTTTCTTTTCATAGGAAACATCCAAAAGAAGAACACAACAATTTAAAAGAAGTGAATTTTGGGCTCAGATTGTGGGAACAAACATTTTAAAATTGAAACGATGGAGATCCAACAGGCCACTCAGATCGACGAATTTCGTACATTTGGGGTTTTCAACATCGCATGAGGTTTAACGAACAACACATTTCTCCAAAGAATTGAAGATCCAAAGCTCTGAAGTGCCATAGTAGGCCCTCACTACCACGTCACTTCGCAAGTTCATTCATCTGGGAGGTTTTGGTCTAGAGAAAGCACAAAGCCCTGAAGTGCCGAAGTGCAGAAGTTCCGAAGACACATGGCACTCATTTTAGGTCATTTGGTTGCATCATTTTCCCATTTCCAAGAGACATGTGTCACTCGCTTTTCATGACATGTTGACAAAGTGACATCATGTGGACATGTCAGATCTGGGGGGTTATCATTCCGAGGGTTTTCAATTTAGCATAGTCTGAAATTGTTGAAGGGACGAACTTATGAAGTCTCAAAGTCATTAAATTTGATGGTTAAAGTAATCATGCTCTAATTAACAGTAAATGTGAGTTAATGAATTTGGGAGAAAGACACTCCGGGATATTTTCACACTGCACATCCAAAAAACTCTCGAAGTTCTAAATTGGCATCATCGCTAAATAGGGATAGAAGAAGTGATATAGAGCCCCTACCTCAGCAGGGTCTGTTGACCTCCCGGTCTCTGGATTTTCAAATCCTCTGAGACAAAATGGCTTCTTGGTCCACACTAGAACCTTCACGAAAGAAAATCCACAGGTCCTTCTTATGAAACTACACCCGTGCTAATAAGCACTAGGAGTAAGTGTCCTCTCCACATGACCACCGACAGTGACCATGAACCCAATCAAAGGCTCTTTGCATTTCACAATTTTGGGACTTCCATTTTGAGTCGCTTCAACTCCTTAGATTCTAGAAACCCCCAAATAGGGCTAACAGTCTCTAGAGCCTCCCTTATTCTTCTACCATATGACCTCCATTCAAACCCTGGGGTCCACCTCCGAGCACATCGGGATTTCGTGTATCGGGAAGTCGCGATGTAGCTTTGCTCCCTTTTCCTAATATCTGAACTTGTGACTTCCTCACCTCAGATCAATGGTCCCGATTCCTCCACGATCTGATGGTCCATATCGTTTCAGGATTACGCGATTCATGACCTCTGAGTTACAGCTTCCTCCACACTCTTTCGACTCCTGAAATGTCGATATTTCAGAGGCTCCCGCTCCTCTGGATATGAAGGATACCCTTTCTTTAGTTCCTATGAGTGTTGAAAAGACACTCGAACTTATCCTTCCCATAGATCTACTGGATCCAACAGCCCATGGAAAATCGGTGTTTCTCCCTTTGGGAATTCCAACTGTCCATCAAGATTCTCGATGGTTTCTCACCAAATGACTCGATGTTTTTCTTCTTGAGCTTGATTTCTGCGAGGTTACTTCGACCCTCATCCTTCCTCTTAACTTCCCGTGACTCTATCCTTCCCGAGATTGATCCTTACTGCAAACTCAAGGATTTTAAGGAATCCTGCATGCACTCCTTGTGGCCTTTATGATAATCTCTGATTATCTGACAACTCCAACTCTACTCACTCCTTGCGACAGAGGTTCTTCAACCTCTCACTTGGGTTGGAAAAGTCTAAGACTATCCTCATCCTGTGCACACCTTGCACGACTATGTGATATACCTGCACTTCTATTGGTATAATATCAACGATATCTCTCTTGAGATTTTCTGAGGTAAGACTCAAGAACTTGTCGACGCACTCCTTGCATACTTTCACTTCACTCCTTGCAGGAATTCTCAGGAAGAGAAACAATTGAAACTCATACTCTCCTCACAAACTTCATACATTCAACATGGAATCACACATATATGGCATTGAAACAAATGCATAACAAAGAATATGATCAAGATGTAAACATACCATTCAATAGATATACACAACATTCATAATACACCATGATATTGAATCAAAGCATTCTTATATTAATCCAAGTGATTTTGTACATGGTTCAATAGAAATAGCTACCTGCTCATATAACTTCTACAATGTATGTTCTTCTCTACTCTCCAATGTTATCTTGCTCTACATCTTATGAGGGAGTCTTCTTAAGTTTTCCCTCCTATAACTCTAAGATATCTTATAGAATTAAAGAATACACCTACTTTTCATTTATTACAATAAATTTCCACAACCGACAGATGAAAGTGAATTCTTAATATTTTTATTACAATCCCCAAAACATTAAAGGAAAATATATCTTCCAGCTATTACATTAATGTGCCATCCTTTGAAATTCAAAATCCTTCCAAAATGTGTGCTGGTGTATATCCAATTGTTCTCCACTTGTGCTTGCTGACGATGCTCCTGCATCATACTCCTCTGGATGAAAAAAATCATGGAATCTTGTCCATGAGCTCCTGCACTATCTATCCATGTTTTTGGATATCTACTTCACTTTCCCAACTGGCATACTCAATCGGGTGTCCTTTCCATTTTACCAAATATTCAAGATATGTTTTCCTTCGGGTCTTCTTGCCAACTCTCTGATCAATGATCTTTTCCATCTTCAAGTTTTCAGCTATAGGCATCTTTTTGACCCATTGAATCTCCTCTTGATTCTCTTCTCCTCTCGATTCATCTTCTTTGTAAGGATACATATCCACTATGTTGAATATGGGTGATATTCCCACACCATCTGGTAATTCTATCTCATAAGCATTGGCCTCAAATTTCCATAAAATCTTACATGGTCGTATCGTTTTCATCTTCATCTTATTATACATTCCCCTTGGGAACCTTTATTTTCTGAGGTGTGATAATACTAAATATCCCACTTCGAATTGAATCTCTCTCCTGTGTTGATATTCTCTTCACTTGTATTCCTAGTTGGAACTCTCCAACCACTCTTCAATCTTACTGTGGAGCTTCTGCATATCTACTGCAAAATCTTCTGCTCCAACACTCTTGAAATCACTTTGCTCTAAGTCTCTAAACTCAAATACTCCTCTTGGATGCATTCCATAAATTATCTGGAATGTGCTTTGTCTTGTGATCCTATTAGGTGATTCATTATATGCAAATTCCGCTTATGGAAGAATCTGATCCAACTGACTGTGATTTCCATCGACTAAACTCGTCAATAAGTCCCCTAAACTTCGATTTACTACCTCAATTTGTCCATCCGTCTGAGGGTGATATGTTGAGCTAAAATATAGATTCGTCCCCAACTTCTTCCATAGTGTCCTCTAGAAATGACCAACAAATTTGGTATCTCTGTCTGAAACAATACTCTTGGGTAAACCATGAAGTCGAACAACTTCTTTGAAAAACAAATTTGCAATGTGTGTTGCATCACTGGTTTTCTGACATGGAGTGAAATGTGCCATTTTTTAGAATCTGTCGACTACCATGAATATGGAATCACAACCCCTCTGTGTCCTCGGCAATCCCAACACAAAATCCATGCTTACCGCAGCCCATGGCCTCTCTGGTATTGGCAATGGTTGATACAACCATGTATTCTGTATTTTCCCCTTTATGTGCTAGCATATTCTACATATGTTGAAAAAATTTCTGATATTTGTCCTCATTCCTGGCCAATAATACAAACTGTTCAGTTGCACAAATGTTTTATCATGGCCGAAATCTCCCGCCAATCCCCCACTATGCTTTTCCTTCAAAATGTTTTCTCTCATAGAAATCTTCGAGATACACAACTGATTTCCTTTAAATAACAATCCATCCTGAATTAAATATTCAATCCATTGGCTTCTGTCTCTTAGAAAAGGATTCTCACATGCTTCATAAGCATCCTTGAAATCAGAATCATCTCTGTACATTTCCTTAAGGATATCAAAACATAAGGTCTTCACATGAAACTCCTTTAGAATTAAAAATTTCCTGCTCAATGCATCACCAACCTTGCTATCACTTCCATAAATGTTCTTTATAACAAAAGTTAATTTTTGCATAAATTCAACCTGTTTTGCATGTTTCTGGTTCAGTTTCTTCTGTTTGGTTATAAACTATAAGGCTTGTTTGTCGCTATACAAAACAAACTCTTTTGGAACCAGGTAGTGCCTCCATTTCTTCAGCGCATGTATGACTACATAAAACTCTTTATCATACGTGGAATAATTCCTTTTGGCATCGATCAACTTCTCACTGAAGTATGGAACTGGTCCATTGTCTTTACTGAAGACTGCTCCAATCACAAATCCACTTGCATCACATCTCACTTGAAATGTTTTACTGAAATCTGGTAGAACCATAACTGGTTGTTTAGCTATTTTCTCTTTCAACAACTTGAAACTTTTCTCTACCTCCTATGTCCAATGAAAAATTTATGTCTTTTCTTGACTGTGTCCATTATTGGTGCACAAATTCCACTAAAATTTCTGATGAACTTCCTATAAAAACTGGCTAGTCCATGGAAGCTCCTAACTTCAAATATATTCCTTGTTGATGGCCATTATTTGATCGCTTTTACCTTCTCAGGATCCATCTTCAACTCATTCGAATAGATCACAAAACCTAAACAAATGAGTTATGTCTTCATGAAAGATGACTTCTTTATAATTATCAACAACTTCTCTTGCTGCAACCTCCTCATCACTAGAGTAAAATGTCTCAAATGTTCTTTCTCGGTCTTACTGAAGATCAATATATCATAAAGATACACAATTACAAACTTCCCAATGAAATATTTCAAGAATTCGTTCATCAACCTCATAAAATTACTTGGCACATTCATCAAGACAAATGGAATGACAATCCATTCATACAACCCTTCATTCTTCTTGAATGATGTCTTCCATTCATCACCTTCCCTCATTCTAATCTTATGATATCCTCTTTTCAAATCAATTTTTGAAAAAATCTTTTCCCCACTCAAGCAAACCATTAAGTCATCCATCATGGGTAAAGGAAATCTATACCTGATGGTGATTTTGTTTATATCCCTCGTGTTTGTACACATTCTCCATCCACCATCCTTCTTTGGACTTAACACTATTGGTACAATGCATGGAATTAAGATTTCTCTAATCAACCCTTTGTCCATCAAATCCCGGACTTGCTTCTTAACCTCTTCATTCTCCTGTGGCATAAATTTATACGCTACTTTTTTTGGCAAACTCACTCCTGGTATAAGGTCAATGTGATGGCGTATACTTCTGATGGGAGGCAATGAAATTGGTAATTCGTCCACCACTATATCAGCTAAATTCTCCAGCAATTCCTGAATATCCTCAGGTAGATCACTTATTGAAGTATTGGTCAAGATGACTCTAGTTTTTCTAACCACAAAAAACTACATTTCTTCATATTTCTTGACTTCATCCAGAAGTTCCTTCCCACTCATGAGAAGTATGGTATTGCTTGTTTCTTCTTTCACCTTCTTTTCTTCAATTGGAATCAACATATGCATCTTACCATTCTTCTCTAAGGTATAGGTATTCTTTCTTCCATCATGAATAACATTTCTGTCATATTGCCACGACCTTCCCAAGAAAATATGATAGACATCCATGGGAATTACATCACATAAAATCTCATCTTTATAACCCCCTATCTTAAATTCAACTAAACATTGTTTAGTTATTGTTACCTGATGTTGTTTTTGCAACCATGAAACTTTCTATGGACTCAGATGTGCAACTCTCTCCAATTCCATCTTCTCCACCATCTCTGTGGATACTAAGTTATATGTTCTTCCACTATCAACTATCACCTTGCATACCCTATCTTTGATTTTGCAAGAAGTCCTAAACAAATTGTTCCTCTAGATTGGATTTTCCATCTCTTTCTCTGGCTTCAAGAGAATTTTCCTCATCATTAAGGATCTTCCACCTTCTACATCTTCTGCCTCAACATTTGGCCTTTGTGCTTCTGAAATGTGAGCTTTTCCTCCTCCATCCCTTTTTCTATCGAGACATTCCCAATATTTGTGTCCTATCTTCCCACAAACAAAACACTTTACTTCACCTCCTTTGCCTCTTCCTCTTCCTCTTGCTTGAGGAAAAGTGTTCCTATCGGCATATTGTATTCCTTGTGAAATTCCTCCCCTTTCTCGATGGTTATGAGGTTTCTTCTCTTCATCCTTGGGCTTCTATACTCTATCCTAGGAAATTTATTTGCCTTCGATCTGACTTCTACCTCTGCCCCTTTGGCCTTTCTTTCGGGCCAATTTCTCTTCTTCCTTCAAAGAAAATTGATAAGCATCTTCCACATTTCTGATTGTCACCATGCTCATCTCATCTTGAATCTCATATCTCAGATCATTCATGTATCTAGAGATATTTTCATCATCACTCTCACGATGACCAGCTCTGATGTTAAGTCTATAGAATTCCTCTGTATACTCCTTCATTGTCATCCTTTTTGGTCTCAAATTCGGTATTCTTTGAAACATATTGATTTGATAATATCTGGGTATGAACTTGTCTTTCATATTGGCTACCATTCTTTCCCAAGATTTAATTCATTGTTTTCCTTTGCAACGCTTGTCAGCTTGTAGTTCATCCAACCACAGTGCTGCATGTCCTTTCAGTCTAGTGACAACCTTCTTTACTTTCTTATCTTCTTCCATATCCTCATAGTCAAAGTATTTATCTAGATCTCTAAACCAATCTAGCAGCTCCTCAACATCCAAGTTTCCTTCATATATCAGGATGTCCAACTTTTCTCTGGCGCCTATTCTTGCAATAAATTTAAATAGACGTTCCTCTGCAACATCTTTAGCTAAAAATTCTTCTTCTCCTTCTTCGTTCTCGCTTTCAACTTCACTGATATCTCCAGTATCAGGTGTCTGCCTCTATGTTGTCTCCATAGTATCTAATCGAGCACAAAGTTCTCTCATTTCCCTCTCCATGGCTGAATCGGGTAAAGTTATTTCTGGATGTCTCCTTGGTGACATTGTTTCAAATTCCACCACATAGAATTCAAATCACAACTGTCCTCTGTCTTCTCTTTCTTACATAAAACAATAGTTGTAATCTCTGATACCACCTGACGCAGAGCCCCTACCTCAGCAGGGTCTGCTAACCTCCCGTTATATGGATCTTCAAATCCTCTGAGCCAAAATGGATCATTGTTCCACACTATAACCTTCATTAAAACAAATACATGGGTCCTTATTATGAAACTACACCTGCGAGAATAAGCACTAGGAGTAACTCTCCTCTCCACATGACCATTGGGTGACCACGAACCCAATCAAAGGCGCTTTGCGTTTCACAATTTCAAGACTTTTGTTTCGAGTCACCTTGACTCCTTTGATTCTCGAAACCCCGAAATAAGGATAATGGTCCCTAGATCCTCCCTTATTCTTCTACAATATGGCCTCCAATCAAACCTTAGGGTCCACCTCCGAGCACGTCGAAATTTCACGTATCGGGAACTTGCAATGTAGCTTTGCTCCCTTTTTCTGATATCTGAACTCATAAATTCCTCACCTCAGATCAATGGTCCTGATTCCTCCATGATATGACGATCCAGATCACATCGGGATTTCACGATTCACAACCTTCGAGTTATAGCTTCCTCCACACTCTTTCGACTCTCGAAATGATGATATTTTAGAGTGCCAAATCAATGGCTCATGTTCCTCTGGATATAATGTCTACCCTTTCTTTTGGGCCTGTGAGTGTTGAAAATACACTCGACCTTATCCTTTCCAAATATCTACTAGATCCAACGGCCCATGAAAAATCGGTGTTTCTCCCTCCGAGAATTCCAACCGTTTGTCGAGATTGTCCATAGTTTCTCGCCAAATGACTCAGCATTTTTCTTCCTCAGCTTGATTTCTATGAGGTGACTTCAACCCTTTTCCTTCCTATGAACTTCCCATGATGCTATCCTTCATGAGCTTGATCCTTACTACAAACTCAAGGATTTTAAGGAATCACGCATGCACTCCTTGCAGCCTTCACAATAATCTATGATTATCTGACAACTCCAACTCTACACACTCCTTACGACAGAGATTCTTAAACCGATCACTTGGGTTGGAAAAGTATAAGACTCTACTCATCCTGGGCACACCTTTCACGGCTCTGTTCCTTACCTTCACTTATATTGGTATAATATCAATGATATATCTCTCGATATTTTCTGAGGTAAGACTCTGAAACTCGTCGACACACTCCTTGCGGACTTTCACTGCACTCCCTGCAGGAATTCTCAGGAAGAGAAACAATTGAAATTCATACTCGCCTCATAGACTTCATATATTCAACATGAAATCACACATATATGGAATTGAAACAAATGCATAACATAGAATATGAGAAAGTGGTAAACATACCATTCAATAGATACACACAACATTCATAATACACCATGAAATTGAAACAAAGCATTCTTATATTAATCCAAGTGCTTCTGTACATGGTTCAATAGCAATATCTACCTGCTCATACAACTTCTACAATCTCTGTTCTTCTCTACTCTCCTATGCTCTCCTTCTCTATGTTGACGGGCAAAATTGATCGTTCGTTAACTGAGAGAGTGGAACCGGTCCGGGGTTGTCTAATAACCCAAGCCGTTTGGAATGAACCACCCTGACGAGTTTAACGACTCCGTTGGCCGCTCTAAGGTCTTAAGAAAACCAAAGAGAAAACTAATCTAAACTAACTAATCTAATTAAAACAAATAAAACTAACTAAACTAACTAACAATAAATAAAAAAAACTACTAAATAAATTAAACTAAAACTAAATATAAACTACTCTAACTACTCTATATACAAACTACTAATTACTATTATACTAACCTTAATAATTAACCATCTAATTTCTAACTGAATACAACTTATTCACAAATATACAATATCTACAACTTGCAGATTTGAATAAAACCTGTAAAACTCATTTGTTTTCTGCCCTAAGACAACGAAAGATATATTTTTTATTTTTATGATTTTATGAACAAGGAATAAAACCTAGTGAAATTAAACGATCTAATATATTTACTGAAATTAAACGATCTAATATATTTACTGAAATTAAACAATCTAATATACTAATTCTACTTATAAACTTATATCTGATCTGTTGGGGTCCTATAATTATAGGCGAATCGATTCTTCGACTGTTGATTTGGCGTTTCTCTCATGATGACGAAGTCCTGGCTCAGGTGATTCTGCTTCCTCCCTCCATTCTTGTCGCTCAATCCTCCATCACCCTGCTGCATCCTTCATACACACTACGCCCTTTTCCCCCTTGTCTTTTGTCAGCCTCCATTATCCCGCCACCTTCACCTATCCATAAGCAAACAGACTTAGGATAAACAAGAATAGCAATAAAGTTACTATAGGTTAAAATTGATTAATAAACAACTAGTTTAATAATTGATTAATTATTAATTAATCAATTATTAATTAAGTTAAAAAATCTAGGTTAGTAATTAGTTAGTAACTAGGTTAGTTTTAATTAAATAAAATAAATCATAAAA
>ML778056.1:435224-468948 GCA_009831015.1 Picea engelmannii | reverse complement strand
TAAAAAACCACTTTCCTCAAAAATTTACCATTTTTGCCTGTTTTACCACTTCCTCTTCCAGATCGATTTTTGGTCAAACAGAGACGGATTTTAAAAATATGAGAGAGGTTTTTTCTCAGCACGGGCTGAGGAACAAAAGCCTCTCCCAGTTTTCGCAACGGAGATATGATCCGGGAGAATCAAAGACATCTTCGAGGCCTATTTTTCCAGATTTTCAAATTTCCATGACAGTCCCGATCTTGCAGGAGCTGTCACGGCCAGTTGGGGACGAATTTGGCAAAACCGAAGGAGGTTTTTGTCCAGCACATGCCCATATACAATAAACGATTTCATTTTTCTCCTAGGTATCATCATTGTATAGAAAATCACGTCTGATTGGATCCCTTTTTTCGAAGAAAACCGGTCCATCTTTCATGGCAGAAAGCTCCAAATTTTGTGGGAGTGTTGGCTATCTTTGGCCGAGGCAGTTAAACCGAATTCCGAAACTTATTGGGATGAGATATATTATTTATTGAGATGATTTTAATGTAAAAGGGTTGGACCTGTGAGGTTCCTAGACTGGACTATGGGTTATGTATGACCAGAAGACCTTTTTCTTCTCTGTAATTTTGAGATGAGCAATCAGCAATGAACATGTTTTCTTTTACAGGATTCCTGTGTGGTGATATTGGTGGTGTTTTTCTCTATTTAATGTTTTTCCTGTGATCATTATGTTTGTTTTCAGTTCTTATTATCAGAAGGAAAGTAATAGAAGCAGAATTTATTAGAAGATACTCTGCCTCTGAGCTTTTGATGATCTCTATGTTTTCTACTAAAGCTTAGTTCAAGAATTCTTAGCTGCTCCTGTGCCTAGTTTTTACCTCACCTATTTCTTCCACCAATCAACACCATCCATACTTAATTTGATCCATTATTTCCACTAACTTTCCCTGTGAAAGAACTTTGTCCAAATTTGAGAGTGAATCACCTTGTTTAAAGCGCAGACCCCATTTTCCCAATGGCCCTCCTTGTTGTTCCAAAACAATCATTTAAAAACCCCAACCCATGTTCTTCATAACTAGCCTAATATTCTCTTCAAACAAAGCTATATCATACAGAGAGATCCCTCTTTGAGTCTTGGAGGGCTAGATCCCAGACTCGAAGTGGTTCTGATGTTGGCTATGTGACTGCCTTACATCCTTGGGCAAATTACAGAGTGCTAACATAATGGCGACCATACAGGGGACTCTTCCCAGTAGTACACTTCAAGCTCCAGCTCTGATCACTGATGGTGGGCAGTGACCGGACACCAGAAGGATGAGATCATTCACCTGGCGACTCCGATCAACTCTAGACAGTGCCAACTCAAAGACTCCACTGGAGGAAGAACCTTAAGCATGGCCAAGCAGCCTAGAAAGACTAGGTACTCAAGCTCGAATTGCATTCAAGACATATTTGGTTTTATTTGCAATCATGTATTGTCTTTTTCTAAGCCTGATCAAAAGTATATTGTTGAAGAGTATTTTGACCATCATTCAATTGATGAGTCTCAAGAGATCATATCCCCAATTGTAGATTATGTACATGCTCATACTCCTGTGCACATCCCAGATGCACCTGTAGAAACCCTAGTGAGACATAATCCTCCTGCTTTGTCTCCTACTCTTGATAAACCTCTAGATGGTTGTAATCCCCTTGCTTCATCCCCTATGCTTGCAAAAATATGAGACCGATATCAGCCCCTAGATTTGCCTCCCATTCTCAATGACCTCCCTGTCAATTACATCAATAATCTTCCCAGGTTTGATGGAGAGAATACCAAGATCACTCCTGAAAAACATATGCAAAACCTTGAGGATTTCCTTGACCTTTATGAGGTTGAAGATGATGATGTCTGTATTAGGATGTTTTCCCTATCCTTGGGAGGTAAAGTTAAAGATTGGTTCAGAAATATGCCAGCTGCAAGCATCATAAATTTTCATCATTTCATGCAAGTGTTCTTGGATAGGTGGGTGAGCAGGGGAAATGTTTTCCTCCTCCTAGAAGAGTATGACCACTTGAAAAGAAAACCAGGGGAGAAAGTACAACAGTTCTCAACCATATTCAATGATGTGTATCATTCCATACCTGTGGATGTAAGGCCGCCTCCTGGTTTGGATAAATTACATTTCCCAGAAGCTTTTGATCCTGAAATGGCATTCCAATTAAGAGAAAGGAACACTGCAAGCCTTGAATAAATGTAGAACATTGCAGTTGATGTGGAGACCAAATTGCTGATCAAGATGTCAAAGTTAAAGGATAAAGAAATGGAGCAGATGAATTCATCAGAAGATAAAATGGATATTTTGGTCAGTGCCATGGAGGAGATGATGCAGAGGATCAATAGGAAAGAGGAGCTTGTTTTCCAAAGACATCATGGTCCCTTGATTTCAGAGAAAGAAAGTGTCACAGTTCCCAAACATTTTGCTGCACACCCTTGGTACCATGGTTTGAATAATGATTCATTCATGTATTCAATTCACAACACAGTCGAAGATGAATCTCCATCTCAACTTGTAGAGGAACAACCAGCTGATATGATGTGCATGTTTGACGACATTCCTTACTTGGATTGTCCACCCAAGTGGGATCAGTATGATGATGATCATGAAGCTGAAATAGAGGTTGACTGTTTAGAGAAACTGGCAGCATGTCATTGGCAGGAAGAAGATCATTTACCATTCAGATGCGACAATCAACCATTGTGCAATAGTCATGACAGCGATGAGGAATGTGCATAAAATGTTAGAGTAAGTGAAGACACTTTGTCCTTATGTTGCTCATCTTTTCAATTTCTAAAATGAAACTCTAGGTCAGTTGTAAATAGTGAAGACAGAAATGTCTCTGATCAATCAGTTGAAGATGCCATTAAGGATATGGAGACTGTTTTAAACCAAGAATCGCAACACTTTCCCTCCTTCAATTTTCAAATTCTTGATGAAAGCTTAGAGCCTGAGACAAATTATGATTTAATCCAAAAGAACTTTGTGCCATTGTGTTTTAAATCATTTAAAGTTTTGAAGGAGACTCTTGGACAAGTGGTGAAGGATAAGTACATAAAGGGTCAGGAAATTTCATTTGAGTCAACGCAGCAGTCTTGTCAGTCTTTTCGGGATCCAATAGTTGATCTGTTAGATGGCCTGTGTGGTCAAAATCATTCCTCATTCACCATTCATGAGATAAAAAGTTGTTATGATAGGTATATGTTAGGACAGTCAGCTACAAGGGTGTGTTCAATAGAGGCATCATTTCACAAACCATCAGAGCATCCACAGTCATATAGAGAAGTGTTGAAAGACACAGAATGCATAGCTGAAAAATCGAGTTTTGATGCTGAGTTGTTTGAAGTTGAAAATCAAAAGATGGGCCAAACCTATACTGATCTTGTAGCTACCTATATGGAGAAATTCTTTAATACAGGATATTTTTCCGTTGTTGATGTTTTTCCTATTGTTTGGGTTGATCAAATCTTATGCAAGGGAAATCACGATGGAAGTTACTCTCAAGCAGGAGTAACAGACTTATTTCTGAGTTTCATCACAGACAGTGAAAGAACAGAGCCACTAAATCAACTGCTGGATTGGCTCCATTGGCATTTTTTCATTACCTAGTTGAGCAATGATTGCAGTAGGGTAGGTAGGAAAAAATGAATAAGCTCAGCATTCTGAGCATCTCTTTTTCAGCAGTGTTTAGCTTAATTTGGTTTCAGTTACAAGATCAAAACAGGTACAGGTTACAGAATAAGATTTTGGGATCAGCCCAATGGATAAATCTCTGGTCTGCATGCTTAGAAGTTTGTGGTTCTTGACACCTCTTGAAAGAAGCTACCATCCCTAGGTGGAGCCTATGTTGGAGTCCTATAATTATAGGAAAATCGATTCTTCAACTGTTGATTTGGCGTTTCTCTCATGATGACGAAGTCCCGGCTCAGGTGATTCCGCTTCCTCCCTCCATTCTTGTCGCTCAATCCTCCATCACCTTGCTGCATCCTTCATACACACTGCACCCTTTTCCCCCTTATCTTTTGTCAGCCTCCATTATCCCGCCACCTTCACCTGTCCATAAGCAAACAGACTTAGGATAAACAAGAATATCAATAAAGTTAGTATAGGTTAAAATTGATTAATAAACAACTAGTTTAATAATTGATTAATTATTAATTAATCAATTATTAATTAAGTTAAAAAATCTAGGTTAGTAATTAGTTAGTAACTAGGTTAGTTTTAATTAAATAAAATAAATCATAAAAATTAGCTATTAAAACAAAACATTATAAAACAAATTAATAAAAACATAAAAAACATATATTAAAATAAAAAATATATATAAAAAACAATTATAAAAAACATATTACAATAAATAATAAAATATAAAACAAAAAGCATAAAACTTAAAACAAATAAAACAAAAAGAACAAAACATAAAATACTACGTGATAAATCACATAAAACTAAAAATTAAAAACATTTAACCCACACTATCCTAAGTCCTACTCCCCTCACGTTTCATTCCATGCACCACTCCTCACACCTCACTCCCCATGTCACATTCCACTCCCCATCCCCCTTACATCACCCTCCACTCACCACCCCCCACACCTATCCTGTTACGTCACTCCCACCTACCCCACCTCATGCTCCACTTACAAAACTCCCGCTCACATTTAACAACCAGCGCCCCTCCATCGTATGCCATGCTTCCAATCAATGGATAACATAAATTCTGGACGGGGGTCCGGAATTGTAAATAATGCTCGTGCAAATCTGAATGGCACAGAGATGAGCACCAAAATCAACGGCCCATATTAAATTCCGGACCCCTCGTCCATTCTACATTTAACGAGNAAAAAACCACTTTCCTCAAAAATTTACCATTTTTGCATGTTTTACCACTTCCTATTCCAGATCGATTTTTGGGAAAACAGAGACGGATTTTACAAATCCGAGAGAGGTTTTTTCTCAGTACAGGCTGAAGAACAAAAACCTCTCCCATTTTTCACAATGGAGCTACGATCTGGGAGAATCGAAGACATCTTCGAGGCCTATTTTTCCATATTTTCAAATTTCCATTAGAGTCCCGATCTTGCAGGAGTTGTCACGGCCAGCTGGGGACGAATTTGGTGAAACCGAAGGAATTTTTTGTCTATAACATGCCCATATACAATAACCTCTTTCATGTTTCGCCCAGGTGTCATCATTGCATAGAAAATCATGTCTGATAGGACCCCTTTTTTCGTAGAAAACCGGTCCGTCTTTCATGGCAGAAAGCTCCAAATTTTGTGGGAGTGTTGGCTATTTTTGGCCGAGGCAGTTAAACCGAATTTCGAAACTTATTGGGATGAGATATATTATTTATTGAGATGATTTTAATGTAAAAGGGTTCGACCTGTGAGGTTCCTGGACTGGACTGTGGTTTATGTATGACCAGAAGATCTTTTTCTTCTCTGTAATTTTGAGATGAGCAATCAACAATGAACATGTTTTCTTTTACAGGAATCATGTGTGGTGACATTGGTGGTGTTTTTCTCTGTTTAATGTTTTTCCTGTGATCATTATGTTTGTTTTTAGTTCTTATTATCAGAAGAAAAGTAATAGAAGCAAAATTTATTAGCAGATACTCTACCTCTGAGCTTTTGATGATCTCTATGTTTTCTACTAAAGCTTAGTTCAGGAATTCTTAGCTACTCCTGTGCCTGGTTTTTACCTCACCTATTTCTTCCACCAATCAACGACATCCATACTTAATTCGATCCATTATTGCCACTACCTTGCCCTATGAAAGAACTTTGTCCAAATCTGAGAGTGAATCACCTTGTTTAAAGTGCAGACCCCATTTGCCCAATGGCCCTCCTTGTTGTTCCAAAACAATCATTTAAAAACCCCAACCCATGTTCTTCATAACTAGCCTAATATTCTCTTCAAACAAAGCTATATCATACAGAGAGATCCCTCTCTGAGTCTTGGAGGGATAGATCCCAGACTCGAAGTGGTTCTGATGTTGCCTCTGTGACTGCCTTACAGCCTTGGGGAAATTACAGAGTGCTAACATGATTTACACTACTAATAAAAACAGTAAACAAACTAGTGACTAACTGACCTGTAAACACTCCCAATTTGTCCTGTGTATGATGACTTCGAAGCTGGTTGGAGGAAGGAAACTCACACCGGGTAATCCAAAAAGCTTCTCGTAAACGATAAGTTGCAATTCTCTTTGATTTGTTTATAGGCCAAACAAGACATAAAAAATCATAACAATTATATGATTTATAAATCTCTTCAATAAGGGAAACCTGTTATGCAAAAACTTATACTTAATAATCCAACTTATGAAGAAGAGAAATCTGTCGTTCACAAACTGAACTAAGCAATTGCTATGTTTTTTAAATGCTTGGAAGAAATCAGATATGGATTACAATGATTAAGTTATATCATTTGCAAAAGACTAAGATAACTAAAGTAGTCATTAACCAGATGCAAATAGACACACATAAACATAAAACAAAATATTGATATTATGAAAGCTAAAGCTGTAGCAGAATATCAAATTCTATCTCAGTCTGTATTAAAACTCCATATCCTTGTTCTCCCACGAATGAGGATCATATTATTACAAAAATGATAAGTATTTATAAGTCTCTCCATAGGGTAAAACCTCCCTGTGGATAATATCAAACTGTTTTACATAATCTGGGAAAATATCCCAAAATCAACTAAACTAGGAAACTAAAATGCAAGTTAAATATTTCAAGTATCCTCTAACTGCTCATCAAATCCACTGCAATTTCGAATTCATCTGCAATAGACCAAAAATAAAAAATTAGAAAGATATTTTATTAGCAAAACAATAAAAATTTGATCCTACAGACTTAGCTACAAAATCATCTGATTCTGTAGCTAGTCTAAAATAACATACAGGATCATAATCGAAATCAAATCAAATCTTTTAAAACAATTAAAACCAATTTTCTTCCAATGGTCATTTAAAACGAATCACTCAAGATTCAAATGATTTTATCTTTCAACATTAATCATAATCAAAAGCGACTCAATTGAAAACAGGGGTAAGAATACTATGTTTTACTTTCACCATAAAATCGGGTCAAATAGTAACAAGACTGTTTCGTATCCTATTGGAATCGATAGTAGATCATATTGTATGTGATACGATCTAATCCAACACAACCATTTTCTACTCGTTGTAGCTATAATGATATAACAAAAGATTCAGATCGTTTAATCAAATATAAAGATAGAAAGACTGTTTTGATTATGTGTAAATGAAATCATATGTAACAACATTAACCCACCCAAATTTGTGATTGATCCTTGCACAGTCAACAGACAGGATCGATTAATTGTGATCACAATCTTAATAGAATCAACATAAGTTATAATTGCAAACTGGGAAAATAATCAAAACAAATCACGACTGAGTTTAATATGGAAATAGATCATGAATCTGGATATAGTCTAGCTCGTTCTATGAATCAAATTCAAACAACATATTCATTGCAATATGGATCCAGCTGATAACATGGTGGAACTAACAACAAACCAATGCGAATTAACTGGCTGAGTTTATAGCATAGTTGTTATGAATTGAATCTATTCACGATTTGGGTGAATTTGTACAGAATCACATTGAAAATAATCCGAACTGTATTCATGTTGGTCAAAATCATATGAGATATAAAACCATACAATTAACCATATCAAAACTGTTACCAATCATAGCGTATACATTATAACCAAATCGAATTGAAATGTGATTGCGTTTAAAATTGAAGTATGAGAAACAACTTGTGTCTAGAATAGATCCAAACGACTTCAATTCACAGCAGAGTATCCATTTTAACTCAATAAATCAAATCAAATCCACACCAAGATCCAACAAATCGATGAAAATCCAATAAAGGCTAAACTAGGAAAACAAACTTCCATTAATCAAAGGCAAGCTATGTACATAGTGCATATAATGTGACATAGCCAATCAATGATGTGAACAAAGCTATCCAAAACCAAATTCGAATTCGTTATATAAACAAGCGATATCAAAACATACCTATGTGAGGCTGCTCAAATTATGCCAACTTAGAATTCATGACCGCTGTAGCTGATTCCACATTTTTAAACAAGATGGAGCCTGTCGTCCTTTGCCTTTTATTAGTGTGTTGTAGCTTAGTCTTTTGACTGGTAAGCAGTGCAACCTGGTCTTCCAAAGAGTGAATTATTGACTGTAGCATCGGCACATCAAGATAATATCTTTCTAACCACGAGATGCATTGATCATAGGGTGGCACTGTAGGTTTAGATAGAGCAGGAGAGGGTTTGGATGAATGATCGGGGGCTTCACAAGGCAGCTTAATGCCAGGGTAGTTAAGGTCATTTTGTAGGCAGGGGGGTAGGTTTGTCACAAAGTCATACGAGGGTTCGACACACAAACCTTCCCAATAGGGGTATTCGCTAGCCAAGAAACGCTCAACTTCCGAAGCAGAGTCCTCACTCAACACAATAGGGTTTAGTTCGACAGGAGGTTTCGTCTTGTTCCTTTCCATTCGAGAAATTAACCAGGCAGTATTTTTGCCTTTGTCATTTACAGTGGGTTTTTTCCTTAGGATTTTTGCCCACAGGCTTACCAGTCTCGCCATCCTTAGTCACAGAGTGAGGTAGGTCGATAGGTGAGTCAGGCAGGGTTTTAGGTAGCAGAATGTTATAGGGTACTAAGGGTACAGACTTAACCTCGCTCACCACAGGTTTGTCAACCTGTGGAGGGTTCGAATCCTCAAAATCATTCCGAGCAATGAAATTGCTCCAACAATCACCGTGTAGACTCAAATGACAGACCATAATAATCTTAACCATCCCATAGTGAAAAAGGCTACTATCAGCCTGGTTCCTTTTGTATTTATTTGACATCTTAAATAGGCTTCTATGCAAGTAATAAGGCATATTAAGTTGATAACCCATGAAGACCATAAGCAAACGAAGGTGGTGTAAGAAAAAAAACCCATACTGACCTTCGCAGGTGATAAACTGTTTGATTATCATCAATAAATCATGCCAACATTGTTTAAGCATCATTACCGGAAGACCTTTATCATAGGAGGTAACTTTACGCGACTGGAAGAGCAGTGTCCAAGGGACCTCTTCTACTTTGCAATTCTTGGACCATCGTTGTCCAGTGGCAGGAAAACCTGTGGCAAGATTGATAAACTGCTCATCAATTTGCAATTGAACATCGCCGACCTTGGCTCGACAACCATCAAAGGTCATTGCGAATTTTCGAGCTACTCAGAGGTTAAAACCCTCAAATTTCTGTATAAACGAGAGCCACCCATTTTCTTCGAGGTCACTGCGGGCACTGTCAAACATCAACAGAGCATGGCTCCCATTAGGTTCATCTCTCACGACTGGGGCCATGGTGCAAGCACATGGTAAGGGTTTGATTCGAATTTACCAATGCACAGGATCAGAGTCACTTGGTCTAACAGCAATGAACGATCAAAGGGGGAACACATTAATGTGCGCATGCGAGGGTGGTGGAGTTATTCACCGCCATGCATAATAGTTATGGCAAAGTACAACCAGCGAATTCCACATCTGTTCAATCAATCATAACATAGTTTAAAACCTTATCATTTGACCAACCAAAGAATCAAACGGTGGGTGTTATACCAACGTGCCATTACCACTACAGTTTTTCAAACCATTGTCATTCAACGTAAAATCAACCCCAAATTTTAACCATGCGCCATTGTATAAATGTTTAATCAAAAGTTTTAAACCATTGCGCCAATCGATATTTATAAACTTTGCAAGACAAGAGCCATAAAAAGATTATCATAAGGATAAAAAATAAGTCATGACCCTCATGCAATTCATAAAATCAAGTATAAACTCACATGCTCAATGCCTCATAAATTTAATAAAATCAAGTTACGTAATCAAAGTAAGTATGTCCAAAGAGAATAGTTTTAAAAGTCC
Source organism: Picea engelmannii (assembly GCA_009831015.1). Lineage (NCBI taxonomy): Eukaryota > Viridiplantae > Streptophyta > Pinopsida > Pinales > Pinaceae > Picea > Picea engelmannii. The sequence goes on along the minus strand of ML778056.1, from coordinate 458,947 downwards.
TTTTAGCCATATAACGATAAACCACAGGTAAGTGCCAAAGAAAATATCGATAATAACGACAATTCAAATAGTAATCGAAATGTGACCACGAAAGGAGAAGTTTTCACACTTACAGTCGTGAAAACTAAATGGAGACCAATTTGCAAGTGTCGCAAGAAATGAAAATATTGTCTATCTGAAAAATGCGACGATAATTTGAAGTTCGGAAGACATAGGTGTAGGCAGCTGATAGGACAATGGAAAAAATTGAATTGGCTCCCAACAATGGCGACACACTAGTAGAAGCAGTTATCTCTGTCAAAAGAAATAAATTCAGATTAGGACAACAGAGAGAATTTCAACTCAAAAACAACAACCAAAAATCGTACTAACATCATCATTAATCATTTTTTTCCAGCGGTGTTTTAAAAGACGAAAACCAATAACAGTCTTAAGGTCAGCAAGTCACGATATTAAAGATAAAATCTTCAATACTGTTGGCATGGCCACTACTGCCAGCAGGCATCCATAGCCTCGATAGGGTTTCCATTTAACCCACTCTGACATCTGTATCATGTCAAGAATTTCTAGATCAGAATAAAGGACATTAAAGAGGTTTCTCATATTTTTACAGATTTTCATGTACCCAACATTTCTTCGCTGCCAGCAGGCCTATTCAGTACCCTGACGAAGTTGTCTTGGCGTCATGCATGCATTTACCCGCTGCCAGCGGACCTGTTCAGTATCCCAGCGGGTTTACAAGCACTTCCCACAGCTCTTATTAATAATTTTATTTTGTTTTTCTTTTGTATATATATAGCTGAGCGGGGTGACGCTGAAAGTCTTGATATTTTAACATATTTTTTCAGACCTCATCAGAATATATATATATATATATATATTTATTTTTTTAACACTGTCCTTTATTCAGTTCTAGAGATGTTTTATAAACACAACTTCCTATGACAGGGAGACATCTTTTTGAGTCATTCCTTTACGAAAAAGGGACAGTGTAAAAAGATAATAGATGATCATGACAAACTTTGCTCAGAGATTGAAATCAGTAAACTTCTTTCAAATAACAAAATTTTCCAACATAGATATCATTTTCAGAAATATATCACTGATGTTTGTACAAAATTTTATAAGTTATTTCAGCGAAGAAAATTTTCTATGGTCTTGGTCTGAATGGCTCAGTGCACAGGTATGCGTATTTTTCAAGAAACACAAAAAACTGATCAATTCAAATCAAAACCAAAACAAAAAGAAAACGAAAGATGCAAACAAAAATGAAATATTTACATAATATACAAGGGTAGTTATCAAGCAAAGTATCTTTTCAGGGCTTGGCCATTCACCGGATAGGTGTCAAGTTGCCCTTCAAGATTCTATAATCGAAAGGAACTAGGACCCAACTTTTCAGCAATTAAAAATGGCCCAAGCCATAAGTTTTGAAACTTGGTGTGCTCACCCTTTCCTTCGTGTGGTTTGTCCCACTTTAAGACGAGATCGCCTACTTCAAAATTCCTATCAGAAGCAGAATTAGAATCGAACCATCTTTTAATCAATTGTTGATGTTGGTCTAATTTATGCTTAGCTTGGGTTCTTGCTTCTTCCAATTTCATCAAAGCATTAATGCAGCTTTCTAAAGGAGGACAATCCTCTTCTTGGACTTTTTGTGACAACTGAAGCGAAGGAAGAAGAATGTGAGGTGGCAGAATGACTTCTCTGCCATAAACGAGAAAAAAGGGGGAGTTACCTATAGCGGCCTTGGGTGTTACCCTATCATCCCATAGTGCGTTTAGTAGTGCATTGTGCCAATTCTTGTGATTTTCAGCCACGGTTCTCTTGATAATTTTGATCAAGTTCTTGTTTGTTGATTCTGCTAAGTTGTTACCCTGGGGGTAGTAACTAGCAGAATACTTAAGCTTTATGCCTTTCTCCAAAGAAAACCCGCTCATCTCAAGAGAAGAAAAGTATGAGGCATTATCAAAGACTAGACAATCAGGGATACCGAAACGAGTGATGATATTCGAATTTAGAAAAGCGATAACCTATCTGGTGTTAACAGTTCTTAGCGCAACAGCTTCGGACCATCGTGTAAAGTAATCTGTAGCTGTCACAATATACTTGTGTTGTTGCGAGGATGGAGGGTTAATAGGACATATGATATCAAGGCCCCATTGTTGGAAAGGATAATCTACTGAAACAGGTTGCAAGGGAAAGGATGGTTTTTGCAACCGCCCTGATGCTTTCTGACAGATGATACATTTACGACACAAGGAATGGGCGTCTCTAAAAAGCATGGGCCAGTAGTAACCGGCTCTTAAAAACTTATGAGAAGTGGTGTCACCACCGAAGTGACCACCAGCTTCTCCTGCATGCAACTCAAGCAAGACTTTGTCTGCTTCGTCTTTTTCAAGACAACGCATCAGTATGCCATCAAAATTCTGACGAAACAGTGTACTGTTAACTAGATGAAAGGAGGCGGACTTTAGTCTCAACGCTCTTCTTTTGGCGGGGTCAAGGTTATGGGGTGTTGATCCATGTTCAAGAAAAAATCTAATATCGTCGTACCAAGGACTTACGAGGTTTTGTGTGCAACAAATTAAACTCTGATCGCGTTGTTCTAGGTTTGACGTATCACTAACTTCTTTCTTTCCTATTTCTGAATCAACAACCAATTTACACAACCCTTGGCCTCTCACGATCTGAGATGGAGTGATCTCTAAGTCATACTCCTACAAGGAGGTGACCTAGTTGGCTCTCTTCTCTCCTAACTCCTTTTGCACTAACAAGTTCCTTACGACAGGGTAGGGGACAATGACTTTCATCCTTGACTTCAAAAGATAGGACCGGAAGTGCTTAACTTCTTTGAAAACAACGTAGGCTTGTTGATTGACCGATGGGTAGTTAAGTTCAGCACCTTTGAAAGAAGAGCTCATAAAGGTGATGGGTACTTCGTTGTTCTCAGAATTATTCTGAGTTAGGACTGCGGCATAGGAACGATCAGAGGCAAAAGTATAGAGTGTAAAGTCTTGAGAGAAGTCAGGGCTCATGAGAGACGTAGCGTCTATTATGGCCTTCTTTATGGCATTAAAAGCTTGATTTTCTATGGGTCCCCAGTGGTACTGGGTGTCTTTCTTAATCAGGTTTTGTAGAGGCCTAACCATTTCAGAGAAACTGGGGACAAATCTTCTCACGAAATTAATCTGGCCTAAGAAAGACTGCATGGATTTATTGGATGTGGGAGGGGGAATTTTAGCGATGACTTGAGTCCTCTCGGGGTCAATAATCATCCCATCACTAGACACAATGAACCCTAGTAGTTTACCCTGTTCTACTGCAAAGATGGACTTTTTGGGGTTTAAGGAGATGTCGTATTTACGACATCGTAGCAGAACTGCTCGTAAGTGATCTAGATGATCGTATTTGTTTTTAGAGTAAACGGTCACATCATCTAAGTAAACTAAAATGGAGTGATTTATTAAGCCTTGAAAAGCAATGTCCATTTCTCTCTGAAAGGTAGCACCAACATTAATCAATCCAAAGGGCATTTTGTGATAAGAATAAGTGCCCCACGGGGTACGAAAGGTAGTTTTTAGTTGGTCTGGTGGAGACATCAAAACTTGGTTGTATCAAGAGAAACCATCCAATAAAGATAGCCTCTCGGAACCAGATACCTGTTGCAGGATCTATTCCATGGGTGGGACAGGATAGTTGTCTTTGTCAGATGCTTTGTTGAGGTTTTGGAAATCGACACAAAGTCAAATTTCCCTATTTTTCTTCCGTACTGGGACGAGGTTGGAAACCCATTGAGTGTGTCTAACAGGAAAAATTATTTTAGCACTTGGGATTTTATTCAATTCTTTTTGAACGGTCGGTTCTAGTTTAGGATGCATTTTCCTCAATTTCTGTTGGAAGGGTAAGGTTTGGGGTTTCATCAGGATGACATGTTGTATGATATTAGGATCGAACGTTTTGAGATCATCATAAGTCCATGCAAAGACATCCTTGAATTCTTTAAACAATTTAACAAAAGAAGCTTTTTCTTGCTTAGAACATCCCAAGCCTAGATTGATACACTGAGGATTTTCACTAGTCCCTAGATTAACTTTTTTATAAGACAATGAGGAACTATTAGTTTTACAATTGACCATCTTTTTAAATTTATCTTCAAAATCATAAAACTTTTCTAATCTAACAACATATTTGGGTATGTAATTTACCATGTTCGATAGAGCTTCAGGAGATTTCGGATTAGGTATTACCGTAAAGTCGTACAAATTGTCGTCGTGTGTGCGTTCATCTATCACTGCGCCTTGAAAGGTTTCTTCCATGTGAAGAAAGTTAATGATCTGCTGATCATCGTCAAATACTCTCCAATTTGTGATATTGTCTGGAACAGATGGTTGAAAAAATAGCTCGACTGAGAATGCATTTGGGGATAAGCCTTCTGCAGGAAGAAGTTTAGAGGCTACATTGGCTAGTAAATATGCTTCAGCATTATTTAATCTAGGAATGGAATTTATATTGAAAGAAGAAAATTTGTTCATTAAACTCCATACCTCATACTGGTAACTTTTGAGATGCGGGGAATGACAGTGTATAGAATCTCTTACCTTCCTAACCACTTTTTCAGAGTCGCCAAAAACAACCAGATTTTGAATGTTCATATCCAGATCTTTTCTGAGACCTTGCAGTAAAGCCTCATATTCTGCAGTATTGTTAGTACATTCAAATTCTAATCTACAAGCCAATAATGTCTTGTTACCTTCCGGATCGATAATGATGTAGCCTGCACCAGCTCCTTCTTTAGACTTGGAACCGTCGAAATATAGAGACCAAATTTGATTTCCATCGGGCTCAGGGGACTGTTGCATAGAAGCTGTTGGTTGCATGTATGCTATGATCTTGGACTGCTGTTCTGGATTGTTGATAGGTGAAACCTCGGCCATGAAGTTTCCGAAGAAGGAGTCCATCCCTTGGACTTCAGGTGAATCAACAAGAGGTGTGTATGGTTCATTCGGGTCATTCAAATCTGTGACCGTGAACTTGAGGTAACGCTCATGATTCACCCTGATCTTGTTGGGTTTACCGTTCTCTGGAAGCCATAAGTGAGACCAGTCTGTTGCGAAGTAACCATGTAGCTGCTCTGACCAGTCCCTGCTCAAAAACAGACCATACACTTCTGGAATATCCACCACAATTATATCAATAACCTGATGAACTTTCGGGTTAGACGATAATCTAATCAATACATTTTTTAGTTTGCCTATAACTTTAACATCCGTTCGATCAAGTTGTATGATTTTCAAAGAAGATCGTTCTACTTCAGCATTAATCTTTTGGCAGACAAACGAAGGCATCACAGTAGATGACGCTCCTGAGTCAACCATACAATTATGCACATTTCTGTTGAAATTTTTGAAAGTTAAAAGAAAAAGAGGTACATTCTTGCGAGTACTTAGAGTAGTAGCTTGTGGTTTCTTACTTGCAGTTTCTAATGCTACTTTATCTACATTATTTACATTATTTACATTATTTACAGGGGTTACAGGAAGGCTTCCTTTATCTTGAGAATCAAGATTATTTTTAGTGGAAGTCTTCTGCAGAACTTTTCTTTGCACAACCTTGTTACCATTTGAATTACCATTTTTGCCGTTCTTTGAAATATTTTGCAACATTTTTTGTAACAAAAATGGAAACTTTAACAACTCATAAATAGAAATGTTAGCCCTTAATTTTTTAATATCTCCAACAACATCGTAATCTAATTTAGGGCTGACATTACTCTGCTTAGTTTCTACTGATTTAGATGGCTTTGGAGGTGAAGTCATAGTGTTCTCGGTAGAAGGCTTGTTGGTTGTCTTACTCCTAGTGTTATAAGGGTGAACAGTCTCGAAGTTGGCTTGAAAGATGCTGTCCGAGAAGTGTCCAAAGATGTTTGGAGAAGACTCTTCTTCTTGAACTGTTTCCTGTTCAACCTCCTCCTGAGGGATTTCAGGGGGCATCAAGTTATCTTGGGCTTCTAGAATTGTCTGAAGGGCACATTGCAAACTTTCTAGATTTAAGCCTTTGGGGTTTGGGTTAGGTCGGTTGGTAGGAAAAGGCTTTCGGAAAGGGGTCTTATAGGGTCCTTTACTCGAGGAAGCTTCTTCAGTCGACCTTTTTAAATCTATAACTTGATTAGACAATTTTTGTACAACTTTAGTTAAATTTTCCAAATCAGAGTTTTCAGGTTGTGCTTTGCTTTGTGTGGGTCTAGGGAGAATTTCAATCTTCTTTTTGGAAGAAGAAACGGTCTCAGTTTCATTGCTAGAAGAGTCCTTAAGGCTAAGTATATCTTTTTCAATCTGAGTAGCCTCCTCGAAGGCTTCTAACAATGTGGCCTTTTTGGATTGTTTAACCCAAATAGCTATGCTTTGATGTAAAGCTTTAGTGTAATAAGCTATTACAATACTCTCATCAGGCATAGAGTCTGTAGGGATTCAATTTTTCAGTGTTAAGAATCTTTGATTAAAATATTTAACTTTTTCTTTTGGGTTCATTTTTAATCTTGAAAGATCCATGACTAAGACTTCCGGAGGTTTACCATCTCCGAATTTTTCCAAGAAGCATGACTCAAACTTTTCCCAAGACACGATTGTATGGGGCTGTTGGGAAAATTACCAAGTGGATGCATTGCCCTCAAAAGTATAAGGGAACAACCTACAAATGACATCTTCATGTTCAACATTACGGAGTTTGATGGCTAACATAATTTTTTTGATATGATCTTTGGCTATCTGTTTTGAATCGGGATCGAACTTGGGAAGCCATTTCTCTGGGTACTTAGGTAACGGGTGTTGGGCTCCAGGTACAGCTACGACATCCTGGTCCAACCAGGGTCTAGCAGGGTTGTTCTGATTTGCCATTGGGGTAGTGGGTGTGGAAGGACGAGAAGGTGAGTTTCCTTCATCGGAAGAGGAATATCCTCCAGAAGTGGAAGGAGATGAGGGAGGTGGTGAAGGAGGTATCCCAGATCCTCCTGTAGCAGGATTTGTGATTGGATCTGTAGGATTCACAGTGAGGTTAGTGTCACCTAATTGTTCTCTGATATCAGAGAAGTCCAAAGGTCGACCCCATGGACAGTTTGGTTGCCTCAAACTGGCTAAGGCACTATGTGTTTTAATAAGAGATTGGAGGACAATCTCTTCCAAGTCACCACCTGTAGGATTAGGGGTTGCTGGCTCAACTGTGATCTGTGGATCTTCGGTTGAAGTAGTTGTTGTTTGAAGGGGAATATTATCGTGTGAACGGCTTCTAGTCACTATAGGTGAGCGATTAGGGGGGGGAGGAGTCTTGTGACGGTCTCATGCCATTAATTAAGTTCAGGCCCTCCTTCTAGCGCCATTTGTTGATGGGAGAAATTGACCATCCATCAACTGAGAGAGTGGAACCGATCTGGGGTTGTCTAATAACCCAAGCCATTTGGAATGAACCACCCTGACGAGTTTAATGACTCCGTTGGCCACTCTAAGGTCTTAAGAAAACCAAAGAGAAAACTAATCTAAACTAACTAATCTAATTAAAACAAATAAAACAAACTAAACTAACTAACAATAAATAAAACAAACTAATACTAACTAATCTAATTAAAACAAACTACTAAATAAATTAAACTAAAACTAAATATAAACTACTCTAACTACTCTATATACAAACTACTAATTACTATTATACTAACTCTAATAATTAACCATCTAATTTCTAACTGAATACAACTTATTCACAAATATACAATATCTACAACTTGTAGATTTGAATAAAACCTGTAAAACTCATTTATTTTCTGCCCTAAGACAACGAAAGATATATTTTTGATTTTTATGATTTTATGAACAAGGAATAAAACCTAGTCAAATTAAACGATCTAATATATTTACTGAAATTAAACGATCTAATATATTTACTAAAATTAAACAATCTAATATACTAATTCTACTTATAAACTTATATCTGGTCTAAACTACTAATAAAAACAGTAAACAAACTAGTGACTAACTGACCTGGAAACGCTCCCAATTTGTCCTTTGTATGATGACTTCGAAGCTGGTCGGAGGAAGGAAACTCGCACGGGGTAATCCAAAAAGCTTCTCGTAAATGATAAGCTGCAATACTCTTTGAGTTGTTTACAGGACAAACAAGACATAAAAATTCATAACAATTATATGATTTATAAATCTCTACAATAAGGGAAACCTATTATGCAAAAACTTATACTTAATAATCCAACTTATGAAGAAGAGAAATCCGTCGTTCACAAACTGAACTAAGCAATTGCTATGTTTTTTAAATGCTTGGAAGAAATTAGATATGGATTACAATGATTAAATTATATCATTTGCAAAAGACTAAGATAGCTAAAGTAGTCATTAACCAGATGCAAATAGACACACATAAACATAAAACAAAATATTGATATTATGAAAGATAAAGCTGTAGCAGAATATCAAATTCTGTCTCAGTCTGTATTAAAACTCCATATCCTTGTTCTCCCATGAATGAGGATCATATTATTACAAAAATGATAAGTATTTATAAGTCTCTCCACAGGGTAAAACCTCCCTGTGGATAATATCAAACTGTTTTACATAATCTGGGAAAATATCCCAAAATCAACTAAACTACGAAACTAAAATGCAAGTAAAATATTTCAAGTATCCTCTAACTACTCATCAAATCCACTGCAATTTCGAATTCATCTGCAATAGACCAAAAATAACAAATTAGAAAGATATTTTATTAGCAAAACAATAAAAAATTGATCCTACAGACTTAGCTACAGAATCATCTGATTCTGTAGCTAGTCTAAAATAACATACAGGATCATAATCGAAATCAAATCAAATCTTTTAAAACAATTAAAACCAATTTTCTTCCAATGGTCATTTAAAACGAATCACTTAAGATTCAAATGATTTTATCTTTCAACATTAATCATAATCAAAAGCGACTCAATTGAAAACATGGGTAAGAATACTCTGTTTTACTTTTACCATAAAATCGGGTTGAATAGTAACAAGACTGTTTCATATCCAATTGGAATCGATAGTAGATCATATCGTATGTGATACGATCTAATCCAACAAAACCATTTTCCACTTGTTGTAGCTATAATGATATAACAAAAGATTCAGATCGTTTAATCAAATATAAAGATAGAAAGACTATTTTGATTATGTGTAAACGAAATCATATGTAACAGCATTAACCCACCAAATTTGTGATTGATTCTTGCACAGTCAACAGATAGGATCGATTAATTGTGAACACAATCTTAATAGAATCAACATAAGTTATAATTGCAAACTGGGCAAATAATCAAAACAAATCACGACTGAGTTTAATATGGAAATAGATCGTGAATCTAGATATAGTCTAACTCGTTCTACGAATCAAATTCAAACAACATATTCATTGCAATATGAATCCGACTGATAACATGGTTGAACTAACATCAAACCAATACGAATTAACCGGATGAGTTTATAGCATAGTTGTTATGAATTGAATCTATTCACGATTTGGGTGAATTTGTACAGAATCACATTGAAAATAATCTGAACTGTATTCTTGTTGGTCAAAATCATATGAGACATAAAACCGTACAATTAACCATATCAAAAATGTTACCAATCATAGCGTATACATTATAACCAAATCAAATTGAAATGTGATTGCGTTTAAAATTGACGTATGAGAAACAACTTGTGTCTAGAATAGATACAAACGACTTCAATTGACAACAAAGTATCCATTTTAACTCAATAAATCAAATCAAATCCACACCAAGATCCAACAAATCGATGAAAATCCAATAAAGGCTAAACTAGGAAAACAAACTTCCATTAATCAAAGCAAAGCTATGTACAGAGTGCATATAATGTGACAGAGCCAATCAATGGTGTGAACAGAGCTATCCAAAATGAAATTCGAATTCGTTATATAAACAAGTGATATCAAAACATACCTGTGTGAGGCTGCTCAAATTATGCCAACTTAGAATTCACGACCGTTGTAGCTGATTCCACATTTTTAAACAAGATGGAGCCTATCATCCTTTGTTTTTTATCAGTGGCTTGTAGCTTAGTCTTTTGACTGGTAAGAAGTGCAACCTGGTCTTCCAAAGAGTGAATTCTTGACTGTAGCATCGGCACATCAAGATAATATCTTTCTAACCACGAGCTGCATTGATCACAGGGTGGCACTGTAGGTTTAGACAGAGCATGAGAGGGTTTGGATGAATGACCGGGGGCTTCACAAGGCAGCTTGATGCCAGGGTATTTAGGGTCGTTTTGTAGGAAGGGGGGTACGTTTGTCACAAATTTATACGAGGTTTCGGCACACAAACCTTCCGAATAGGGGTATTCGCTAGCCAAGAAACGCTCAACTTCCGAATCGGAGTCCTCACTCAACACAATAAGGTTTAGTTCAACAGGAGGTTTTGGCTTGTTCCTTGCCATTCGATAAATTAACCAGGTATACTTTTTGCCTTTGGCGTTTACAGTGAGTTTTGCCTTGGGATTTTTGCCCACAGGCTTACCAGTCTCGCCATCCTTAGTCACAGAGTCAGGTAGGTCGATAGGTGAGTCGGGCAGGGGTTTAGGTAGCAGAATGTTGTAGGGTACTGAGGGTACAAACTTAACCTCACTCACCATAGGTTTGTCAACCTGTGGAGGGTTCGAATCCTCAAAATCATTCCGAGCAATGAAATTGCTCCAACAATCACTGTGTAGACTCAAATGACAGACCATAATAATCTTAACCAGCCCATAGTGAAAAAGGTTACTATCAGCCTGGTTCCTTTTGTATTTATTTGACATCTTAAACAGGCTTCTATGCAAGTAATAAGGCATATTAAGTTGATAACCCATGAAGACCATAAGCAAACGAAGGTGGTGTAAGAAAACAAACCTGTACCGACCTTCGCAGGTGATAAAATGTTTGATTATCATCAATAAATCATGCCAACATTGTTTAAGCATCGTTACTGGTAGACCTTTATCATAGGAGGTAACTTTACGCGAATGGAAGAGCAGTGTCCAAGGGACCTCTTCTACTTTGCAATTCTTGGACCATCATTGTCCAGTGGCAAGCAAACCCATGGAAAGACTGATAAACTGCTCGTCAATTTGCAATTGAACATTGTTGACCTTGGCTCAACAACCATAAAAGGTAATTGTGAATTGTCGAGCTACGCAGAGGTTAAAACCCTCAAATTTCTGTATAAACGGGAGCCACCCATTTTCTTCGAGGTCACTGCGGGCACTGTCAAACATCAACAGATCCTGGTTCTGATTAGGTTCATCTCTCACGAATGGGGCCATGGTGAGAGCACATGGTAAGGGTTTGATTCGAATTTACCAATGCACAGGAGCAGAGTCACTTGGTCTAACAACAATGAATGATCAAAGGGGGAACGCATTAATGTGTGCATGCGAGGGTGGTGGAGTTATTCACCGCCATGCATAATAGTTATGGAAAAGTACAACCAGCGAATTCCACATCTGTTCAATCAATCATAACATAGTTTAAAACCTTATCATTCAACCAACCAAAGAATCAAACGGTGGGTGTTATACCAACGTTCCATTACCACTACAGTTTTTCAAACCATTGTCATTCAACGTAAAATCAACCCCAAATGTTAACCATGTGCCATTGTATAAATGTTTAATCAAAAGTTTTAAACCATTGCGCCAATCGATATTTATAAACTTTGCAAGCCAAGAGCCATAAAAATATTATCATAAGGATAAAAAATAATTCATGACCCTCATGCAATTCATAAAATCAAGTACAAACTCACATGCTCAATGCCTCATAAATTTAATAAAATCAAGTTACGCAATCAAAGTAAGTATGTCCAAAGAGCATAGTTTTAAAAGTCCTTTTAACAATATAACGATAAACCAAAGTTAAGTGCCATAGAAAATATCGATAATAACAACAATTCAAATAGTAATCGAAATGTGACCACGAAAGGAGAAGTTTTCACGCTTACAGTCGTGAAAACTAAATGGAGACCAATTTGCAAGTGTTGCAAGAAATGAAAATATTGTCTATTTGAAAAATGCGACAATAATTTGAAGTTTAGAAGACATAGGTGTAGGCAGCTGATAGGACAATGGAAAAAATTGAATTGGCTGCCAACACTCTACAACTTAATTACAATTAGAATAATAATCCAATACATACGAGGGAGTCTTCTTAAGTTTTCCTTCCTACAACTATAAGCTATATTATTGAATTAAATACTACATCTACAATTAATGTTCAAAACTGAAAGATGAGAGTGAATGCTTGATATCTGTATTACAATCCCCAAAACATTAAAATAAAATATATCTTCCAACTATTACATTAATGTGCCATCCTTTGAAATTCAAAATCCTTCCAAAATGTGCATTGGTGTATATCCAGATGTTGTCCACTCGCGCTTGTTGACAATTCTCCTGCATCAGGAAGTCTAAAAATGACAGACTAAGAAAATTTTAGCAGGGGCTCCAAACCAGAAATGGATAAACCACACGTCCAAACCACAAAGAGAGTATTAACGACTACGAAAAAATGCCAGACAACTTACTTCTTTCCTCCAAGAGATAAGTAACAGAAAAACACTGCCAACATATTCAGTTATCTCCAGTGGCCTCAAACAACACACATGCATGAAAATGATTAATGCAGGACTTAGTTCTATCACTCCTAGTCATTCTCTGCCAATATCAGTTCATTCCAGTGCATGCATCAGTCCATTTTCATTGCTAGTAGTGGTTTTCAATTGTTTAGTTCAAGATTCTTTTAGTTTAATGAATAGTAAGTGGTCTTGTATGTGTCATAAGAACCACTCCTTTTTGTTAATTCAAGTTCAGATTATTCATTAACATACTCCAACAATGTGTTTTAGTTAAGTTAATAAGTTGTTTTACAACTAAGGTGTAGATCTAAGCCTCAGTTCCACATTGGTCGAGGGCCTCCACATCTGTGATAAATATGCATATTTTGTATGTTATAAGGGGGGACGTTTCTGGGAGAAAGAGATCAATACATCAACTGGTTGGAACCATTCTGTGCATGGACTAAATCTCTCTACCTGGTGAAGATACTATTGATGACAATGTGTTTGTGTCCAAATCTGTATGTGTCTCTTATATTGAATACAATTTTGATTTGTCTGAAGTACATTTATTTTCCTTCATCTACTGTATAAATTGTATTTATCAATATGCAACCTGTGATAACAGCTATTCTTTGATGAATATTTTGTTTTGTTGCAACCTATGGGAATAACTGTGTTTTCGGTACATGTTTAAGGCTTGGAATGAAATTTTAAGACTTAAACTTCTAGCAGTAGATTGTTCATTGAATGGTTTTTTGTTTTTCTTTGTTTCTTACCTTTACTGTCTCACTTGTCTATCCTTAGTGTGCCACCAACCAAGGATGACCCTCGTCCATGTCATTTGGCCAACCAAATCAGGCTCATGTCTTTGTAAACCAACCCTCTAACTGACCCATAAATAAAAAAACTGACCATTCCTAACTTGAGGTGGCCTAGCTTTTCCCTTTAGCAGTCAGATGCAGAGTTTAGGACCAATAGGTAAAGTCATGGTAACAAGAAATTACAGAGGACACCTCCAAATTCATGAGTGAAGGAATGGAGGAAAAATGGAATCCCACAAAAAATGCACTAAATCCAAGCTCTTTGTATGCATGTTCCTAACTTGACACTTGTCAGGTTGAGAGCTACATTGACCCACTTTTCCTCATCCTTAGAACTTAGGAGAAAAATAATTATCCATACTTTATATTTTAAGGAATATTAGTATAATATTCCTTTTTGGCTGAAGCTCCCTATCTTATCCCCTTAACCTTAAATTTTAGCCCCCCTTTCCCTAACTAGTGGAATTTAGTCCCCCATACCCTTTACATGGTTGTTTTGCATGCAGTTATGTGTTTTTCATTAATATTTTCATGTAAATGAATTTAATTTTACATTACAAACATACTGTCATTTCTACATCCTGGCTCACCATCTAAAGTATATATGTATTAACATTTACAATTGTGGTTCGGCCTTCTATTATTACAATGAAGGAGAAATTTCCTTGGAGGTTGAAGTGAACATTTGAGGTGTACGTTCATTACATGAAGGAATAAATGTCTTTTCAACCCATGGGTATTTTGATGGAACTTAAAAAAAAAACTGTCACAAAGTAATACCCACCCTGGTGTGAGTATGTGCTAATGTCGAACATTAGGGGGGTCAACGAAATCAAAGAGAAATAATGACTCTCTTTGTCCTATTTGAGGCTCATCATTTATGTGTAAATAAGAACAAAGATACTGCAATAGTCCTAGAAATTGGTGTTGAGGTAGACATGAATGAGGTTGAAACTACAAAGAGAGAAGTTCCCATTGAAATCAATTGATCAACATGGTACTAGGTATTGACTTGTAAGAGTGATGTGTGTCTAGTAAGGATGGATGAGGTCGATGGTAAATGGGAATTTGCACTTCCAATGGTAAAATCATAAGTGATGGATGAGAGTGGTGACAGGCAAAAAATTCAACTGGAAAAAAAGTGTCTAATGTCATGGGGATAGTCAGACAATGACAATGTATTTTCAAATTGTTACTAGATGTGAAAAGGGTAAAAAGAGTTCGTGGTTATGGGTGAAAAAATGGGGATCATAAAAAATGATACTGGGATGATTGAGGTTTGGATGATAATATAGGTGCTTGCAGACAATGTTGTTTAGTGTGAATGATCCAACCAAGGGTGGCGAGGGATGTTGTCGGTTAAAAAATGACGTTGTTGGGTGCGATGGCCTAAGTCTACTTTCTTTACATAAATAAAAAAGGAACTTGTTATAATTACCAAATGAATAAAGAATAATTGGGTTGGATGTGCAAGCATAGAGACAGGTGCACCAATGATGAAATGGCTCATCCTAGTGAGGCTAGATTGGTGTGATATCATATGAAGGGCAACAACCCCATGGGAAGGTATCTATGTAGGTGGGAGTTAGGGGATTGGATTGTAGATGATCAACTGTTTTTTGGGGATATGAGGGGCCACTAAAATTTTTTAGGTTCATTGAAAAGAACCAATTAAAAACTTGTTAGAATTTGGGAGTCCATGGGTGGTTAAGATAGAAATATGATGAGAAGAAACACAAAGTTCAATCTCAGAAGTGTGAACTACTTAGAATCTCGTAGTTATGGGATAAAACAAAATGGGTGTCATTTTTACTATGGGGAGAAAAAGTGTGGGATAACCCATGTGTCTGAAAATACTACTAGAAAACAACACTAGATTCATAGTGAAATTAAGTGAAGTTGTTGTGATACTGGGTAATGTGAACCTAAAGAAATATGTCAATTGGATGATACTAATATATGAAATTATTCACAGAGGGGGTGAATACATGCCATTTTTTAAGCATATACTTGAAGGGGCCATGGGATGGCATTAATTGAAAGTATTTTGAACCTAACGACAAGTATGTACACATGAAAACCAAATACCTGAAGTAAAAAAATACTTGACACTAGCAAACATGATGAGGAAATTTGAAAAACTGATAGTGAGAAAGCATACTTATAAATTGGGTGCCAAGATATGGGTCCTAGGGAAGGTGTGTGAAAAGATAAATAGAATATAACATTATGCAGAATGGAAAGTGGTGATCCGAATGGCATGAGTGGTTCGGAAAATGGGGATCTTGAGCTCCTATATGGGCTCAATGCAGTTTGGGCCCAGGTTGTATAAATGGCAGTGGAGCCCTCCATGCCACCTCATTTGTGCTTGAGGTGATGTGGATGCATGCATATCAGTGTATACCATGAGAGATTAATCTCTCCTACACACACATTATCTATCAATATCCAGTTTCAGGAGAGCGAAGGGTCCTAACCTCTCGATGATTTTGGAATTTTTAATTTCATTCCTAGGATAGTACATAAGGTTGTATGGATTTTTTTGAGGGGCATAGTGCAGTATGCATGAGAGATAAAAAGATACCTATGCACATCATAATTTGTATGTTTTGATCACCTGTATTGTACATCATAGTCAATTTACCCACATGTGCACTACAATCAACATGACTAAGGTGTTATTGACCATGTTGACCAATGTGACTGTGATGTGAAAAATCACATTGTTCAATGTGGGAAATCCGGTGATATTTGTGTGGGAATTAATATGATTAGTTGGTGAATAGTTGCACTAACCAATGTGACTATGTGAGAGACATATGTGTTGATCAACATGATTTTTTGAGAGATAGTCATGTGTTCCATGTGAAATATGAGAAATAGATGAATTTTTGGTAGGAGCAGTGGTTGACTAATTGTTTTGTGTAGGTTGTGATACTTTGGATATTACACCATACCTATTCGATGGTGAGAGATATATTGGGATTCTCTCCACACAGAGTTGATTGTGAACTCTACATTACACTTTGATATGGACAACTTTTTCCTTCTTAGGTTCTTTTAATCCATGTCACTATGCTCCTAGGAGTATATACTAACTTTTGTGGTCAGGATGTGGAGGATGAACCATGAGACATTTGAGGTTTGAGGTTAGATGTTGGAGGTGTCAACTGAGAATGGAATATATTTTTTGATAAGACTTTCCATATGGGGAGAAGTCCCCGAGGTGATGCACTATATGGATGGGGGAGTCACCGTGCAGGAATTAGTGGGTTGTAACTATGATTGCGATGACACAATCACCAGAGGATTGATCCAGGTGGAATGCATTTGAGAGTTGGTGATGTGGGTGGCCACTATGGTGGTGAGGATATATGGGTTATTTGGAACCTAACATATTATTAGGGCATAGATGATGATTGTGGAGTGAGTTCTCCAGGGTTGTAACTATACCTAGACCTTCTTGATGAAGGAGGAAATGGTATCACATTTGACGTGGTGTGCATGGGGCTAGGATGGTGAATTTGTGTTGAACTTTGTGATATGTATTTTATTTTTAGAGTGGATGGTGTTCTTCCACCCACAGACCAATAAGGCTGACGCTATCTTGAATGAACTGAGGGGTCAACATACTAGTTTGAGAGGGTGGAGGCTTAGTGGGGTGCTACTTCACTACAAAGTTTTATGGGTTCTGGAGAAAACCCCCCAGGTGATATTGGAGTACCTTTATGCCAGTATGGACTATCATAATGATCCTGACATTATCCCCCCCAATGGAGGTGTGGGACAATTAAAGTGAGTCTTATTTGTGGTTGATATACTATTGTTATTTTGATGTTTCTATGCAAGTTTTTATTATTATCTGGCATAGTACTAACGGGTATCCATATTTGTGTTTTCACATAATGGACCATGAGGTCAATATATATAAATGGTGCAAGAGACTGTAGTAGGATATCATGAGGAATAGATAAGAGGTGGATAATGTTGGTGTTATGATGATGCAGAGGCAGGGCTAGCATAATAGACATAGGTCGAGCCTATGGGTGAGGGAGTTGTTGAAGGAGATGCAAGTCTCTAAGGTTATATAGACGACCTCTCCCAACATTTTGATCAGGTATTGTGAGGAGTTCCTAAGGCATGATGGAATAAGGTCCAATATGAGGAGGTATTAGAGTTGTGCATTGACTTCAACACTAATTCACAGCCATTGGTATGACGAGAATTAGTGGAAGGATTCCAGTTAATGGGATGGATGAGACCACCTATGGTGTAGTTCCACCAGTAGGAGGGGGACCACTAGCTAGAGGGGGGTCTCTAGTTGGTGGATTTATTGAGCTTGGTCCACCTTAGATGTGATGGACTATGATTTTGATGGGTGGTGCTTGGTTTTTGTATTTTTTGATGTATATGGGTGAGGCCCACAAACTTTTGTATATGACATGTATAGGGGTAGTGTCCCCATTTTTGTATATGATCTACGAGCATAGATGTAGTGAGGATCAACCCGTTGTACCCATTTCTTAAACTTGATGATATATATACATACAGTTTTCGGTGTCTCATCATGTTGCATTATTTGTGATTGGATATTGATATGTTCTTGTATTTTATTTATGATACATGTTATGGATGTGATGATGAAAATATATATATCTATTTTGACATCTATGATTTGGGTGGGTGGTGCTTGTTTTTTGTATTTTTTGACGTATATGGGTGAGGCCCACAAACATTTGTATATGACATGTATAGGGGTAGTGTCCCCATTTGTTTGTATGATTTCCAAGCATGGATATAGTGAGGTTTGACCCTTTTTACCCCATTTTTGAAACTTGATGATATATATACATATATTTTTGGTGTCTCATCATAGTGTATTGTGTGTTATTTGATGATTTTGTGTTCCTAATTATATTCATACGTTCTTGTATTTGATTTATGATACATGCTATCGTTCTTGTATATATATATATATATATATATGTTGGATTACTGAGAGGGGGGGTTAATCAGTAATAGAGAAATTTAATCTTTTTTAAACATATAATCCAAGTGTTATATCAATGAAGCATGAACAATCATGAACAATGTGTAACACTGGGTCGTTACATTTTGGGAGTTACACTCCATGGTGTATGGGTCATAAAACATTAGTGTACTATGTATGTGTATGATTGTTCATGTGTTACACAGTACACCAGTGTTTTACGTGGAAACCTAAATCGGGAGAAAAACAAAGAATGTTTTTTCTTATATGTCTTGAAGAATTACATTCATTGGAAGCACCAAATTCCTTTGTTTTCCAGCTACAACTGGAAGGAGGCTCAAAACCCCTAGTTTCTCAGGATACAACCTGAAGGAAGCTCCAACTCCCCAATTCTATGGCTACAACCATAAGGAGGCTACAACCCCTTATGTTCTTCAGCTACAACCGGAAGGTGGCTACAACCACCTCTCCTTTCCCGATCCAACTTCCCTGAAGTAGAAGTAGAATGATGGAACCATTGTCACACTATCACTGTGAGATATACCGCTGTAAACCGGTACCAATAAATCTAAACCATGCATCAACCATGCATCAACTTGTACCTCAACCTGTACCATAAACAAGTGCATCAACCATGCACCAACCTGTAATCAACCTGTAACATAAAAGAGTGCATCCAACCATGTACCAAGTATGTACCAATCATGTGTCAAATACTCATCAATATGTACCAACATCATCAACTATACACCTCATCTATGACTCATCAATATGTACCAACATCATCAACTATACACCTCATGTATGTGCCAACTTATCAACTACTTGTGTCAACCATGTACTCAACATGTACCTCAACCAAAATCCTTCATCAATTTCATCATCCAAATCTGATTTGTATCTCTATAATAGACCTAGTGTATATGATAACATTCCTGCAAACCTTCCTTAACTTTAACAACAAGAGACTATCATTTTCATCAAACTTTTCTTTAGTCTCACATGCCTAGTTTTGGATTAGTCAACAACCCTAAATTGAAGTAATCATAACTTTGTACCTATAATGTATAAATATATGAAACTGATACAAAATATTCTTCAGTGTGTTTTATGCAATTCCTCCAGGTTTCACTACTTGGAAGCTCTCAAAAAAGGAGTTAAAGCAAAAATGGCATACCTTATTGAATTCTGGATTATTCTAGAGAGTGACCTTGTAGAGCGTTCCCCACACAGAATATTTGTTGAATTGATCTTAAAATGTTACACAGAATACAAGATACGTTATCCTAACCAACACATTTGGTTTCACTGAATATGGATCTGTTATGAAGAAGTTATGACGTTTTTACCCGAAACACTTGTTTTTTACTAGTTTAAGGACTTGCCACAAACCCTATTTTCCACGGAGTGTAACTCCCAAAATACAACGACCCACAACATGAATGTTTTACCAAATATACTTGGATATCTTTTCTCAATGGCATAGAAATTTCACGGTTTGAATCATTATAGAAAAAAAGTTATAGCGAAAATGGTGAGATGACCTGTAAATAACATACCTTAGAAAGTACCATCAAAAGAATTTATCCTTCCTTGCATTTCAGCCTTCTTTTATTTACCTTCCCTCATAAATTCGGCTTAGATATCCTTGATTACCTCAGACACCTATAGATATTCAATATGCTCAAGTGTGTCTAAAATGAGAGATCCTTGCCTCTTATTTATACTCTCCAAGAAATAGAATGACATGTACTATCCATATAGAATAGTATTATCTGAAAATATATCATAACTCATACCATTATCCATCAAAGAAACTTGGGTCCATTACCCAAACCTGGGGTCTCCAACTTCTCATGGCCATAATTCTCTAACCGTGAGGAGTTATGTGACGTTCCACATACCACCGGAAATGGAATGTCAATAACTATCCATCTAGGATATTTTCCCTGAAAAATTCACTTTCCTTCATCTCATTATTCCAAAATTAAGCATGGGTTCTCTTACTCCACAAAGCGTCTTCCCTTGAGGGATTTCACCATAAGGGGACCACTTTGGATTTCATCCATATTTACTTCTTAGAAACCATGAAAAAACAATAATGAGTCATATTTAGATCAAACAATATTGGTTCCATTACCCAAACCTTTATGCTACGGGGATTTCTTCAAGGGTTGACATCAATGACAACCAACCTTATTCAACAATATCCCCCTTTGGCATTGATGGAAAGACTCCGATGAAATATTTAAATCATATCACTCATGCTCCCCTTGGAACCATGCCTCTATCCTCTGCATCTGATAAATCTTCTCCCCCTGGAACCATGGCTTTGTCCTATGCATCTGATAAATATTATCCCCATGGAACCATGCTTCTATCCTCTGCATCTGATAAATATATCCCCCTTTGTCATCAATGGCAAAGGTATATTTCCATCTGGGGTTTCTCCCCATGACTGAATTGTCCTCTTATGGTGCTTCCTCATGTACATCTAAGACATATAAGATAAGCATTCAAAAAGCATTCATTTTGGAGTATAAATAACTCCAAGTCTTTGGTGAAGATATTCAAAGGCTTCCTGTGGAAGTGGTTTTGTAAAAATGTCCGCCACTTGTTCTTTTGTGCCCACATACTCAACTCTCATGTTCTTTTTGTTGGAAATACTAAAACAACTGAGAGGGGGGGGGTGAATAAGTTGTTTATGAGCTTAAACAATTTTTTTACCTTTTAAATATTATTAATCTTCCTTCAAGTGATCATCAACAATATACAACATATGGACAGTAAAAGTAAAGACCATCAATCACACATAAAGTACACACAAAGACATATTTTCACGAGGAAACTCATAAAGGGAGAAAACCTCTTCTTCTTCGAAATGATAGGCAGTCTTTTTCAGTTCTGTACATCATTTACAATTGAGCACCAACTCAATGCGAGGTTGCTACCTCTGTTTTACAAGATGCAACTTGTTTCAGAGAACCAACTCTCTGGTTTCTCTAGCACCCACTAGAAGGAAGCACCAACTCCCTGAATATTTCAGCACCAACTGGATGGAAGCACCAACTTCCAGTTACACAGGCTCCAACCTGCATGACAGAGAACACTAGTTCTCCCTTGCACCTCCCCGCCACCCTGGTTTCTCTGGATGCAACCAGATGGAAGCTACAACTTCCTGTGTTCAAGATCCCACTTGAACCTCTAAGGACAACAGTCCTCCCGAGCACCTCCCAACCTCCCTAGAATATAAATGGCTAAATAAACATTCAACTTTACAGATAAATCAGGTCTTACCAATCTTTCTTTGTTCTGTAAATCTGGTCTTCTGCACACTGTTCTGCAACTCTACTCTTCCTCTGTCTGTTCAGCAGGTATGCTCTGCATCAAATCATTCTCTCATTCTGCTCTTCTTCAACTCTCTGTTATTATGCTCTGCATTTCATCTCACCCTTCACATATGCTCAATCTCCTCCTGCACATCCTCTTCGTCTCTATTCTTACAGTTTCATTCTTTTTCACTTACCGAACGACCAACACGACACAGTCTATTTCATCTTCTTTTATACACACGAACATGACGATTCAACTTCCCAACTCATTAGGCAAAATGTCGACAACTATCTAAGAAACTGAAACGATAATTGATTCGCAATCAAGAATCTGTTTTGTTTAGCAGAATCGTAACTGATGAGTTACCTGTGTGTGAAGAAACAATAACCCTTAGATCTCATTCAAGTCTATCTGCGTCGATGGATGAACTTTATTAATATTGCCTTTAAATTGGGTTTCGGCATCTCGACATTCCTATGCCCAAGTATCTTGTCACTTCATGCCGCGATCTCTGAAGCTTTGATACAGAGATTTTCTATGCTAACTCCTTCCTCTATATGATGATGTCCATGACCAAGCACTTATACTTAAAGTGCTTTTCGCGAATTCATGTTTCGTGAATCTAGAGATGAGACATCTCGACTCTCCAATTTGCGATCTCTGAAACCCCGAAATGGAGCTTATATGGACTGACTCCTTCCCTTCTCGTGACCAAGGGTTGTGACCACAACCTTATGCATAAGACGCTTTCGCGATCTCGCATATCGTTGTTCCTTAGGTGGAGGTTCTCGTCACTCCAAGCCACGATAGCCGAAACTCCGAGATGGAGTTACATCAACGACCCAGATCCAAGCTTGATTTAACGACTGTGATTGAATCGCCATATCGCATATCATGATTTTGCATTTCTTGTTGCAGTGTTTTTGTCACTCCATGTCGCAATTCGTGAAACTCCGATAAGGAGTTACATCAACGGTCCAAATCTGATCTTGATCTGACGGTCGTAGTTACGTCGCGATTTCTCATATCGCAATATCTGGATTTTTGATGTTAATAATCTTTGACATGTCCAACTTGTGATCCTCGAAACTCCGACAGGGACTGGAATCAACGGTCCAGATCAAAGATTGATCTAACAGCTCAGATTACATCGTGATTTTGCAAATCAATATTACACCTGCTTCTCCTTGTACTTTAAAGAGCGTGCAGTTTATCCTTGATCCAACGATGGTCGGGTCTTGTGCTCGGATCTGACAGCTGAGATCTGTGTCCCTCTTCAATGATCAAAGATTCTTCTTCTCAAACTTTCGCTCATTCGCTACCTTCGATCATTCGCTGCCTTCGATCATTCACCTCTCTGAACTTATCTTCTGTTTTCCTGTCAATTACAAAATTGTTGTTCTCATGTCATCTTCACTGTTGCCATCAATGACAAGCATTCGCTGTCTGTTAACTGTTTGTTAAATATTTTCCAACAATCTCCCCCTTTGGCATTGATGGAAACACAAGCACCCACCTGTATTCAGATCTTCCAAGCACCCACATGTATTCAGATCTTCTCTCCTGCTCTTTTCTCCCCCTTTGACATCAATGTCAAAGAAGAAACAGTCTTCCCCTGATCTGTTGCAAAAACGTACTCCCCTTTTCGACTATAAGCATCTTGGGAAAACACCAGATATTCAATAAGTGCTCCCCCTAACCAGGTGAACAGATTAAAAACCAGGGATTATAACCCCCAACGTTTGACGAAGGTATCCAAAAGGGGTTGCTTCTAATGGTTTAGTAAAGATATTAGCAATCTGTTCTTTGGAAGGAATATAATTCAGCTGAACAATTCTGTTTGTAACTTGTTCTCGGAGAAAATGATACTTGATTGGAATATGCTTAGTCTTGGAATGAAGAACAGGATTCTTGGAGACACTAATGGCACTTGTGT
>ML778056.1:387272-413225 GCA_009831015.1 Picea engelmannii | reverse complement strand
TCAGGGAGTTGGTGCTTCCTTCTAGTGGGTGCTAGAGAAACCAGAGAGTTGGAGCTCTCAAACAAGTTGCAGCTTGTAAAACAGAGGTAGCAGCCTCACATTGAGTTGGTGCTCAATTGTAAATGATGTACAGAACTGGAAAAAGACGGCCTATCATTTCGAAGGAGAAGAGGTTTTCTCCCTTTATGGGTTTCCTCGTGAAAATCTGTCTCTGTGCGTATTTTATGTGTGACTGATGATCTTTACTCTTACTGTCCATATGTCGTATGTTGCTTGATGACACATGAAGAAATATTAATAATTGTTAAGAAGGTATAAAATTGTTTAAAATTATAAACAACTGATTCACCCCCCCTCTCAGTTGTATTAGTATTTCCAACATTCCTTCACTTTAACAACAAGGGACTATCATTTTCATCAAACTTTTCTTTAGTCTCACATGCCTAGTTTTGGATTAGTGAACAACCCTAACTTGAAGTAATCATAACATTGTACATGTACTGTATAAAGATATGAAACTGATATACAATGTTATTCAGTTTGTTTTATGCAATTCCTCCAGGTTTCACTACTTGGAACCTCTAATAAAAGGCGTTATAGAAAAAATGGCAAACCTTGTTGAATTTTGGCTTATTCTAGAGAGTGACCTTGTAGAGCATGCCCCACACGGAATATTTGTTCAATTGATATGAAAATGTTACATATCCTACTAGAGACTTTATCCTAACCAAAACATTTTGTTTCACTGAATATGGATCTGTTATGAAGAAGTTATGACTTTTTTACCCGAAACACTTGTTTTTGACTAGTTTCAGGACTAGACACAAACCCTATTTTCCACGGAGTGTAACTCCAAAAATACAATGACCCACAAGATGCATTTTTTACAAAATATAATTGTATATGTTTTATAAATGACATATCAATTTCATGGTATGAATCATTATATAAAAAACGTTATAGCGAAAATGGTGAGATGACCTGTAAATAACATACCTTAGAAAGCACCATCAAAAGAATTTATCCTTCCTTGCATTTTGTCCTTATTTTCTTCACCTTCCCTCACAAATTCAGCTTAGATATCCTTTATTCCCACATACACCTATAGATATTCAATATGCTCAAGTGTGTCTAAAATTAGAGAGTCTTTCCTCTTATTTATACTCTCCAAGTAGCTTCCTTAAAAACAACTTCTAGGTCACTTGGCCCACTTTCCTTATTTTAGGGTTAACCCACTTCTAATTTCTCCATTAAATTTTTTATTTAAATAATTTATTTTGTATTCAATTTGAATTATAATAAACTCATCACTTCACTTTATTATTTACCTTATAAAATCTCTTAAACCACTTTGACTACTTTGACCTTTTGGGGCTTCTAGATGACATATGAGGGTCCTCCAACTTCGTAAGGCCGTAACTCTCAAACCGTGAGGCATTATGTGACATTCCACATACCAAAATAAATGGAATGACATGTACTATCCATATAGAATAGTATTATCTGAAAATATATCATAACTCATACCTTTATCCATCAAACAAACTTGGGTCCATTACCCAAACTTGGGGTCTCCAACTTCTCATGGCCATAACTCTCTAACCGTGAGGAGTCATGTGATGTTCCACATACCACCGAAAATGGAATGACAAGAACTATCCATCTAGGATAGTTTCCCTAAAAAATTCACTTTCCTTTATCTCATTATTCCAAAATTAAGCATGGGTTCTCTTACTCCGCAAAGCATCTTCCCATGAGGGCTTTTAGCATAAGGGGACGACTTTGGAGTTTATCAATATTATTTCGTATAAACCATGAAAAAACAATAATGAGTCATATTTAGATCAAACAATATTGGTTCCATTACCCAAAACTTTGTGCTACGGGGCTTTCTTCAAGGGTTGACATCAATGACAACCAACCTTAATCAACACAATATATATATATATATATATATATATATATATATATATATATATATATATATATATATATTGATATTTTTTAGATAAATCATGATAAATGATACTTTGACTAATGTGATAAGTTCTAATCTAAAATTTCATATGCAATGCAGTCTGCAACTTGGTTTTCACTTCTAGGAATATATGTGAATGTAATGGATTCAAAATTCCTTGATATAAGTTTAACTTGAATGTAATTTATAAACAAGAAATGGTCATGAACAATGTAGACATTATTCAAATACAGGATGACCAACTAGGAATTTGATAATACGTTGTAGTGGCGAATGTGGAGGTGAGAAGCATTAGCCAGAAGCTTAATTGTGAAAACACATTCTACTTAGTTATTTGTAGCTATACCTAGGAACACACCATTGTAGTGGATTAATTTATGAGTAGGTAAATATATGGCCCAAGCCATCGAAGTAAGGTTATGATTCCATCTATTAGCACTGTCGAACAAAATGATGTGATATGCCATAGAATGATTCATCTGGTAAAGAAACAATGGAAATTGATCATAAATATGGAAACATTTGAGGTGTGTAAAAAAGATTAAAAAATATATGAACTTTTTACAAAAAAAAATATATGCACATAGCGATTTCTCAAAATAGGGTGGCTACCTAAGGGTAAAACCTCTTCAAATATAACCCATTGATGGGGTCATTGTTAAAATTTCTCCTACTCAATGCCCAATAGTTATCTCAAAATAAAATCATTTTATCTACTAAAATAACAACCGAGTAATCAACTAAACATGCAGTGGAAGAATAAAGAAGAAAACCAAATCAAGCACATGTAAACACCAATTTTTTTGGGTAGAAAAATATGGAAAAATCCTAGAGGGAAAACCAATGCTGAGAATGATTTTATTATTCTAAAATTAGGGCTCTTGTAATAGGGATAATGGCCCACTAAGAGAAATAAAACTGTAGACTAACCTGGCAAGGTATGACCTATCGTACGACTAGTTCTAGCATGCTTTTCAAGGCATACACAATTCACCTTCTTGTGAATTTTGTATATACACGTATGTCTACACTGGGACCAACGTATTCGTATGGAAAACATGTACACCAAGCTCTGTACAATATGACACTCTCCTATGGATTCCTTATGATGAACCCCACCTGCATAATCTTATGTTCTCTCTTCTCCTTGACTTGATCTCTAGATGGAAGTCCTTCTCCTTCCCTATATAATATCTCCTTGAATCAAAGTCCTTCTTGATCCAAGCTATAAAGTATAAAGTCTCCTTGTGTTTGTCAAGTGTATTTCTCCTTCCCTCTCGCCTTTATTTTATAATCATGAGTTATAATCTATTTCTAATCTCACTTGAGATTTATAATTACATGCTAAGATTGCATGCATGCTAAATTTTAGCATTCTCTAAAATAACTCAATTAACTAATTACATAATTAATTAATTAAATAATTTTACTTCAATAATTCCTTTAATTAAAGTAAATTCAAGAGTAGAAGGCTTTGGAAAATTTCCACATGTGTAGACACATAGACTTGTGTGGAAATACATGTTCGATGTTACCACTAAAATCAACACTCCCTCTTACCAAGAAAGGTATTTTGCACCACTCCAAGTCTGTCTCTGAAGAACACAAACTTCCCTTTCTCCAAGGGCTTGGTCAGAATGTCTACAACCTTCTCATCGATGGAAATATATTGAAGCTTCAATGCTCCCTTTTAGATCCTATTCTGAATGAAGTGATATATGATCTCATGATCTATGTGGATATCAATTACAATGATTCTCCAAAGGATTTTTTAACATAAATCATAAATGAGAAAATCGAAAAACGTAACCCTAGGAAATGAAGCGCAAAAAGTCATGCCGGCCCCAATGGGTAATCTGGTACATCAAATTGCCTTTTTAACATAAATAATAAATGAAAAAATCCAAAAACGTAACCCTAGGAGATGAAGTGCCAAAATTCATGTGGGCCTCGATGGAGTAAGTTGGTACATCAACTTCCTGGGGTTGTAAATTTTGCATACGATCTCTATTTTAGGCACACGATAGCTCATTGGAAAAAACTATTTGAGGAATACACATGTCTCCATCACAAATTGTCTAAATCCTTTAGTGTGACTGTGGTGGGCCCAAAAAACGTTGTTTAGGGCCTCAAAATGGCCCCAAAAGTTTAGGACTTGAAAAACTAAAAAAAAAAACTACCAAAATGGAAATTGGTCTTTGAGCCAGTGGAATAGGTGGGTGGCCACATATATCCACCTCGATCATATAAATATGATTGGACCTGTCATCGAATATTGTATTCTTATATATATTGATACAACTTTGATTATCGCAGTATAACATCGTAGGTGTGAAATCCTGACCAAATAAACATGTAAGAAATTTTCAAATCCAAATGGCTTCATAGCTAGCCATAATATCTACCATATACTTGTTGGCAGCCAATTCACATTTTTCTACTGTCCTTATAAGCTGCCTACACCAGTGTTTTGCAAACCTTGATTTTCATCTCAATTCTCAAATAAAATGACACTTTTATTTTTGCGCTATTTGCACACTTACCTTTGTTCTTGTTTTCACGACTGCAAGCGTGAAAACTTGGTTTTCAAAGTCACATTAAAATCGTCACTGAATTGTTGTAATCATTCTTGTCGATATACCCATTGCGTTTCCAATTTACTTATCACTATGCATTTGACAAGACTCCAAGATCCTTATTCATTTGGCATTTTTATATGACTTCGTTTTACAAGATTGTGGTGATATTATTTTAATCGAGTTTGTGACGCATTGGTGGTTTGATTTATATAGTTTTTAATCGATTCCCTTGACACATTGGTTTCATAAAAATAATTGGCATTGTGGTTATACCCTTTGTATAGATATTTTTCACACAACACATGTTTCATATAATCGGACCCTTGGTATTGATTTCGATTTATTGCTTTGGTTTTAAAACTATGATAAAACTATGGCTCGTGCAAATGTTTAATCCACTTACCATATATCCATTAGTTGATTGAAATGGCATAGTTTTTAACACATATGCATTGTGATATGCATAGATAAAAGCGTCGACGGTTGTACTACGGGTAATGACTATTCTGCATGGGCCAAAATAGCTCCATCACCTTTGCACGTTCTGTCATAAATGATTTCCCCCTATCCCAGGTCACCCCTGGTGTTTTCAGGTGAGCTTGTGAGTGGTCTTCCCCTGCGCATGATGTGTTCAAACCCTAGCCCCTACACCTTGCTCACCGTGTGCTCCTGTCTATGGAACCGGTGGTCCGTATAGAGCCGAATGGAAACCAAGCCCTGTTACTATTTGATAACGCCCGTAAGGATTTAGAGGACAGTGGTTTGCTGGTGTTTATACAGAGGTTCGAGGGTTTCAATATTTTTGTTGCACAACAATTCGCCCTTACCTTTGATGGGTGTAGGGATAAAGTAGGTGACATTCAACTTGAACTCCATGAAGAATTCATGATCTATGCTACAGGATTGTCAGCCATAGGCCAGCGATGGTTTAAAAACTCCAAAGTCGACGAAGTTTCGTGGCCTTTGCTATTCATATCACGAAAGGTTACATCATGTGACAAAGGTATGCCTATTTCCACACTTAAACCCAGGTGGTACGATCTTTTGATACTGGTTAAACAATTTATGACCTGTGAAGGTCGGTATGGATTGGTTTTTATTTATCACCTTCGACTGTTAATGAATTTCATGAGCTATCCATTGAACATGCCATTTTACTTCCTACGTAGTCTTTACAAAATGGATAAGAGGTTCAAATGTGAGAAGGCTGATAGCATCTTGTTTCACCATGGCTTGATTAGACTCATCATCGTTCACCATTTAAACCTTCATGGCGATAATTGACAAGCCTTTCTGTCTCGAAATGGCTTTGTTGATTCAGAGTCTGTCCAAATCGACAAGTCTGTGGTTAGTGAGACTATGGTCAGGCCACCCGTGCCATTTCATGCCCTTCTACCCTCTCCCAAACCCTCGATCTTCCCTGACATCGACCTACCCGACATCACAACAGACAAGGCTAAGGTTGTTAAGAAGCCTGTGAGTAAGAAGGTTAAGGGTAATCCTACTATCGATATAAAAGGTAAAAATAATGCTCGATTGATATCGAGACTTGCCCAGAATAAGGCTAAGCCAAACATCGATCAAAAACCCATAGTTCTGAGCGAAGACTCGGACTCCAATATCGAGCGCTTCCTAGCTAGTGAGTACCCTTATTCCCATGGTCTATGCTCCGAGCAACCCTATGACTATGTTTCTAATTTGCCCCCATGCCTAAAAAACAATCCTAGCTACCTAGGAATCAAGCTACATAGTGAAACCCTCGGTGATTTAAACAAAACATCGCCTGCAATTTCGAATCCTGAGCAAACATCATGCATCCAATGCAATGTGTGGCTGGAGCGTTATTACACTGATGTCCCATTATTGCAATCGAAGATTAAATCTTTAGAGAACCAAGTTACAGTGTTGTCGAGAGAAAGGGACAAACTTCAAGCTAATGACAAGAAGCATAAAACCACTGGTTCGATTGTTTTTAGGAATGTCGAATCGGCACTAGCCTTCACCAATTCCAAATTATCATGACCGAGTTGTTTTCTGATTATCCAGGTATGAATTTCAATATCAATTTCATTTTATGAATTGCTTGGATTAATATAATGAATTGGTTTTTGGCTTTCAATTAGTTCTGTTCATTATTTGAAATGATTCTTTCATAGTTTGATTATCAAAAACAGTTATGTTGTGGATCCTATACAGTAGATTCTTTCTGCTAAAATCAAATGTAGTTATGATTTGGTAATGTGATTTTGTCGTGCCCAGCTTAGTAGAAGCAATGGATTTGGTTTGACTTGGTGTGGTTCACTTTAGAAAAATTATGTTAGTTTGAATTAATGTGATTAATGAGGTTTGTTTTCGTTTAGATTTTGACTGCATATGACCTGTATAAGAGATTTT
The DNA here is from genome assembly GCA_009831015.1 of Picea engelmannii. Lineage (NCBI taxonomy): Eukaryota > Viridiplantae > Streptophyta > Pinopsida > Pinales > Pinaceae > Picea > Picea engelmannii. The sequence continues at coordinate 406,274 of ML778056.1, read as the reverse complement.
TGTGCTAAAATCATAGCACGGCTATGTTTTGATTTGGTACGATTTCATTGTGGTTGGATTCTATCGGCTCTAATTTAGTCTTTATGGTTTGATTTTGGAATGATTTCGTGGGCTTGAATTGGTATGATCATTTAAATGTGTTATGCGTCATTATTAGTGACTGGGTTGATAAATACGATGTAATCTAATAAACTCAAAACAATCCTGTTGACTTCCATTTACCAAAAATGACTCTGTTTTGAATTGAATTAACATTTTTGTTTGGATTTGGATTACATTCGACCTGTGCAAAAGATCTATCCTCTAAAACTATGGAAGCAGTGTTGATTCATAATGATTTCTACTAGCCTCAAACCGTTTCGATTCGTTCCTATTTGATTTGATCTACAAGTGGTTATTGTGTGCCATGATTAGCATGATCATTTGTATTCGTTTAATATAGCGATCCTATTGATTTCCTTTGGATTCAAAAATTATTTTGTTGATGGATGAAGCAACATAAACTGTTGGTGTTGATTTCAATCGGAAATGATTCCATTGCTGTCAAGTATCTAATACGATTCTGTTACCCGAAATTGTGATAACAAATGGAACATAGTACATCTATCTCTGTAATCATTCGATTGATCATAATCTTGTCTGCTCTCGAATTAGTATAACAGTTTTTTATTTGAATGATTCATTTGTTTTCAAATAACAATTAGATATTTGTTTAATAGTTTCAATTTAATTCTTTGAGTTTTGAATTGGTTTTAAAACGATTATGTGTTTGATTTAGACCAGCTACAGAATCGCAAGATTCTGTAGCTAGTCATTAAAATTACATTTTTATCAATTTTATAAAAAATATATCCTCTAATCTTATCTATTTTTGTCCTCTTGCAGGTACATACGAATTGCAATGATCAATTTGGGCATGTTCTAGCAGTTTGGGAGATACTTTGGATTTGGTTTTGTCTTAGGTTGTTAGCTTGAGTCAGAAACTTGGGATATTTTCCCAGATTTGTGTAAACTGTTTTGATAATTCCCACAGGGATGTTTTACCCTGTGGGAGGTATTTAAATACTTGTTATTTTTTTTTGTAAAAATAATCATCCTCATTGTGGGAGAACCAGACTATGGATTTATGATACAGACTGAGATGAAAGTTGATGTCTTGTAACAGCTTTCGCTTTCAATATATCAAACTTTTATTTCAAGTTTTATTCATATCATTTTGCAGTCGATTATAGACTACTTTAGCTATCGTAATCTATTGCAGGTTGATGTGATTTGATTAATGTGCAATCTATATCTGATCTCTCTCTTATTTAAAAAATACAGCAATTAATTTTTTTCAGTTGATGAATTACAGATTTCTCTTCTTCATTGATTGAATCATTTTATACAAATCCTTACATGCAGATTTATCTAAATGTTATGATTTGTAAATCATAAGATTGTTGTAAATTTTTATGTCTTGTTTGTCTTGTAATTATATTTGAAGAGAACAACAACTTCTCGTTTACGAGAAGCTCATGGATAATCCGGTGCGGGTTTCCTCCCTCCGAACAGCTATAGCAACCACTGCACACAGGACAAACCTGAAGCGCTACTTCAGGTCAGTTTGTTATTTCGTTTAATAGTTAGTTTGTTAGTTTAATATAAGTAGTTTAGATAGATATATGTATAGTTTAGATTTGTAGTTAGAGTTATTATTTTAGTTGCTTAGTTTAGTTAGTTTTTATTTTATTTCTTTTTCATAAAATTATAAAATCAAAAAACAAATAGTCTAGCTGTCTTAAGACAAATTACAAATGAGTTTTGTAGGTTTTCATTCAAATCTGTAATTTGTAAATATTGTACATTTGTAATTAAATTTGATTCTGTTAGTAATTGAATATTTGATTTTATAGAATTATAGTTGTGTAGTATTAGATAGTGAATTGTATATATAATAGTTTAGATTTGTTTATTAGTTTGTTTTAGTTGTTATTTTTCATTTAGATTAGTTAATTTAGAGTAGTTTTCTTTTTGTTTTCTTAGGACTTAGATCGGCTAACGGAGCCGCTAAACCCGTCAGGGTGGGTTATCCCAAACGTCTTGGGTTATTTAGACAACCCCGGACCGGATCCACTCTTCCAGTTGACGGACGATCAATTTCGCCCGTCAACAATACTCTACCTATGTTGAACTGAGTTCTACAAAATTGTTCTTCCTTTCGAACCAAGTAATCATTGTTGATCCCAATCCAAAGTAGCACCCCGAGGTGCTCTTTCTGTCTACTGCACTTCCTTCCCAATCTGAGTCAATATATCCCTGCAACTCTACTCCATCTCCTCCATGATATATCAATGCATACTACGTTGTACCTCTCAAGTACATGAGAACATGATTTGTGGAAATCCAATGCACCTGCCTTGGCTCTACCATGAACTGACTCAAGGTGTTGATAGAAAAACAAATATTTGTCCTGGTGTTGACCAAATACATCAAGGACCTTATCAACTTCCTGTATATCCTAGGATCTACCAACTCTAAATATGAAGTGATCACATTATTTATATTGGTAATCATAGGTGTAGCCATCGATTTACACTCGTTCATCTTGAATATCCTCAAGATGTATATTGTATACTTCCCTTTTCCAAGGAAGATATCTCCCAATACCTATCATACCTCTAACCCAAACAAATAATGCATCAATCCAATGTCCTTCATCTCAAACTCACTAGCCAAATATGATTTTCACCCTTTATTAATCTTCTCTACCTGTGAGAAATAAATAATAAACATACTGAACCAATATGAGAGGATCCTCTCCAACAAGTATTAAGTACAAGTTAGGATCCACCTCACTCTTGGTAAATCCCATACTATGCAAGTATCCATCGATCCTAGAATACCACGCCCTGGGTTCCTATTTGAGTCCATAAAATTCTTTCTCAATGCTACACACATGAGACTCCCTCCCATGTACCTCAAATCCTTGAGGTTTCTCTATGTATACATCCTCCTCGATGATCCCATTGAGGAATGATGTTTTCACATCCATATGATGTATCCTCCACCTCATAACTGAAGCAATAGAAATAACAAATCGAATAGAAGAATACCTGGTGATTGGATAAAATGTCACCTCATAGTCCACTCTCTCTTTCTAGGATAATAACCCTCTCACTAGAATCCTCACCTTGAATCTTTCTATGATACCATATGCAACATGCTTGATCTTGTATATCCACTTGGAACTCACAGTTGACTTCCCATTTAGTCCTGACACTATGTCAAACACATCATTCCTCATAATAGAGGTATACTCCTCTACCATGTGTTGGCACAGGGGAAGACCCAGGGTTCAACGCTTCTGGCCCTAACTACTGGCCCTTTCGGAAACACCTATGAAGAAGATGAAGTCTCACCCGAGGTAGAGGAAGGGGTGGTTGCAGGACTCCAATGTCTGCAACCTTAGTTGGGACACATATATGTGATTACAACACCTTAACATAGAACTTAGAGGTTGTCATTCATTATTACTTATCCTTTGTCTACAGTGCAGATAAACCCTAATTATAGCGTAGCACAGTATTCAACAATATTCAACACATTAAAGAACTAAGCACATCAACATAGATCAGATTTAGCATCTTATTCACATCATTAGGAACTAAGCTATCATATTCATCTAAGCATACATCATTGCACTAAGCATTAATCATATGAAATATAAAACAACCATAATGCACAAAGAAAACATAACACATGATATGCGTGGTTCATCCCAAGCCTGGGGATACATCCACCAACTCTTATCCTCTTTATTTTCTTCTGTTAATCTTCTACATGCACATAGCCAGAAGGTCCTACTTTGTATAGGACAAGAGATCTGCATGCACCTTGCCAGATCCTCCTTCCCCGAGCTAGGTTACATCACAAAGACTTTACATAGTATCTTATAGTCACTTGCACTTATCCTTGCAAGTCTCATACAATATGCACAAAGAATTTACAACTATCACTTGCACTTAGCACATTGGCCTTCACTTTCCCTTATCACCCCATCACATAGATGTTTATATTGTCCCCTCTTATAGTGCCTAGACATCTATTTATACATTAAAAAATGGTGTAGGCATGGGTAAATCCATGGGCCAACATCCCCATACCTGTTACATAAGCCCAAAACCCAAAAATCCCTAAAACAAGGCCAAGATCCCGCGATATCTGCTTCAAATTGCACTATGCCTTCGAAAACCTATCGAAGTCCAAAAATAGGTCAAACCTGACCAAGGATCTCTAAAACTTGGTCAAGGGACAACATGCCCCCAATAATCACCTATGACTCATCCCGAGTCACCTTGATCTGGGTAGCTCTGCCTCAAAAGCATCGAGCCTGGATCAATATGCTTTGACCTGCTGCTTCGCCAAGGCCTCCTGCTCGGTAAACTCTTGAATAATTTCCTCGTTCACAGGTCCCTCTAAGTGTTCTTCTACTGAAGTGACTACTTGTTCCAGCTCTGCTCCTCGACCTTCAATCTCCTCAAACAGTTGGCAAGCTTCGTCTTGGACTGGTTGGAGCCTTTGAGTCACTTCCATGACTTTTCTCTGTATGGTATGGACCTGTTGTTGAGCATTTATTTGTTCCTAGGATCTTTTTATTCTTTCAACTGTTGACAGGAGCTTCAACTATGACTGTACTGTCGCCTCTTGCTGCTTTTCCTCCTGGAGTTGTGACTGTAGTGCCTTCAGTTCATGTTCCTCAGTAAGTTACTCATAAGTTTGTGCACTTCTACTGCTAAGTTGTTTACATTCCAAAGCTAATGCTCTGATCCTCTCAACTGCACTCCAGGAAGTGGTTTTTCTTTGGTCCCGCACGTCCTGTGGAGTACTTGGTATTGTTTGTAGCTCTAGATATGCTATTCTTTGTTGAAGCTGTTGGATGGCTTAATCAATTTGTGCTACTTGATGCTCCACTGGAAATTCCTCCTTTGGTTATAATCCCGTCACATAGTGAAGTTCTTTGTTGACTACTTCTTTTACTCCACCCTACTTCTTGAGCAGTTGTTCTTTCTCATGTTGGATTTGCACTTTCTCCTCTTTGAACTTTGCTTGGAGGTCGTCCTTCTCCTATTGCGCAACTCGGCATTTCTCTATCACTTCCTCTTGGGCTTGTTTCAGGGCCACTGTGGCCTGTTCTATTTCTTCTTGTTCACGGTGAAGGCGAGATTCGGTCGCATTGGCTAGTTTGCAGAGTTGGGTAGGCTCATATCCCAACTATGTTTCTTCTGATCGTAGGGGCATAATGGACAATGTGTGGATGGAGTGAAGGGCTTGTTGTACCCCTCGCAGTTCTGCTTCAATTTTTTCATACATGGTCTCTTTATTAGCTTCATTTCTCTGCAAAATATATACTGAGGCATCTGATATAGGTATGATGATGAATTCGAAGTCATCAAATGTGAGCATAGTCTGCAGCTTAGTCTTACTAGATTTTGACTTCTTCTGCGATGTGGGTTTCGTGGGAGAAACATTTCTTTTGTGAGATGGTGCACATGGATGATTTTAGGGGATAAATTTTGCTCATGGGTTAATTTTCTATGGTTTTTCCAAAAACAAGATTTGCTATTCTAAAAATTATTCGCCCAAATTATAAAAGATAAAATTATTTTACCTTAAAAATCACCAAAATGTTATACAAACTATATAAAATCCTTATAAATTTGAATAATTTTATAAAAATATCGCCAAACATTTATAGTTGGCATATGAAGGATTAGTAAGATTCGCCAAGGTTTCTACATTTTAAAATAAATTTCCATCCTTAAAATCAACCCTGGAGATGGATCTACGTCATCAGGGGGATTCGGTGGCGGTGTTGTTTCACCTTGATTCTGTTGATCTTATTTTCCATTGTTCTCTTGCTTGTCTACTTTTTCATCACCTCCTCCTCTAGCTGATTCTGAATCAGTTTCTTCTTATGCACTGCTAAGCTATTGGACCTCTTCTGTCTTCTTCCTTCTGCTAGTTCCAGGTGTATCATTCCCTTCACAAGTGATCACTGAGCTTCCGATTAGTTCAGGATCAAACAGTTCTACAAGATCAGCAGGGATAAGGAGCTCTGCAGTCCATTCCTTAGTTATTTCTTCTAGGTTCTCCTCTGCGAGTTTGTAATAACTCTGTAGTACCTCTTTGTGGTTGTCTCCGCACACAGTGATGTAGATAAAATGTCTGTCTGCATGGAATTTGAAAAATCGCCTGAACCTGTGCAAGGTGTTTGACATTATACGAGGGACAACCTCAATAGCCCTCTTTAACTGCAGGTAGTGGGTTTGGAACACTGCGTTTGATTGCCATTTTTTTCCCATATCGCTCGAATACTAGATAGAAGTGAACTTCGCGGCTAATGGTTTGGATGGCTCTATTTCAGGGAAGGTCGCACCTTCTGGCATCTCCCAAGATATGAATGTGATGAGGATCAGTAGCCAGCTAAAATGGAACTCGTAGCCCTGATCCTGAGCTTCGCGACAGTCTTGGTCTAATTGGTTCACTAAGTACTTTGCCCAGTTCATCTGTGGCCCCTCCATGCATTTCCCTGCGAGGTCAACAACAAATTCTATGACCCGCGTGGGTCTATTCTTCCAGACTAGCTTACCAGCAATCCACTATCAAGAAAGGCACAATGCACCATTCTGGATGGAGGATACCTTGTAGCCTCGCTTCCTCTTCTCCAAATCGTCGCATGTATCTTTAATCTTCTGCGCTAGGGCATGGTCTCCAGCCTTCCTTGGGTAAAATTCTTGTGGGTCTGGTCCCTGCATGCTCAATCCGGTGATCCTATGGATCAGTGCAGGATCGATGGTGATGCATCTGTCTAGCCACAAATAGACACCATGGAAGCTCGACAGCAGGGTTTTAACGCATGCGTTAACCTCCTAGTGCCTTCCAAAATGGGGTATTTTCATCACGTTCAGAATTGTGGGCTACGCGAGGTCCATATTCCATGGTTGGGGGATTATCCTTGACTTATTTCCCTTCATCCTAGTCAAATACCTGTGGGGGGAGAGCATGCTGAAGTAATTGCGATACCCTAAGTTAAATTCGTTGTTATTTAGTGTCATGATCTTAGCCGGCTGAGGCTTTCCTATGTGTATCCCCTTCGACAGGTACACAGTAACTAAGGTGCAGTCGAAGTGCTTGGGGACACTATCACGATTCACCACGCTGGCTAGAGGTGGGATGTAGTTGGGAAGGATGGATGGGATTAACTTTGCGTTCTCCAAGTCATATCGATGCTTGGTTCTTTTCTCGGTGACAACTTGGGATGGTCTAGATCCGCAAGCGGTCGACGAGGAGGATTTCACTCCTCGCATTGATGAAGATTGAATTCTGACGGACATCACCTTCTCATCCATAAGTGCAATGAGAAATTCTTCGACAAACTTTTCTGCGGCGCTGAGTTCGTCTGAAATGCATGCCTGAGATTGGATAACTCAAATCGATGAATAAATTCTCAATGCAATAGAACAGGTAGTGAAGTCTCAGTAAGAACAACACAGTAACAATGAGTTCTCTTGTTGGCTTGGATACAATTCGTGAAAGTGTTCTCGGTGCAAAATTCGATGAAATAAGTAGACAACAATGTAATGAATCCCTCCAATGGACAAGAGGCCATCATCAATGTAGTTTTGTCCATTACGGTGCGGTCCCAATAATCTGATGGCGAGCTTGATGATCATAAATGCTATTCTAACCATTTGGGAATGTCAATCTAATGGTTATAATTCCTCCAACGATCATATCACTCCGCCATGGCAAAGTTCCAATATGAACTTCTATGATATTTCGACGAAGTTCAAATTCTGTTGACCTTCCTTCTGTGAATTATTCTCTGGAACTTCTTATAATTTATCCAACTTTTCTTTCTTCTTACTGAGCTTTCTAGCCTTCTTCCATTTGATCTATGTCTTATTATTCCTCTTTCCATTCTGATTCTTATCTCCTCTTAGCATAGTAGCTTCACGATGTTGGTGGTATTTCCTAAGGTTCAAGGTCAATACTTCTTCTTTGTCTGGGGTAGGTGCTCTAATCTCTTGTATAGATAGTGTTTCAAATCTTCTTGTGTTCTTTCAAGTTCGGCATCCAAGTTTCTGGTCCTTAGTAGCTTCGTCTGGTTTTCTTGTTCTTCCAGTAAGTGTGCTATTCTGTTAGCCATGAAGTCTCTTAATTCTTTATTTTTTTGTTCTAGAGCTTCCTTTTCTTTTCTTTGGGTCTGATCTTTCTCAATCCATGGTTTTACTAGTAACATAGCAAATGGGGCGTTGTTCTCAATAAATTTAACAACCTCAAATTCTTCTTCTGTCGAGGTGCCATGAGCACTCATAAATGTTTGGGTAAGTCTTCCACATAGGGTTATTAACTTTCCTCTAAATAATCCTATTCCTCCCAATGAAGGAATCATAGCAGACTTTCCTAAAATTTCTGAAGTTCTTTCTATTATAATATTCACCTTTGTTTCCTCATCCAAGATACAGTCTATGTCGAAGTCTCCTATTCTTGTCTCTATGCACTCTTTCTCTTTGAATATATCTGATAAGTTGATATCTCTATGGTCATTCAGGGTTTCTTTCATTATTAGTAATACAGTCTCTGATTCTTTCTAGGGTTCTTCCATGGTCTTAGTTTCTTGGCCTTTCTCAAGGTTTTCTTGTCTCATATTCATTCTTTCAACCTTAGCAATCATTCTAGGGAAATCCATAATGTCATGGTCCATAAATTTACAACAAAGACAACTAGGGTTTCTACCAGGGAATGCCTTAGAAAGATGTCTTGTTCTTCTACAATTGTAACAAAAAGTTAGTCCTCTCTTTCTCTTAAATGATCCCCAACCTTTCTTGTACTTCACACTAGGATCATAGTAACTAACCTACAAAAAAATCTTCCTAGGATCCTGCATCCATTTGTTCGTCCAAACATTCTTTCTATGCATAGGAATAACATATATTTCATTATTTCTATCAGATCTACTCATATCAAACCTTCTTTCTTCTAGTTGTGCCCTAGTTTTCAGACTAGGACAAAATTTATCAAACATACCTAGATCCATACTTTCGGAAAAAAAAATTCCACTCATCTTATCTTTAACAAAGCACAAAGCTTTCAGATCTTACCTCTTTAAAAAAAAAAAATCACTTTAACTCTTCCATATCTTACCTCTTTTTCTTCAAATCTGATTCCTTTCTTAGCACAGAGCTTCGCAGTCAAGTAGAATATTCTGCACTTAAAGCAACAAATCTACGCACAAAGATTTCTTTCTTTTCCATAGTTCCCAGCAATCACAGTTTCAGGTCCCAACAATAGAACCATTTGTTGGCACAGGGGAAGACCCATGGTTCAACACTTCAATAGCGCACCAAAAAAAACATAACTACCAGCCCTTTTGACAACACCTGCAAAGAAGATGAAGTCTCACCCGAGGTAGAGGAAAGGGTGGTTGCATGACTCCAGTGTCTGCAACCTTAGCTGGGACACATATCTGTGATTACAACACCTTAACATAGCACTTAGTGGTTGTCATTCGTTAGTACTTAGCCTTTCTCTACAGCACAGATAAACCCTAATTATAGCGCAACGTAGTAGTCAACAAGATTCAACACATTCAAACACTAAGCACATCAACATAGATCATATCTAGCATCTTATTCACATCATTAGGCACTAATATATCATATTCATGTAAGAATACATCATTTCACTAAGAATTAATCATATGAAACATAAAACAATCATAATTCACAAAGAAAACACAACACAGGATATACATGGTTCACCCCTAGCCTGGGGCTACATCCACCAACTCTTATTCTCTTTATTTTCTTTTGTCAATCTTCTACATGCACAGAGCCACAAGGTCCTACTCTACATAAGATAGGAGACCTATGTGCACCTCACTAGATCCTCCTTCCCTGAGCTAGGTTACAACACAAATCCTTTACACAGTCTCTTACAGTCACTTGCACTTAGCCTTGCAAGTCTCATACAGTATGAAAAAAGCATTTACAACTATCACTTGCACTTAGCACATTGGCCTTCACTTTCCCTTAGCACCCCATCACATAGATGTCTATATTGTCCCCTCTTATAGTGCCTAGACATCTATTTATTCTATTTATACATTAAAAAATGGCCTAGGCATGGGTAAACCCATGGGTCGACATCCCCATACCCATTACATAAGCCAAAAACCTAAAACTCCCTAAAAAGGGGCTGAGATCTGATCTCCACTTCGAATTGCGCTCTGCCTTCGACAGCCTGTCAAAGTCCCAAAATAGGTCAAACCTGACCAAGGATCTCCAAAACTTGGTGAAGGGCCAACACCATGGAATCCCACCATACCTACTAATCTATTGCTTCCTCAAAATTGGAAGGATCAACATTAATGATTCTACTCATAAGATCCATATATTTTGGAAACTTCTTTGGAGGACTTTTTTCTCTGACCACACTCCTAGGATCCTCACCTACATCCCTCTATCTTTGTACTAGCCACATGGGTCTCCTGATAGGACTAGAAGGGGATAAATCCTACTCACCATTTTAATTTTGAACTGTTGACTATTTCTCATTCTTCATAGCCAATGCTCCTCATCCTCTATCACTATTGACGACTCTTGAGTATTCCTAGATGCGAATTTCTCCTCGAATTTAACATATCTGCTCAAAAACATCTTCCTCTGTACTAGAATGAAGATCCTTTAATCCTTTTAGGCATCTCTGTACCCCACAAATAAACCCTTATGTCCTTAAGGCTCCAACGCCATCCTCATCTCCATAGGAACATGGATGTAAACTAGAAAACCAAAGATCCTCAAATGTGTTATCTCTGGCTTCACCCCTGAGAATTCCTCCTCTAGAGTCTTTTCCCCCAATATCCTGTGAGGACTCTTGTTCTGCACATATATTTTTGTATTACATGCCTTTTCCCACAAAAACATGGGAAAATCCTGATCATATATCATAGACTTGGAAAAACCGATGATGGATTGATTCTTTCTCTCTGCAACCCCATTTTTTTGAGGGTTGTATGAGACTTTCATCTCCATCTTGATCCCTTCCTTATTGTAGAAATCCTTGAAGTCATTTGAGGTGTAATCTCCCCCATAATCTGACCTCAATACCTTGATATTATTACCTGTCTGGTTCTCTACCTGATCCTTAAACTCCAAAAACCAACTGAAGAATTCATCCTTGGTCTTCACAAAGAAGATCCAAGTTTTCCTATAAAAATCATCAATAAATGTCACATAGTATGATGATCCCTGTAATGATGTTTATGACATCGACACACTCACATCTAAGTGAATAAGATCCAATATCCCCTTGGATCTACTCTTACTACTGGGAAAAGTAGCCTTAGCATTATTTCCAAGTGAACACCCTCTTCACACTCCTTGTTGTATAATCCTGAACTCTAGAATACCTGTAACAATCCCCCTTAGAATAAAAAATTCCCTGTAGTTTAGGTGTCCCAACCTCCTATGCCACAACTCACATAGGTTATCGTTTTCATGTACCAAATCTTGGACAATATTTCCCTGCATCTTGTATAAAGTCCCTTATCTAACCCCAACTACCACTGTTCTCTTTGGGATATCCTTATCTAGATGTATGAGTGCCTTCCCTCTCTTAAAAATAATGGTGAAACCCATGTCCTCCATAGTTGATATTGAAAGCAAATTATTCTTCAAAACTGGTACATAAATCACATCATGGGAATCGAACAAACCTCCTGACTCAAGCTGGAATGTAACTATTCCATCTCCCTTTACTGCATACCTGGCATCATCACCAAGCTCCACATGAACCTTTGAGTCTCTCTCTGTCAGACTGCTAAATATCTCATGTGATTTTGTCATATGACGAGATGCACCATCGTCTAAGAACCAAGCATTCCTCACTATTTTTCTAGTAGAAAGGAAAGAAACCATTGAGTAATCCTTCTCAAATTTCATTGCAAACTCATAAATATATGTCTCTATTGATTCTATTGTCTGCATATTTCCATTACCCTTCTTTTTCTTCTCTAGACACTGAGATGCATAATGTCCATTATTATGACATGATAAACACTTGATTTTACTCAAGTCCTTCCTCTTTCTTAGTTGTGATGATCCTCCATCAATGTTACCCTTCTTTATAGAAATATTTATTTTTCCCTTCCTTGTTTTACTAACAAGAGTGTCAGTGGCGAAAATCCCCCTATACTGGGTTTAGGCACAGGTAGAGCACTGACTTCCCTTAAAAGACAATTTTATTCCTAAGCTACCCCAAAGCTATCTAAACTGAAAGACAAGAGAGAGGAAAGAAGGTCAGTAGGTGTACCTTTGGTCCTTGCGGCTAGTGTAGACCTCTTTCTCCTTTGCAACTTCCTAGATTGCGGGTCTCTTCCCAAAGATGACCTGCAAAAATTTATGAAAATAATGATACAATGTATAGAATCTCTACACATCACTTTCAATATTCGGATATAGAAATAAATGCATAAATCAATAAAATCATATAGACATAATGTTTTGGGACAAGAATGAACAACTTTGTTCAATATTAAGGTAAAAAAGATTACAACCTTCATCAGCAAACGATCCGTGAACCAGGTTCAGGATCCTGTATCATGGCTCTAAGTTCCTCAATCCCATGCAATCTTCTCACAAAAAAATTATAACTTTGTAAAGGAGAAAAGGTTGTATACGGAGGAAGGGCTCGGGGGGGATGCTGAGGCCAAAACTCATAATAGGATGCAAAGCTTGGGCTAAGAAGGGGAAGGAATTTTGATAGAGTTTTCTTATTCTCTTTCTTGTTGTTGTAAATGAGACCCCAAGACCTCTTTTTATTTGAGAAAAATATGGTTATTCAGTTTGGGGACGGGCTAAAATGGGTAAAATTGTTGGGAAACCCTCTATAGCCCGTAAACTCCGCATAATTCCTTGCAATTTTATATTTTTTGTAATTTTTGGAGTTAAACATGGGATAATTAGTATGCAGTGCGCATATGTACATGGGATAACTAGTATGAAAACCATGTGTGTGCATGGGATAACAGTTAATAGGGCACATACATGTTCGAAAAAATAGTTTTTTAAGAAGCAGCCTCAACAATATTTTTCCAAAGTGTGTAAGTGGAAAGGCCAGTTCCATGTATGCATAGCTAAGACATTTTTGGACTATAACATATGCCCGCTAATGTGTGAGGTCAGAAGAGAAACTGATAGTTGAAATACATTACAATATCTTTACAAGTGGGAAGGCACGAAGTCGAGTGAGCCCGGAACGAGTGTTAGGGATCGTGCCATCCACAAAACAATGATAATATCTCTGAGGTGGGCATACCCATGCCCATGATGAACTAAGAATGGATTCCAATCAAGTACATTGTAGATCCATCTCATATAAATGTCTATATAAAGTCTAGCCATGATCAATACACAGTGGATCTACATCTCAAAATGTTTTGAATATATACACGTACAATATAATATGCATCTTCAAGAAGCATTGATGCCTGCGAATGAATATGAGGACTTCATAGCTCGAGAAACAACTTCAAGATCTTCAAAAATCAGGTAGGAGTACAATAGGAGTGTAAGACTCACTACCCTGAGGTCTTCGGCATGTCGTCAGGGAAATACTGGAGGATTTCGATCATCAGGTACATAACTTCATCAATTTTGAATCCAAACTTGACTACACTCATCAGGATGGCTGACTCATGAAAGTCAAGAGATAAACTGCAGAATGGATGACTCAGGTTGGATAAAACTTCCCTTGGAAAAAATCACGACAAACTGATGAGACTCAAGTAGCATAATATTGACATAATTTTGTGATACATGAGGCTCCACAAACTCTCCATATGTTTGGAAGAGTAACCAAACGAAGGAGGACACAACTCTATGTAGCGAGAAAAAATTCCTAAGGTCATACTATATCCCAATTCTTCGTGAACAAAAGGAATGGTGTGATTTGTCCAAGGGAGACTATATTGTTGCCAAAAAAAGAGAATGTATATCCCGTCCCCTCTTTTTGTAATATTTGATTTTTTTTTGTCTTTTTCAAATTTTTAACGAGCTCTAAAAAGAATAAAATAATGCTACGTTACAAAGGAGGAACGTGTGTCATGGGAAAGAAAACTACTTCCAAGCGCATGGAACATAATGATTCTCAGGGAAATGAGACATGTGCATGATAAGGACAGTCGGGAAAATTACTCCATGGGTCAAGGTGTCATATCCCAAAGGGAAAACGTGTTGCAACCCTTGTGTTTAAGGAATGATTTGAAGGTTCATTTGATAGAAAAATGGAGTCGACATTAGGCCAAAGATGCAAGGATGAGACATGCGATGCGATTAAGTATGACACAACAAGAATCCTTCTATATGAAGTTTTACAAGCCTAGAGAAGGTAAGCTTGGTGGTTTTTTCACGTTTAGAGAGTCTGAAAAAATGCTAAAAGAAGACTCGAGGGAGTTCTTTTTTCGTAACTAGTTTAGCCGATTCGAAAAAGGGTTCAACTTATACCGAAAATACATCTCTTCAATACCATTTTAACAATTGTGACTGAGACAAGATCACTTGGCTATATTTTCAATTTTAAGGAGTCTGAAAAGAGCTTAACTATGGATTCACAAACCTTTTCTATGTTTAGTCTCCTTAGCGCAAAAAGGTATAAAATATAACTTGGGAGAACTCTCCCAATGAGACATGTCTCTCGAGGCATACCTTTTTCCTAGATAATCTATTAGCCAGAAAAAGGGTTAAACGTATGTGAAATAGATGTTCTTTATGTACCAATTAATGAGTGTCAAAGGAACAAGGTCACTCGACAATCATTTCATATTTAGGGAGTCTTAAAAGAGCTTAACTATGGACTCTGAGGGGGTTCCTTTTTCATAATTAATCTCCAAGGCCCGAAAAAGAGATAAACCAAAACCAAGGAGAATGTCCCTTTTTCAAATATTTAGTCACTCGGGCCCAAAAAGGGTTAAACGCATGCTTGATAATACTCTCCTAGCGAACCAAATCTCCTAGGGAATACCTTTATTCGTAAATTAACCATCTGGACCAAAAAAGGGGTAAACTACCGGCATACAAATGTGCCTTCAAATTTGAGTTTGGTGAGCATGAAGGGAAACAAGATCACTCAAAAATATTTTCAATTTTAGAGAGTCTAAAAACGTATTAAAGAAGACTCTAGGGGGGATTCTTTTCTCAAGTAATCTAGATGATATCGAAAAGAATAAATAAACTCTCGTTGGATGTTGCTTTAAAAATTTAAGCGATCTTGACAAACAACCAACCATGCTCTTTAGGGAGTCATGTGGGTAAAGTCAAGAAATATGACTAGAAAGACAAAATAGGCTTAAAAATGTAACCATGGAGGGACTATAAAGGAATCCCAATCCTATGGATAAAATTCACAGCATGGACGCCAAAATGAAACAACGGATCTACCTAGGGAATCCATGTAGAGGAAGGATATACCACCTAATTATGACACTTCTAAAGAAGTTGAGAAGGTTTCATGTCACAATTCGGTGGGATTGATCCTATGACAAAGCGGAAAAGTAAACAATATGCAAAATGTAAGGGGTGAAAACCTAACCTATATGCAATAGTTGAAAAAAATGACTTTTACCATGGGATTATATAAGTGTAACCCATCTCAAGAAAACCACCAAACTTAAATAACAAGTTCATCAGCATGACCCAAAGATATCTCAAAAGATAACTTAAGTAGACACCAAGTCAAGAAAAGGAAAAAAGGGGACAAAATTAGGGGGAAAAGGGAAAAAAAAGTCTATAATAGAGTTGGACAACTCATTTTAACCATTGCAATTTGGAAAATAACTAAAAAGGTAAAAACACCTCTTCCTAAAAACATGAATTCATGGAGTTACGATGGATGAAAGATCCTCACACTTGGACCAAGTAAGTACAAATAACCTTCACTTTGAATTTCATGCATCCTTTTGTGCTTTATTTTATGTTTGGAAGGTGTGCGCCTTTGAAAAAAGGTCGGGCTTGCATGTACGCAGGTTTTCCATGCTTACCCCATGTATGTATAAGGGCAAAGTAACACTTAGCCCTTGTACATATGTGATTGTCTTAAAGAAAACCAACATACACCTCTTTTAATGCTTAAAAAAGACGATAACAAGGGATAATCCTCTCCAACTTTTTTGCAACGATATTTATCTACATTGGTGAGAAAGGGAACATGAGGGACTAGAGATATTGGTAGAGGAGGATCCTGGGGCCATTGATATGTTGAAAGAGTGTGGCATGTGGAAGTTATTCCAGTGTCCATTCATGAGGGCACAACCTAGATTGTTGAACCATTTGGTAGAGTATTGGAATCTCGATGCAGAGGTGTTCATGTTAGAGGGTCAATCACTGACTCCAACGACGGAGGATGTATATTTTTTGATTGACCTCTCTAGAAGGGGAGGAACTGGTCAATATGAGGACCTTTCCTCCAGGGCCACACAACATACAAGATTACATCGGGATGTACTATGAGGCTGGTACAGAGAAAGTAGGATCTCAAGTGTCGATACATAAGATCAAAATCCTCCACATTTGGATCATACTCTTCATGATTGGGCGGATCACAGGATCCACAAAACTTCATCAGGCGTCCCATGCACAGATGCATTGTGTATTTCAGTGCTTGGATGCCACTATATTCGACTGGATCACTACCATCCTGACACACATGAAGAAATGTTAAGCCCTAATATTGGCTTATTACCCCTTAATTGGGGCATATTATATTAGTAATGTCATTTTATTTATGTCGGCTTTAGGCCATTAGTTGTAATTATACCTCCTAGTCTCCTATATATACCAAGGAGACATTTTCATTTTGAATCATCTTGTACTTGAACATTTAAGTGGGGTAAAAGTAGGTTTCCCCCTTGAAGAGGCTTACTATCTAAAATTATCTCTTTTTCAAGGTGTTGAGTACTTTTTCTGAGGTTTTTCTATGCTATATTGATATTTGGTTCTTAACATATGGTATCAGAGCTTAAGGTCTTGGGGTTTCGCTACTACATCTGAGACACCTTGGCATTTTCACTATAACTTGTTTTCTACAATGTTTCAGAAGAAACGACTTGGAGGATATTTAGTAGACGGATCAAGGTACGTTGGGTTACAATTTCATCTCCTGATCCCTTATACTTTCGGAGATACAAACTGTACAAGATAGGGTCCTGGAATCATCCTGAACTGAGTCATTGAGGAATTTTCCCTATAAAAACGTTTTTGTAATGTTTCAGACCCTGAAATTAGGAGGATATTCACATAAATTAGTAAGGTATCTCTGGTAAAAATTTCAGCTTCTGGGTCATCTTAAATTTGTAGATACACCCTGTGTAAGATAGGGTATCTGACTAGTCCTATTGACTAGTTTCAATAAGGTGTTCCAGGTAAAACAATCATAAATTCTTCCTAGAGTATCCAAATTGAGTGGGACTGGTTTCATTGGATTGTGGACATTTTTTTTTATTTTTGGTACGAGTTTCAGAATTTTATATCAATTATTTTGTGCGGGGAATGCTATACAAGTGAGATCTCCTGGAAAGGCCAAAAATCAGAAAGTTGTGGGGAAGTTACCTTAAATTCCATTTGGAAAATCCAATTTTGATCAGACCTGTCGAATTGCAAAGAACAAATATCAGAGAACTACATAAAAAAAAAATCCATACCCAGAAGGGCCGAAACTTGGGATATACAACAAAAGAAAGATTGTCTAGCAGAACCACCTCAAAATCAAGGTTCAAAAGTGATACTTGGCCAACATGCCACCCAAAAAATGAACTTCTACATCAAATAAGCCTCCAGACAATCCTACTTGGACTCTTGATGAAGGTGAAGAAATGCATAGGGACATAAATGATTTACAAAAGAAGATAGTAACAAAAGATGAACTACAAGAGATGGAAGTTAAGTTGGAGGCAAAGATGGATGGTTTAAAAGAGGAGATCATCGAAGTATTGAAAAATTTTGTAATAGAGAAGACACCTGAAAATGAAAATGCATCCCATGAAATTCATGATGAGGACACAAGGAAGGTGAATCAAGAATGGAGAAACTCCAACATTGGGTTGAAGACTAACCACGTTCCCAAGATCAATATGAGGAAGTTTGATGGCAAGGACCCAATCACATGGATACTTCAGATGGAGAAATTCTTTGATCTACATAATGTGCCACATACACAAAAGGCATGAATTTCTTATTTATATTTAGAACCTAATCAATTTGTATGGTATCGATGGCTTTGTTCTCACAAATCACTCGTCACTTGGAAAATTTTCACGGAAGAAATGATAGCACACTATGAGGATACAAGGAGCAATACCTTCTTTAGCCAATTGATAAATCTCAAGAAAAAGGGTTTAGTTACCGAGCACATTGAGAACTTCCAAAGATTGAATATAAAGGTAACCAATATTCCATATTATCACTTGATTGATGTATTCATAGGAACTTTAAAGGATAACATTCAACATGAGTTTCACCTTTGGGAACCCAAATCATTGGAGAATGCATTTAAGGTGGCAAGTAATGTTGAAAGTAAAAACATGGCTATGGCTACTAGAAGGACCAATCCTAACATCTATAGAGAGAACAATGGTTCTTCTTCTAAAACACCTCAACCTACAAGGTTGACACCTCAACAATTGGAGGAAGGAAAAGAAAAATGTTTATGCTTTAATTGTGACAGCAAGTACAATAAGGGACATAAGTGTGGTGAGAAGAAATTATTCTACATAGATTGTGAAGAGGAAGAAGAACAAGAACAAGAACCATCTCAAAATGAAAATGTAGAAGCAATTTCGTCTGAAGTGTTGACTCCCATGATATCGTGTAATGAATTGGTTGGAATTAATACTCCTCAAACCCTCAATATTGAAGGATACATCAAAAAGAAAAAGGTAATAGTCCTAATTGATTTTGGAAGTAC
>ML778056.1:362525-384944 GCA_009831015.1 Picea engelmannii | reverse complement strand
ACAAACAGATGTCCCTCAAGCAAGCCAAGAAGGATAATAAATTATCACCAAAGTACTATGGCCCTTATAAGGTGTTGCAAAATATTGGTACTATGGCATACAAATTGGAGTTGCCTGCATCTTCACGAGTACACCCAGTTTTCAATGTTTCATGCTTAAAGAAGGTTATAGGCAACAAGATCCCAGTTCAAACTATATTTCCAGAACTTAACGAAGAAGGAAAAATCATATTGGAACCTGAAGCCATCACTGACACAAGAATTCGCCAGCTAAGGAATAGATCCATTTCAGAGTATCTCATTAAATGGAGGAAACTACCGGTTGAAGATTCCACTTGGGAAGATGAGTCTTTTATACAGAAGCATCCATAGTTACTCAAGCATTGCAGACAACACTTGTCTCAAGGGGAGGGGCATGTTAAGCCCTAATATTGGCTCATTGCCCCTTAACTGGGGCATATTATATTAGTAATATTATTTTATTTATGTCAGCTTTAGGCCATTAGTTGTAATTATACCTCCTAGTCTCCTATATATACCAAGGAGACATTTTCATTTTGAATCTTGTACTTGAACATTTAAGTGGGGTAAAATGAGGTTTCATCCTCGAAGAGGCTTATTATCTAAAATTATCTCTTTTTCAAGGTGTTGAGTACTTTTTCTGAGGTTTTTCTATGCTATATTGATATTTGGTTCTTATCAAGAAACAAATTACAGACTGTCGCACAAGGATGAACAATAACTTTGGGTTCATAACTATGTTATGCGCTTTCTTCTTTGAGAGAGTTCCTAGTCTAAGCCCAAGGGAGATAGTACGAGGACATATTTCCTCCTTTCCAATATTGTGCAGGTGGGAAACTTTGTTTCCTAGACAGGGTGGAGGGAGAACCTAGGAGGCTTTTGATGACAAATGTTTTGATTGGTGGGCCCATTAGATTCTTGTTATTGAGGACTATCCATATGCAGGGATCAAATTCCTAAGGGATCCTGATATTCCCATGCCCCTTAGAGAGAAGCATGGAGAGATAGGTAAATATAATTTTAAAGTTATTTAATTTTAAAAATTTTAAGCCTTATCCTTTTTATTTAATGTCAAAGTACTGACTCAAAGATCTATTATATACAAATGTGGGACAAGTGTGACTAGCTGACTTCACAATGACCAGGCATCATCCTCAGCCAGAGGTTGGACCAAAAAGAGTACGAGGATCAATAGCTATAGGAGGACCACTATCCAGAGAGGCTGATAGAGTACTACAACATGTAGAGAGGAACTTGATAGCTCTTACTCGTGTAGTTTCTGTTAGCACAAGAATTTGCAGCCAGAAGAGGCTTGCCTCTCCATAAGAAACTAAATAACCTCTAAAAGGTTAAATATAGGATTTCATATATCATCTCAAATTTCTTGATTAGTCTCATCATATGGAAAATAATAAATATTCTATAGCACCATGGCACTGCAGAATTGTCTATATAGCATGATCTTCCATTTTACTACCTAAAATGTTACCAAATATGTTAAGCAGTGTAATGATGGCACTATGAATTCCATAGGTTGTTACCAAATCCATTTTCATGTCGAATGCTACAAAATATTTCAACGTTGAATTGATGTATCTTTAAATTATGATGGATCTACCAATTGCATGCAGACACACAGGCAGGCGCTACCGAAATTTTGGCAGAGACCAAATTGTGCAGAGTTATTTTTGGACACTTCTGCTAGTTTTGAGTGACTAACTTAAAAATTGTATTATGAAAAATTGAGAAGGTATTTTTGAAATATGGAGGAGGTTTTTGTTAATAACATACCAAATAAAAAAATATCTCTCAGTTTTTCAATATGTGCTATGGTTAGATATTTATTTGACATAGAAGTGGTGCTACAGAATGTGTTGCTGAAACTCTGTTTTAAGACTGCTGAACTGGCATTTTTCACCAGTTGACTTCCAGGAGGATTTTTGCGTGAAATATGATGAATTTTAAAAATAAAAAGGATTTTATTTTCAATAACTGACCTAATAACATTAACCTGTTTCATTTTTCACACTGGTGTCACGGATTGGGATATTCGAAAGAATATTTGAGCCCTATGTTTTCTGTTTTCGTGATTTCCTGTTTGAGACATGTGTTTGTGACACCTATTTCAGCCAGCTAGAGATGAATTGAAAGAAAATGAGAGAGGGTTTTCTTCATAACGATTTTATATACAAAAAATGTTCTCATATTTTTCACAGTTGTTATGGTTTGAGAATTACAAGTGGCATTTGAAAGCCTAGTTTTCATAATTTCGCCTCCTAAAAAGCAAGAAATTAGTTAAAACGTGTCATTTTTTGTTTGTAGTTGTTTCTATTTTGGGAAGAGGGTTGGATTTCAAATGGGTGAGATGGAAAGGACCCATATGGATATATATTCATTGTACAAGAGGGTAGGGGGGCTGGATTGATGAACTAATAGAGGCTAGAGAGAGTAGGAGCAGTCAATTTTCTTGTGTGTGTTCATTTGTAATCCTATGGGCATTTTATGATTGTAAGCATTACTTCTATTGGAGACTCATGAGATGTGATTTCAGATTGTAACTCTTTTGTTTATATTTTTTCTTATTTGAATATATTGCATATTTGAGGATCAAAGGTTATCAATGATTTATGGATCCCTAAGCAGCAGAGGATCTGTTGTATTTTTCTCATCAGTCATTGTTTATATTCAAGTATTTGTTGATTCATTAAATTGAGAGGATCTCTATTTAGTGAACATTTTATCTTATGTTTTCCTTTTTCTTTCTTCCACCTATCAACATATAATCTTGCTTTCTGTTGAGCAGCTTTGTGCCTTCGATGAGTAGAATGTTTGTGACTCCATTGCCCATTGGTGTAGCCTATTGATATGCAGTTTGTTACCCTCTCCCTTTGTTTCTCCATCTTGATGATCCACCTATTCAAAACCAAAATTATCTTTTAGATTCTGATGGGTCTTGAGCTTACACTTTAGAATTCAAAGTGTGACATTCAGTGCTAACATTTTTGGCACCATTTCCAAGGATGGATTTGATCAGATTAAAAAGATCCCTAGGAAGAACAACACTGCACAACTCCAACTTTAGTTGGTGATTGAAGTTGGACACCTTCAAGACTGCACATTCACCATGGCAACTCCATTTTTCAGAATCTCTTGGTGACTCCACTGGAATGAGACAAATTAAATGGCTGTGAAGGCTATCCTAGCCAAGAGGTTTTCCCCACTCAATTTCTCAGCCATAGATGGTTATCCACATCCTGTGCCTTAAATTGATGAATGGAAAGATCTGTTGCCCAGATTTTATGAAGGTGAGAATGACAACCCTGTTGAGCATGTTCATGAGTTTCATGCTTTGATGCAACAACTTGACATCCATCATGAAGATATATTGATGAAAATGTTCATATATTCATTGGAAGTCTATGCGAGGAAATGGTATAGAACACTCCCTGCTTCTAGTATTTCCTCTTTGAAGGACTTTCATGATGTTTTTTATTCTCATTGCAAGCTAATTTATCCAGCTGAATGACTTTTTGATAATTGTTGTGAGGGGTATGCATCATATATTCAGGCTTCATCAAGTGATTCCTCTAGAAGTTATGATGAAGGGGATGATTGCAGAGAGCAGGACTTAGAGGATGAGTTTCATAATGATTTTCCTAAATTTCAAGAAAAATGCATCATTTATGTCAAAATCTAGATCCCCAAGAGAGAGATCAATATGGACAATCCATCATTTCCTTTTCTCCTCCTTTTATCGATTCTTTAAGTCAAGAGGTCATCTTAGGTTCAAAGTTATTTCATCATGAGGATAGTGTTGCAGCTTGTCATGACCGAATTCATAGCTTACCAGTTGTTGTTGTAATCCCTCCTGTTGTTAATGAACCAGTGTGCCATGATTTGTCAAGTTTTGATGACTATGAGGATATTTTCCCTGAACAACCAGTTGTCCCAACTATTGTACTAATCCCCTTAGCCATTAATAGTCAAATGGTCATTGATTCACCTTTGTATGATGATTATGAAGATAATTTATATGAACATTCTATTGAAGACCTTATATCAGAGAAGTACCCTTCCCATCAAAGAAACAATAGCCTGTTTCAATGCTCATGTCATATTTGTGTTGCTAAAAAAGAAGAAAAATATGATAATCTAAGTTTAGAATGTGAAAAACTGAGAAATTGGGACCATAAGCCAATCTATGATGAATATCCCTCACAATGAGAAGATAAGATAGAAGAATGTAGTTTCCCAAGCACTTATAATTGTGATGAACTGCCCTATCAACCCCCTATTCCTCTTGAAGACACAAGCTCAGTTTCATCAAGAAACCAAGATCAAATGCCATGTAAGTAGATGAGAGAGGTTGAAATTAAAGAAAGATAAGCATCACTAACCCTTTTTTCTAATACACCTCATGACCAGGAGTGGACCAAGGCCATATGCATTGAGAATGAATCAGAAAATCAGCAAGCAATGCAACAACCAAGCACAATGGAGGAAGGACCTAATGCAGTACTTTTCCTTTTTACACAAAGCAATGTCATAGGGGAAAGTATTGATGATGTTTTTCAGGATCCATTTTCATCTTGTCTGCAAGGAACAAGTGATCCTAGGTTCACTGATTTCGTCAATGGAAAGTGTATTTCCAAATGTTTTTTTGATGTGCCTTCAAGTAGGAATTCACTTTGGTGCTTAAGGAAGCACATTTCAACGCTTCAAACAATTGAAAAAATTATGAAATGGCTTCATTGGTTGTTTCATGTAACTCGAATGCTTCATTTTCCCAATAATTAGAGTAGGTGTGTGCAATAAGCTTGTTGGACAAGCATCGTTTTCATCATTTTTATCAGTTTCAATTTTCATTTACATTTAGTTTCAGTTGAAGGTCACATATCAAAGAAGAATGAGAAGGTTAAAGTTTGGGATCATCCCTAGGATAAGGCACTGAAACTACAATATTTCTTAGAGCCTCACAGGGAGGAATCTATCCTCCATGGATCCTATGTTAGCACAAGAATTTGCATCCAAAAGAGGCCTGCCTCTCCATAAGCAACTAAATAACCTCTAACAAGTTAAACAGAGGCTTTCATCTATCAGCTCAAATTTCTTGATTAGTCTCATCATATGGAAAAGAATAGATATTCTGTAGCACCATGGTGTTGCAGAATTTTCTATATAACATGGTCTACCATTTTACTTCCTAAAATGTTACCAAATCTGTTAAGTAGTGTAATGATGGCACTATGAATTCCATAGGTTGTTACCAAATCTGTTTTCATGTCAGATGCTACCAAATCTGTCAATGTTGAAGTGATGTATCTACGAATTAGTATGGCGCTACCAATTGCATGTAGACACATAGGTGGGCACTACCGAAATTTTGGCAGAGACAAAATTGTGCAGAGTTAGTTTTGGATGCTTCTACCAGTTTTGAGTGACTAACTTAAAACTTGGATTATGAACAATTGAGAAGGTATTTTTGAAAACTAGAGGAGGATTTTGTTCAACACATAAAAAATAACAAAAACCTCTTTCAGTTTTTCAAAATGTGCTATGGTTCGAGGGTTATTTGACATAGTAGTGGTGCTACGGAACGTGCTATTGAAACTTTGTTTTAAGACTGTTGAACTGACATTTTTGACCAGTTGACTTCCAGGAGGATTTCCGGGTGAAATAACATGAATTTTAAAAATACAAAGGAGTTTATTGTCAAGAAAATACCCAAGAACATTAACCTATTTCATTTTTCACACAAGTATCATGGATTGGGATATTCAAAATAATATTTGAGCCCTATGTTTTCAGTTTTCGTGATTTCTTGTTTGAGACATGTTTTTGTGACACCTATTGCGGCCAACTGGAGATGAATTTAAAGAAAATGAGAGAGGTTTTTCTTAATAACGTGTTTATATACAAAAATAGTTCTCATATGTTACATATTTGTTATGGTTTGAAAATTAAAAGTGGCGTTTGGAAGCCTAGTTTTCAGAATTTCACCTCCTGAAAAGCAAGAAATTAGTTAAAACGTGTCATTTTTTGTTTGTAGTTGTTTCTATTTTGGGAAAGGGGATGGAGTTCGAATGGGTGAGCTATAAAGGACATATATGTCTATATATTCATTGTAAAATAGGGTAGGGGGGTTGGATTTATGATCCAAGAGAGGCTAGGGAGAGTAGGAGAAGACAGTTTTCCTGTGTGTGTTCATTTGTAAGCCTATGGGCATTTTATGATTGTAAGCATTACTACTATTGGAGATTCATGAGAGCTGTGATTTCAGATTGTAACTCTTTTTTTTATATTTCTTCTTATTTGAATATATTGCAGTTTTGAAGATCAAAGGTTGTCAATGATTTATGGATCCCTAAGCAACAGAGGATCTGTGGTATTTTGCCCATCAGTCATTGTTTATATTCAAGTATTTGTTAATTCATTAAATTGAGAGGATATCTGTTTAGTGAACATTCTATCTTATGTTTTCCTTCTTCATTATTCCACCTATTAGCATATAATCTTGTTTTCTTTTGAGCATCTTTTGTGCCTTCGATGAGTAGAATGTTTGTGACCCCATTGCCCATTGGTGTAGCCTATTGATCTGCAGTTTGTTTCCCTCTCCATTTCTTTCTCCATCTTGATGATCCACCTATTCAAAACCAAAATTATGTTTTACATTCTGATGGGTGATGAGATTACACTTTAGCAGTCAAAGTGTGACTTTCAGTGCTAACAGTTTCGATGGATGAGATCGAGGACCTTTCCCCATCTATGCAGCCACATGTAGTAGAGGTTCCTAGTACTTGGGTCCAATTATTACAGCATCTTGAGAACGTCGTAGTTCATTATAGTAGGGCGAATAAGCCAAGACCATAGTTATTTTTTGACCACTCATGTGCCGAGGGAACCTTTTTGTACTCTTTATTGAGGGATTTTTCCCATCAATGTATATTGGCTCTATTTTAGGATTTATGGACCACTTTGTACTCATGACATTATTTTGGGGATATATTGTATATACATATTTTTTCCTTATGGATAAATATTTTGTACAAATATATTTTACATGTGTATGTGTGTGTTTTACTCTTACATGCAAGCAACATGCCAATCTAATACTTAATTAGGCAAAGTATCAGTTAGTTGATTAGATCTCCTAGAAACATGAATATAAGTAATATAATCAAAATATAATTCTAAGAGACGTACCCTAAGGAATCTTTGGTGAAGGGTGGGATCGTAAACGTAGTATACCCCATTTAAGTGGGACATGACTAGTTGAGTATCTAAATAAACCCGGAGGTGAGAAATACCATGTGACAAGGAATCACATAGTAATTCTATCATTGCACTGTACTCGACAACATTATTGGTTGCTTTGCCTAGAAAAATACCTCCAGAAGATATAAACTAACCACAAGGTGAAAAAATCACCCAAGCTGTGGAAGAAATCCTCCGAGTGTGTCGGCTAGCATCATCCGTAAACCCAACATAGACCTCAGATTCATTTGACATCTTCCACAGTGAAAAGAAAACACAATAACTACATGTCCATAAAAAAAAAGACAAGACTATATAAAAGACTATACATATATACAAGAATTCATGCTCAGGTGACCGACCCAAGTGTAATACTTCTTAACGTAGAGCCCATTTCTAGGCTCTGATAAGGCATTACCCTTGAAATCAACTAGATGATAAGCACCTTTGTTTAAGACTTCTTTCACACTGAAAGGTCTGAACCACATGGGTTTGAATTTTCCTGTCGCGAAAGGATCTCTGTCTTGATTGTAGACCAGGATAAGATCACCTTCAGAGAAAATATGAGGTCAGGTGGATTGATCATATTGACACTTGATGCATTGTTTGTGAGCCTCGTTGGCCAAGGCTGCATCTTGACGCTGCTTGAGATATAAACGACGTTCTTCAAGTAGTCTAGTGTCGGCCAATAGTTCCACTGCCAATTTCAGAGAAGGGATTTGACATTCAATGGGAAAGAATGCCTCCAACCTATAGATGAGTTGAAAAGGTGAAAAGTTAGTAGCAGTCTTGACTGAAGTTGGATAATCCCAAAGTGTCGAGTACAACATTAAATGCCAATTTGACTTGGCCGAATTAATTGTTTGTTGCATAATAGTCTTGAGAGACTTATTAATAGTCTCTACCTAACCATTCTCCTATGAGTAGTAAGATGATGAATGTTCATGTTTAAACACTAGTTTTTATGTTAATTCAATCATCATTTTGTTCTGGAAGTGATTGCCATGGTGTGTGACAATCCCCTTCGGAATTCTGAAACTGGCTACAATCTAGTTGAAAATGAAAAGGGCAGTTGTCTCCCCATCATTGTTGAATGTCAGCATAGCTTCGACCAAACTAGTAAAGTATTCTACTACTATGATGATATAGCGATGCCCCCTAGATGAAATTGGCTGACATGTAGTGAAATCAATCCCCCACTTGGTGAAGGGATAGACAACAATAACTGGGAACATAGGAGCTGGGTGTGCCCGCATCTTCTGAGAGAATGAGGGCCAAATATATCCAACACGAAGAATCTTTTAGGTTTTTTCTAACCCAGACAGAAGACCACCACATGCTCCTGTGTGACATTTGTTTAAAACAAGCTCTGCTTCTTCATGAGTAAGACATCGTCGAAGAATGAAATTGACTCCTCGATGATATAAAGTGTCATTGAGGATAAGATAGTTCTGCGCTTGGTGGCGTATTCGTCGATGTTCATCGCGAGAATCAAAAGAAGGGCACTTCAAAGTCCGAAGATACACTAGTATATCTCCATACCAAGGGTTCGATGATGCGATTAGAAAAAGATCTTCGATAATCGGTGACTCTTCGAGAGAAATATCACCACTCTCAACTGTAAGTTCTACTATTAGTTCAGTAAAGACCAGGCACTTTTTAGATTTCACCGAAACAAAATCCAAGTCAAACTCTTGCAGGATGACTATCCATCGACCAATTTTCCCACCGATGACCTGTCGTGTCAACACATACTGAAAAGGGTTGATGAAGGCTATGAAGGTGGTATTGCAAAGTAAAATATAATGACAAAACCATTGGATATCATGGAAAAATGCCAAAGTGATTTTATCAACATGCGAGTAGTTGAGTTCCGGTCCAACTAGGCCTTGCCTGAGATAATAGATAACATTCTCTTCGAGCGTGTCATCCTCTTGGACCAAGACCATGTCGATGGTAGACTCTGCGGAAGAAAAATACAACAAGAAATCCTTTCCATAATCAGGAGGATTGAGCAGAGGGGAATATGTCAGAGTGTGTTTCAACGCGTCAAAAGAGCGTTGAGACACTTCGTCCCAACAACATATGACCCCTTTTTTTAGGAGACACATGAACCCTTTAGTAATATCAACATAGTTAGCAACAAAACGCAGAAGAAAATTGGCTTTCCCCTATAGAATATGAAGTTTTGGGATTGTTCGTGAGGGAGGAAATTGAACTATTGCCTCAACCTTCAGAGGATTGACCATGATTCCTCTAGTTGACATGATAAATCCTAATAAGCGTCCCGATGTTACACAAAAAATGCACGTGTTGGGATTCAGGAGAATCTGATAATAGCGACACCTCTCAAAGATTAGTCATAAGTGGGTGGGATGATCAGATATCTTATGAGAACGTGATGCTAGATCATTGAGATATGTCTCGGCTATGTGTTTGATATCATGGAAACAAAATGACATGGCCCACTGAAAAGTGGCTCCAAAATTCTTAAGGCCAAAAGGTGTTTTTCTATACGCGAATGTACCCCAAGGAAAAATAAAACTCCCTTTATGTTGGTCCTCAGGCTTGATCTGAATTTGATTGTACCTAGAAAAAACATCCATGAAAGAAGCAACCTCACAACCTGCACATTCATCAACAATATGGTCAAAAATGGGGTTGGAAAATTGTATTTTGGGAAAACTTTGTTCAGGTCGTGAAAATTCATACATACACAGATTGTACCTTGCTTCTTGTTGACAACAACATGGTTTGATATCCATTCCATCAATTCCATGGGGTAGATGAAACCAACTTTGATGAGTTTCTCTACTTCAGCCTTTATCGTCGCTTCCTTGTGAGGATTGATTGGGTAAAGATTCTGTCAAACATGCTTAACATTATGATAAGTCATTATTTCATATTCAAGAATACGTGGATTAATTCCTGGAATCTCATCATAAGACTAGGCAAAAACATCGTGAAATTATTAAAACAATTCAGTGTAGATTTGAATCTCTTTGGGAGAACAATCTGCTCCAACGAAGACATTTTCCATGATGCTATGGGTTTGGAGATATCAATAGGAATCGTTTCAAATACACTTTCCATGTTTCCCTTGGCATATATTAGGTGTGTAGCCAGAGGGTTAATAGGACAATGGGTATCTCCATTCATGGTCCTAATGAACTCTCCTGCCTCTATTCTCTTGAGCTCGAGTGAGAAATAAGATCTGTGGTGAATATCATCCCAAGGTTTGTTTGGCCTAGTCATTACCTCCAGGATCAACTCATCAGAGGGAAATACTATGTCCAAAGGGTCATGAGTGGTGAGAGAGTCTTGAACCCAAATAGGCTCTAGAACAAGATATAGCTCATGTGGGGGAGTTGGATCAAGGTTAGTCGAGGCTTGTTGGACAATATTGTACGAAACCTCGACAAGGGATAAGGGCATGGCCATGCCAAGGTTCCCTACCCCTTCCATCGAAGCCGATGGGGAAGGTAAATTCCATGGGTCGTCAAATTAACTTGTTTTAAAAGACATGACCTGAAAAATCGTAGCCTTCGACTGGTTAGAGATAGCCGAAACAAACCTAACATCATTAGTCGATGGCGGATAATCAAAATTCCCCATTAAATATGGAAACAATCTGAAACCTAAATTGACAGTACCTGGCTACAGTTTGTCAATCATTGGAATCATGGATGCCCTCGATGAAGGGTCAGGATGAGAAAAGGATAAATGATCAATGATTATGATCAGTTCTTCGTGACGAAAAAATATGACCCCAAAAAAAATGTCTACAACCGCTATCATGGCATAGGTCCAACTCCATCCTAACAAAATATTGTAGTTGAGAGGTGCATTGACTACCTCTACTTCAACGCACACAGTGTTTCTCTCTAACTGCATAGGAAAAGAGCGAATTATGCCATGTGATATAAAATATCGACCATCAAATGTAGTAAGAAACGTGGGTGAGATAGACAACTCAGGTTGGTCGATGGACTTCCAACATGCCAACGACATCACACAAGTTGAGACACCCTCATCAACCACCATATGGAAAATGTTTTGTCTCAACAATTTCATGGTGTATGCCACTACTATCCGAAAAGAAACATGGTGAGGAAGATGAGTTTTATGGTTTATAGGGTCAAAGGAAATCATTACTGAGTTAGTGGTCTAGGCCAGTCCCAAGGAATACAACAACACGTTTCTTTGTGAGGGGAAAATTTGGATAACTTCAAGAGCATACATCACACAAGGAGTTTATGCCAGATCCTCCAAGATGGAGTAATTTTGAGAAGCCCTTGCATTTGGGTTGTGAGAATCCTTTTTTAACACACCTTTATGGATATGATTCATTGTTTCTCCCATTATTTTCTCAATTTGAAGAGGATTCAATGGGTTGGAGGCCTCTTTTCCCTTCTCAACAAATTATGGCGCTCCATAGTTATGAGCCTTGGTCGATCGATGAGCTTCATATTTTATCATATAAATGTTTGCGACCCCATTGTTATTATTAGGCATGGGAGCTCCCTGACTTCCCTAGGTGGGCTCATGGATGAGGAACCTTGAGCCATATTTTTCCCTTGTGGAAAATGGTTATTTAACATGGAGGGTTATTGTTGTGACAATATGTTTTTGGATTCCTCGAGATGAGGGCATTGGTGAGTCAAGTGGTCATCCATGCAAAGCTTACATGAAAACTTCACCTTTCTCTTTTCATTTTTTCCCTCAACAAAATTATTTTCATCCTTATTATCACCCTTACCCTTCTTATTTTTATGTTTCCTCTTTCCCTCGGTTTGCTGCTTAGACTTGGGATTTGTCGATTTCACATTATGTACATCTGAATTTTGGGTTATGGGGGAAGCCGAACTAGGAGTTCGGATGTCCACAGTCTGTTGAATCGATAACTGTTGTAACTGATTAGAAAGCATATCTGTGGACTTTCTCTATGTTGAGCCTACTATGCCACCGACGTGAGGCTGATAATTCTGTTTGGATTTGATGAGAGTTGAGCATGATGTGTTGAGTAAGATATTGTATAGCATACCAGATTGAGAGTAAATCAACTCAATTTTTTGGCTCTCGTGATACCCTCTTCTTCAGAAAAAAATCCAAACATCGTGACATCTTTGGATACACAAGGTACCAAGGAATTTAGGGACCACTCAAGAAAAAATATGGGAGGGACCTTGACTTTGATCAAACTCTTCTAACACCGCCATTCTCAGATATGATCTGAGATGTGGTCGAATTTCATCTACTCAAAGTTTGCAAACAACTCGGTGTCAACATTGTATATTACTGGTAACTAGAAATGGTTCAAGAAAATGATAGCTAGGTCATTTAAGTAAGCTTATTTCTATCTATTGAGCTCGATATACCATTTTGTTGCACCCCCTATAAGAATGTGTTGAAACAAACACAACTGAACGAAGTCATCCTTGACCAAGTTGGATGAGCACCATAAGTGAAAAGCCATGACATGATCACTTGGATCTTCATCAGGCATGCTTGAAACTTACAGATGTCCCAGGTAAAATTATTTGGCATGGGGGGCCAACACGGATCATGACAAATTGGGTCATTTAAAAGTCTTGACAAGTCTAGAAAACAAAGAGTTTTTAGAAAAGGTAGTCTTGGTTGTGGCCTATTTACATCAAAAGAGGGGCCTATATTTTGGTTGGCACCATATTTCCAGGAAAAGTTTGAATACTGGACAGGGTTTTGGTAGAGACCATGGTGGCCATGTCCAGCAAAAAGGACTTTCATTTGATGTTGCATTGTCAGAAGAATCCCAAAGTTAGATGACATGGATTGTGCAGGTATCTCTCTCTATACAGTATTCTAGGAACCATGGTTGGGGATGCCCCCAGTCAACCCTCTTGGCATAGGTATTGAACCCTGCCCGGGGTTCCACTGAGTGTTGGAGGGGTTTCCCCCGATCGAAATTCATTGCAAGGGAAATGAGCCCTGCCAAGTATTCCCAAGACCTTGTGAGGAGTAAACTCCTATCATTGCTCCCTGGGAAGGAATGAAACCTTGCGTATGGTTTTTTGGACCAAAGATGGGGTTTCCCTTAGTCAATAAATAAAACAAAGATAAAAGTTTATTTCCAAACATGCCAAACAAATAAAAAGTAATTTATCCCACCAGAGTCATGTAGTATTGAGGTCGGTGGCTTCCTCCACTGAAAAAACTACAGTTGGTATTAAGCCCAATCAGTTGCTGAAAAGTGCCTCTGAGCAAAGGAGCCGGAGGAGGTATATGACCTCCACCATAAGGAATGGAACTAAACTAGGAAGTGGTGCCCGCGGTGGCTCCTTGCAAGGGAGAATTAGATCTCTCTGCCCCCATACCAACATTTTGTAGAGTAGAGTATGTTATAACTGAACTGGAGTGAAAACCCAACATCCCATATGAAAAGGGATCACTAGACACGTTCTAGATGGAGGAAAAAGTGGTTAAATTCGTTGAAGGGATTGTTCCTATATCCAAATTAGTGGGCATATGGAAAAACATAGTTCTGACAGGGGGACGTGGGGGAGGAGGTACAACACCCCCTCCTGTAGCAACCAAGATGGGAGTATGAGGACTCCCTGACGAAGTAGAACTAGTTGCATCCATTGTCGCTCACCAAACAAATTGTATTTCAGGTGAAGTCACCTTAGGAGGGACTACTTGGATTAGAAGAGAGCTTGATAAGTCAATGATCATAGGATTTGTTAGACTAAAACCTTCGTTCTTGAGGTTAGAAATAATGGATTCCTTCGGGGTAGGAAATTCTTCTCTCAGATATGGCTTGGGTATAGTTTCCTATGGCCCGATAGCTTCGAATGAGCCTTCTTGATCTATCCTGTGCCTCAACGGTGGTGGAGGTGGATCCAAAGTAACCAACAACAGGTCGTGAAGCCTACATGAATGGTAGAGATGTTGATATTCCACCTTGTGAAATGATCAACCGAAACTACAAGTTTTTTCCAGCACGAAACACATAGAAAACACTAAAATTTCCTAAAGGAAAATCACGCAAACAACTAACTAGTAGGAAGAATAGTTACACCAATTAACACTAGATAAAATTACCAGTGCAAGTGTATCTCAAACACAAAAACACCCTCTACGTATAATCTGCAAAGCACGATCCAACGTCTGCCCTAGGTACCATGGTATACCCCCACAGTCACCTATTTAAGTCCCTAAAAATAGGAAACTATGTTTCCATCTCACAGTTAGTCACCAGGAGGGTACAGTCGACAGTCGAGATGATCATAATGAGTGGGATAAAAAATTATGAATCCCTTCAAGGGTACTGAAGGAAATTGGTTCAGAAGAAAAATAAGGATATCAAATGGATTTGAGGTCCACAAGGCTCCATAGTCAAATGCGATCAGTGTAATTTCTGAGAATGACACCCAATATACAATCCCCACTATGCTTGGTCCAACTTTGGAGGGGTTATCTCCTCTACCTTTCCTTATGTGACCTCGTGTTTAGCCCCTATGTTAGAGGGGTGTCCCAGACAACTCTTACTACAATGTACTTCTGACACTCCATATCATAGACTGCTATGTTTGTTTATGTGGCCTTGAATAGTTTCCTCTTCACACCTATTTCAAGCCCCTAAAGCCTAGACTACTTGGTGAACCCTACAAATAAAAAGTCTAATTGATTTTAAGTGTTAAGAGTTGATTTTAATTGTCTTGATTTACTCAAAGGATATGAACGTGCAACTTGTGGTGTTTACAAGATACGAAAGAGAAGAAGAACTTTAAATCATTTGTGAAAAAAAACAAACTAGATACTTCAAATTAAAAGAAAAATCTTTCAAAACTTTGTAAATGCAAACTTCTCAAAATAGTATTTCAAGATCCTATAATGCAAAAGTTTCCTAGAAGGAGATTCTCATTTTACGATGAAAACTACTAAACTTTCAGGGAAAAATAAAGAAAGGAACTTTGAAAAATAACTCTTTTATTTTGAAAAAAAACAACCTATGCTAAAATTACCAAACTAAATGCATTATTTTTTGATTTTTCGAAATGCTTAGAAAATAAAAACATAAGTAAAAGATCTTTTTGTTTTTCAAAGCATAAAACAAGATAAAGAGAAAACAAAAACCAAGACTAACACATACCCTAGATGACTACGTAAACAAAGGGATTCACTGGAATCCAGAGGAGGATATAACACTTATAGGAACACTCTAAACCTCTAAAGCGAAAAAAAGAAAATAAAGAAACAACATAGGTTATTTACAAAAAAAAAGTTAAACCGGATCTTTGACCCAACCAAAGACCATTAACAGAGACCCTGTAGAGTTCAATAAAGCTTGAGAAGCACAAAGCTTCTTGTCAGGAAAGGAAAAGTCATTTAAAAAAAAAAACTTTATAAAACACATAAACTCTGGTTGTGCACGAGAAGCATGTGTATGTACATGAGATTTATACTATGGAGACTACATAAGTATGCGGGATGAATAGAATATAAAGCACGCACACCTCTAGAAATTTTCAAAAAGAAAATGGGCTTGGAAAAATGACTGGGAAGGGAGGGATGGTAGGCACCTGAAAGGTGACCAGAGACACTAAAATGACTCATTTAACCAGGAAAACTCAAAAAAGAAATTGAAAAAACTAATTTAAACCAAAATATCCTACTAAGACCCTAGAGAGACTCCCTATTGGAGTTGATAATTCTGCTAGTGGGGAAAATCCCCTTATACTGGGTCTAGGTACAGGAAGAGAATTAACTTCCCTTAAAAGATAGTTCTATTCCTAAGCTATCTGAATACTATCTAAACTAAAAGACAAGAAAGAGGAAAGAATTTCAGCAGGTGTACCTTTGGTCCTTGCAGCTGGTGTAGACCTCTTTTGCCTTTGCAGCTTCCTAGATTACGAGTCTCCTCCTAAAGATGACCTGCAAAAAATTATGAAAACAATGCTACAATGTATACAATCTCTACTTATCACTTTTAATATTCAGATATAGATATAAATGCATAAATCAATAAAAGAATATAGACATAATGTTTTGGGATAGGTATGAACTCTTTTATTCAATAATAAGATAAAAAAGATTACAACCTTCATCAACAAACACTCCTCGAAATAGGTCCAGGATCCTCTATTGTGGCTCCAAGTGCATCAATCCCATGCAATCTTCTCCCAACCAACTTATAACTTGCGAAAGGAGAAAGGGCTAGAAGGGGAGTTGAGGCCAAAACTCAGAATAGGATGCAAAACTTGGGTTAAGAAGGGAAAGCAATTTTGGCAGATTTTTCTTATTCTCTTTCTTGTTGTTGTAAATGAGACCCCAAGACCTCTTTTTATATGAGAAAAATATGGTTATTCGGTTTGGGGACGGGATACAATGGGTAAAATGGTTGGGAAACTCTACATAGACAGTAAACTCCACTGAATTCCTTGCAATTTTATATTTTTTGCAATTTTTGGAGGTAAATGTGAGCTAATTAGTATGTATCTTGCGTGTGTACATGGAATAGCTAGTATGAAGATCACGTGTGTACACGGGTTAATAGTTCAACAGGGTGTGTACATGTTCCAGAAAATAGTTTTTTAAGAAGTAACCTCAACAATATTTTGGCAAAGTGTGTAAGTGGAAAGGCTAGTGCCATGTATGCATAGGTAAGGAATATTTGGACTATAACAAAGAGACAAGTTCTCTTCACTACCACCCTTCTTACTTCTCTTAGAATCTTTCCGAGTCTCTTCTTGGATGAAATCATCCCAAAGTATTTTCCAATCTAGGAGATTTTCCCAAGTGCAAACTCCCTTGAAAAATGGTTCCCAAGACTTAGGAAGACCATTAAATTCCACATTCACGAGGTCTATGTCCTCTTTTTTCTCCTCTATGAATGCAAGTTTATCACACGCCTATGTGATCCTCATGATATAGCTAGTAATATTATCTGATCTAAACATCTTAACTGATTTGAGTTTATTCCTTAATACCATCTTCCTATTCATGTTATTTCTATGGAATAAAATTACCAAGGCATCAAACATATTGTTTTCTATATTATTCTCATTTAGAAAAGGGATCAAATTATCCTTCATTGAATCTAACAGGACCCTCTCTTCTTTGATCTCCTTCTTGTTGTGAGTATCAAAAGTTTCCAGATCTTTCGGTGGAGTAACTATTGTATCAACTAACTCCCAAATGTCATACTCCTTCAAATCCAAAGTTATTATTGATTTCCAGGATAGGAAGTTGGATGCTCCATCCATTCTATCTTCAACTCTCAAATATGTTTCTTCCATCCCTAAGACCTAATAAACTACCTTAGAAATATCTTGTTGCTGAAAACCTGCCACTGTACTAATATGTACGGTTTGCATGGGACTATCTGCACTGCAAATTATGTATATATGTGATTTGACACACTACAAATCTTGTATGTACGCAACTATGTCTTCTATGAATCATGTATGCCTCCATACACCTACAAAAAATTTAGCTCTTCCTTAGTACAACTGTTTCCTTGAAAAAACTATCCTTCGATTTCCTTCTCCTAGTTATGTATTTTCTACGGATCTGAGAACTGGCTTCCCTTCATAGAACCTCCTCTTATACCATGTTGAAATTTCTCCTACTCAACACTTGAAAATTATCTCCAAACAAAATCATTTTATACACTAAAAACACATCTGAGTAATCAACTAAACATGTAGTGAAAGCATAAAAAAGTAAACCAAATCAAGCACATATAAACACCATTATTTTTGGGTAGAAACCCCTGGAAAAACCCTAGAGAGAAAACCAGTGTTAATAATGATTTTATTATTGTTGTGTCTCCTTTTTGTTACCCCCAATTTCCTTATATTGTCCCATATCCTGATCATTTTTTCCTCATACATATGCACTATTTTCCTATTTTCCTCAACAGACATGTCTTTTAGACATTCTTGTGTACATATGAGGTAACGTATGATTACTCACGATTTATGATATTTCTTGATGATTGGGATTTAATAATTGATGTTAAATGATCTCTGATTACTTTGAATGATCCTAGAATACCTTATGACACAACTCCTATCCGTCGTGTACCTGTTTCGACATTCGCACAGTACTCATATCGTCTGATACCTATCTCCACGCTCCGCTGGTACCAATGTTGAATTCATCCGATAAATATTTATGTGCTCATCTGGTACCTATTACCGTGTTAGTCCGGTACCGATATATGTGACCGTGTGCATCCGGTACTAGTCTTTTGTTCTGACTATGCGTGTTAGGTACTATTTCTGCATTTGCAGGCTTGGGTGTTTGAATGAGTTGTTCTCCATGAGACCAAGGAATTTGTTGGTTCAAACATTCTTTGTTCGCTGAAGACCACGATACATTTCGTCACTCATGCACTTCGTGTCAAGAGGATGAAATAGTTGCCTTAAAAAATGATACATAAAACAATTGTAATATTTGTACATACATTTGATGTTATCTCCATACTTTGATTGTAACAACTATTTCTATTTCAAAGAGTGAGCCTTGTAGATGATAGACACAGAGATAGAATTAAGCATTGTTATGATGTAATATTGGTTCTTGATGACTGTTGATTGTACCTCTTTTTTCTGAAGTAATGATATAAATTGTAGTTCATGGATTCTATGTGTGTGTTCAAATATTCTCTTCTGTAAGTTTCTTTTAAAAGATGCCTTTTTGGAATCGCAAGGGCCCACCAAACCAACCAAGGTAATCTTCCTTGTATTTGTTTGTGAATATAATTCTGTTTTTTTTTGTGTGGATAAAATAATTATGAGTTTGATCATAGCATCCAACTTTATTCCTATTATGTTTCAGTGGTACACTTGATAGCATGCAATATAGATGTGTGGTAATTCTAAGTGAGTGAGAGTTTTGTGTGAAATGCGATATTTCTGAGTTCAATGATTTCTGAGTAATTACTTTTTATATTTGTGTGTGTAAGAAGACAATCATTTTCTATACTAAATGCTTTAGTGTTTGTTCTATTTTTCAAATCTAGGGACAAGTTGGATCTCCATATTTCACCCTACATAAGCCTATAATGGATTATTTCCCCACACCTAAATTTTCTTCCAGAATTGATTAGGATACATCTTGAAAACACAAGCACAATCAAGACCTCCATCTCTCACCCTACATGCACCTATAATGGAGTATCTTACTTCACTTGGTATTTCTTCTAGGATTGATTAAGTTTTCTTTTAAGAATATGCAAAGTGTTAATTCTTGTTAGTTTAGTTGTTATAGGAAACAGTGTCAAAGTTCATCTTTACCTTTCATGAGCCTGTAATGAACATATTCATCACCTGAGCAAGATCTTTAGATCATATGCTTGTTTATGAGTTTTTCTTTATGAATTTTGAACTGTGTGGAGAGTGTTACTTGAAAAGTGTGAAAACAAAGTATTGGTTTTAGAGTGTTTTCTTATGTAGGGTATACTCATTAGACATAGGAACGTATATGTTATCGACACATATAGTGCATAAACTCTATTGATTATGAAACCTGATTGACATATTAAATGATTGAAATATATTGAACGTATAATTGCACCAACATTTTGGTGTTGTTGCCGAGGAGTTGTAAATGGTAATAGGTAGTGTTTGAATTAGATTAATTTTATGGTTTTGGATTGGTTTTAAGGATGACCTAAGGGTAGAGAAAAGATGGTAAGACATGAGTTAAGAGACCACACATCCACTTTAGTGGGTTTGCTCCAAAGTTAGTTTGTCTTATTACCTTCAGTAGTTAAAGTTTGTGTTGTGTTAGTATTGGATCTTATTTTTATGTGTAGACATAGAGATAATAAAGGTGGATTTATTGCATTCAAAATTGCAGAAAATTCAAGATAACCCCCCAAAGTTACAGAAAAATCAAGAAAACCTTCCAAACTAACTCAACAAATTTTTGTGTAAGAGAAATTATCAAAGGAGAGATTTAGGAAGTAATTGAAAATACAGTTAAAGTTCCTAAATCTAAATCTACTGTGCAGATAGAGAACATATCACAACAAGAAGTAAGGGAATAATTGGCGACCCAATCCGAATGAATAACTAGAAAACAGATAGAGGTAGTGGTAGAAGAGGTTGAATCTGACATTGGAGAAACACAAAAATTATTGGAACGGTTGGATATCCAAACCAACCCAATGGTTGAACCATCACTTTGTGGGGAAACATCACCTACAACCTATAATGTGCTATTCATAGATATGGAAGATGAGGAGGGGAATGCAAATAATGAAATTGAGACATTTAAATTCCCAATATTAGACATTACCATAGATGTTTCTATGAAGATGTTAGCGACGAAAGTCACTCCTGGACTGCTGGCAGGAGCAGAGCCCGATGCCCATTAGTTTAATGTCACGATTTATTTAAAGGGGTGATCAAATGGAAGAAAACTCGAGGAGATATCACTCTAACTCAGAGACTGAGTCTGGTACCTATGGTGACAAAGGAGGTCTTGATCCAACTTCAGCCAGTGGGTTGATAAAAGGGTGAGCAGGTGGAAGACTTAGTGAGGAAAATGAACAAACAACCTTGGGTGACAGGCTTACGGCTATTTGCAGAAGAAAGACACTGAGCAAGGTCCTCTTGGATTCAGGGTCTCAAGAAGCTGAGGAGGACTCGACTGGATCCTCCAATTCCAAGTCACTCAGCGATGGGCAAACCACAAGAACTGGTTAGAAATATTATAACTGCTACAGTGATCCTACCAACATCATCCTATAATAGATATAGCTCGACTGGATCCTCTAATTCTGAGTGATTCTAACACAGTGGAACAAAGACGTAAAAGAGACTGGCATTCATCAGGAAAGAAGTCTCGAGAGTGCATACATAACCAGAGTATCAGTGCTTCATTAAAGGTTTACAACCGGGAGCTAAGCTCAACCATCGATGGATACCAAAATGGCAAAAATGCCTACATATACTCAAAACAACAACAGCAGCGGAATTGTAATTCCGTTATAATTCTAAACATCATTCAGTTTCATAAACATTTATTAAGTAAACTGAAAGAACAACTTCCTAGCATAATATTGACTTTCATGACAGCAACTACAGCAACTTATAATTCTCAATAAATACTGAAATCATGACAGAAAGAAATAAATACAAAACTAAACCAAGTACCTGGTTCTGATGCTAATTCTCGTTGCCTCTGTGCCTTGCTGCTGCCTTCCTGCTACCTGCTCCTCAGATAAATCCTGCCACAAACAGGAAATAACCGCCCAAAACTAATGTCCACCCTGCCAACTAGGAAAATGACCTAGCTCCAGGATATCTACGGATATCCTGGCCCCCGTGCCCAAAACCTCCAGCAACTTGGTGCCTCCCTGATCAATATGTCACAACCAGTAAATATCATGCCTCAATATGAGCACACAGGTCACAGCCAATACCACAGTACACAGAAACTCACTGTTCACAGCAAAACACAACCGTCCAGAGGCTCTCTGCTCACAGCAAAACACAACCGTCCAAAGGCTCTCTGCTCACGGCCAAACAGTCCAAAGCATCCATTCCCCCCTGTCGAATGGTGCACACATCCCCCTCTTTCCTTCCTTCTTCCTCCCGACCGACTCATGCCTTTACTTCACAACCACCCTCGTCCCCCTCCATACTCCTTTCATTAATATTTTATCTTCTCGGGACTATCAGGCTCCCTCTCTGCATACGCAACCATGTTTTTTTTAACATTTTTCATTGATCTTTTAAATTATAATTCTCAGGTCATTAAATGTGGTCTGTAGTTAGAGTATTACTTAGTTAATCACAATCATTTTCTTTTAATTAATTTTTATTTATAATCTTTAAGCATGTATCCAATTAGGGTCATTACATACACCCACCCTTCAAGAAACTTCGTCCTGAAGTTAAGGTGTCTGATGTTACAAATGAAAAGGCATGGTTCATACATTCACA
This sequence comes from Picea engelmannii, assembly GCA_009831015.1. Classification (NCBI taxonomy): domain Eukaryota; kingdom Viridiplantae; phylum Streptophyta; class Pinopsida; order Pinales; family Pinaceae; genus Picea; species Picea engelmannii. The sequence continues at coordinate 362,731 of ML778056.1, read as the reverse complement.
ACAAATAACTGACAATATTAGTAAGTAAATCAAGAAGTCCATACATACTAATGTATATGTACCAGGAATGCATGTGTAGCTAGTACATGTAAACCTCGTGCATGTACTAATAATCAAACTGTCATTCTTTAATAATTTATGTATGCATTCAATCCAGTCAGCAAAACTAGTCTTTCATAAAAGACAATGATCATCAATTGTTTAAG
>ML778056.1:308776-342907 GCA_009831015.1 Picea engelmannii | reverse complement strand
GTGAATCTGGACCGCCCGGACTTGCTTGCTTCTTACCACGGGCGCATTGTTTCCTGAAACTTTGGACAAGTGGGTTTTTTACCCCTTCTTTTTCGTTCTACCCCCCTATACAAGAAATATCGCTAACAGAAGAATATCCCACTTTCATCATTACCAGACATCCATGGTATTTCAATAGAGGATACTGATTCATTTTTGTTTGAATTTGATATTCTATGTAGAACTTATAATTATACTGGTAGTGAACAAAAATTAAAACTCTTTCCTGCTACGCTTAAAGACTTAGCATTAAGGTTGTTTATGAGCCTAGGAGATAAAACTATTTTATATTGGGATGGGATGAAAGAAACTTTCCTCCATAAATATTAGGATTATTTTATACCTAGAGATGCTAGGAATGATATATTTAAAATGCAACAGTTTGAGGAGGAGAGTTCGGAAGATTACCTAGAAAGGTTCATATACAATTATTAAAAGAAAAAAACAATTATCCTCAGACACAACCACAGTTAGGACCATATTTCTAAAGGGTATAAGGGATGAATGTATTGAGGTATTGAACCTCATGAGTTCTTGGGATGTATATCAGAACCCATGTGCAGGTATCGCAGAGTATTGTAAAAGGTACTCTTGCTTCTAAGCCAAAACAAGGAAAAGTGTAAGGGATCCTATAAGTAGAACTACCAAACCTACCCAAGGAGGTGTGACAAGGATATAATTAGGTAATATTTTATAAAACTTAAAAACAAACATCCTATACACAATCAACACCTAGTTAGACACCATGAAGATAAAAAAGAAACAATAAGAAAATGTTACTTTAGCCATTTTTTGTCCTCGGTGTAGGAAAAGGCATCCCGAAAAAGAATGTCCTATTAATTTCATTGAATTTGTCATCTATGTATATATGATTACCCTACTAGTGAATTCCCTTACTTACCTATACTAAAATCCATTTTTAAGGGAGGAGGGGAACCTCAGGAAAAATTATATCCCCCTAAGAGAGCATGGAGACAACAAAATCTTAATATGTTTTTCGATCCTACCACACAATACCCACAACAACAATGGATTCCTCCAATTCCTTACTCTCAATGGACACATCAAAAACCACAAGTCCAACCTTGGAAACAAGGATGGAGGGGGCCTACATATGAGAATGCTCCTTTTCAACAACCAACTTTTCCTACTTACCCACAATATCTTTCCAATATCTCTTAGTTGTTACCTGGATTCAATCCTCCTTCTCTACCTCCACCTTCCCAGTTGCAACAACAAATTACATTTCCTTTGAACCCAAACCAGTAGCAACAAATGCAAGCTACACCTAATCCAAACCCCCCTTGGCCTACTCCTATTCCTGCACAGCCCATCCCTAATCTGAACAATAGAACTACACAACCTGTAAAAAATCCTAAAGTACAGACTTTCCCAACTTATGTGATAACTCCTACTTCACTGAATGAAATTCAATTAAGATCTAGGAAGGTCTTGAATAAAACAAATTATACGGTGGTTATTCAATAAAAATAACCAATAGATACCCAACCAAATGAAGAAGAAGACATCCCTATACAAGAGTAAATTCCTCCTCACACTCCTCAACCATCAAAAATACCTCAGGAAACTAATCCTCCACCTTATCCATAAAGATTACTTGTGAAGAAACCTGAGGTAACTCTAGGACATGATTTAGAAGCTGAACTAAGGATTATATGTGTAAAGATTCCCCTAATTCAAGCCATCAAAGATATTCCTATCTATGCTAAAATTATAAGGGATATTTTCATTAAAAATATTGGAAGGAAGAGGAGGTAACCTCCTATTATACATGTGGTTGGAAAACTATCAGAATTTATATCATAAATGCCATCCAAATATAATGATCCAGGAACTCTAGTGGTGACTATAGAAATTAATGGTATTTCTTTGTCAAAAACACTTATTGATCTAGGAGAAACAATAAATGTTATGACTGTTGACACCATGCGAACACTCCAACTAAATCACTTAAGACCAAGAAAAACCTTGCTGGAATTGGCAAAAAATCACTCATTAGCCCAACATGAAGTCTAGATGATGTAACAGTTACCTTAGCCTCCTTGGAGAATCCTCTGAACTTCTTGGTAATTCATTCAAAATCCTCCAAACCTGGACATCCAGTTGTTCTTGGTTGACGTTGGTTGGCCACTGTTGATGCATTTATTAGTTTTCAGTCTGGGGAGATGACAATTTCTAATGGGACCCACAGTCAAAAACTTACTCTCTTTCCTCCTTCCCAACCATCCACTGAAGTTCCTTTATGGTTGGACAATACCTATGGGGAGGAGAACTATTCTCAACTCGTGTTAACACTTGAGTAAGAAAAGGGAATTCAAGAACAAACTGAAGAACATATTTTAAGCCTACTTTTAGCCAATATAGATTATATTGAGTATCCTCAATATTTTCCAGAATTGTATGGAATCCCTCCACTTTTACATTTTTCACTATATCATCAATAAATGAAGAAGAAGAGTCATCTATTAGGACTATTGAAATCAATCCTGGAAAATATCTATATATCAATTCTAGCTTGAAATCATATGAACAACAAAAATTGTTCCAAATGATTCAAGGACAATGTGGTGCTTTTGCATTAGATTACTCTGACATGAAAGGAATTCACCCTGATACCTTTATAAACCATATTTACACCAATGATCAAATCATACATGTTAGGAAGACCCAAAGAAGAATGAATCTATCCTTAAAATATATAGTGAAAGAAGAGCTCCAAAAACTCTTACATGTAAATTTCATTTACCCTATTTCAGAGAGAAAGTGGGTATCCCCATTAGTTATTGTACCTAAGAAGAATGGAACATGGAGGATTTGTGTAGATTTTAGAGATATGAACAAGGGTACCTATAGAGATTATTTTCCTTTGCCTTTCGTAGAGAAGGTCTTGGACACCTTGTCTGGGAAGAGGTACTTTTCTTTCATAGATGGGTTTATTGGGTATAACCATATCTAAATTGTCCCTGAAGATCAAGAGAAAACCGCATTTACTTTCCCATGTGTTACTTATTCTTATAGGGTTCTTCCCTTTGGTTTGTGTAATGCCCTGCCACTTTTCAGAGGGTTGTCCTAGCCATTTTTTCTGATTTAACCATGACTGTGTAGAAGTATACATGGAAAAATTCACAGTATATGGGGATGATATCCAACAAGCATTGGACAATTTGGAGAAAGTATTGATCATTTGTAGAGAGACTTACATTTCCCTCAGTCATGAAATATCTAGAATGATGCCCACATAAGAGATTTTTTTGGGCCATCATATTTCTGGTACCAGAATAAGGGTAGACCATGCCAAAATTGACATTATTTCTCAAATTAGAATCCCTAACTCACATAAAGAAGTTAGAAGCCTCTTATGGCATGCTGGATATTATAGGAGATTCATTCAAAATTTTACAAACTTGGCTGCCCCACTATTCAAACTGTTAGAAAAAGAGGTTGAATTCCATTGGGATGAAAAATGTGAGGTTTCTTTTGAAATTTTAAAGAAAATTCTTTCAAGTGCCCCTGTTTTAAGAGGACCAAACCGGTATATGCCCTTTAATATCTATATTGATTCCTTAGATAGCTCTTTGGGGGTTGTTCTAGGACAAAGACAAAACTAACCTCCTTAAGCTATCTAGTTTTTCAGTAAAAATATCTCCCCTACCAAAGTAAATTATACTATCATTGAAAAGGAATTATTATCAGTAGTTCATACCATTAATAAATTCAGACACAACATAATAGGGTATGAGGTTTTTGTACACACATACCACTCAACCATTAGGTTTTTAATGAATAAACCTGTGACAAATGATATAGTTACTAGATGGCTGCTACTATTGCAAGAATTCAATATTACTATCATTGACAGACCTGGAAAAGATAACCTTGTTGTTGATTTCCTATCTAAACTTATTCATACATGTGATAATGCACCAATGGATGACAATTTTATATATGAAAGTATGTTTATTATTTCTACTTACATTCCTTGGTATGCATATGTGGATAACTATCTTGTAACAAGAAAAATACCTCATAATCTGTCCCCTTGAGAAAAACAGAGAATTATTCAGCTAGGTGCAAATTATATGTGGCATGATGAATGTCTATACCGTAAATGGACTGATTTGGTGATTAGAATATGTGTACGGGAAGCTAAGATGTATGAAATCCTCAAATCCTTCCATGATGTCCCATGTGGAGGCCATTTTGATGATAAGAGGACACCATACAAAATACTGTATTCAAGCTACTATTGGACAACCATTTTTGTGGATGCAAAGAAGTTTGTGGCCAACATGTTAAGAACCAAATATCAATATAGCATAGAAAAACCTTAGAATAAGTACTCAAGACCTTGAAAAAGAGATAAATTCAAACAACAATCCTCTTCGAGGGGGAAACCTCCTTATGCCCACATAAATGTACAATTACAAGATGATTCCAAATGAAAATGTCTCTTTGGTATATATAGGAGACTAGGAGGTATAATTACAACTAATGGACTAAAGACGACATAAATAAAATAACATTAATAATGTAATATGCCCCAATTAAGGGGTAATGAGCCATTATTTAGGGCTTAACAGTTTGGACTTTCTTGGTTCCACCTTTCTAGGCACAAGTATTCCCAACAATATTTCTAGTATCCCTTCCTCCTCAAGAACTATCTCTAGACCATACAAAACCATTTAATGACCTCAGAACCTACCATATATGTATTTTTTAAATATACCATACTTAAGGAAACTCACCAAGGACCCAATTTTATAGAATCCTTCTTGGAGTAACATGCCCAACAAACTTCCATCATACATCCCTAAGTTTTATAGGAAACCTGGTGATTCGATGTCTTAGAAGATCACTTGTCATTAATGTCAACTACAACAAGAAGAGTGTGGGTCCTAAAGCTCAGGAGAGATATCACATGTAGAGGATCCATAAATAGAAGAATGTGCAGGAGAAAAGAAAATATCACGAGAAATAACGTTGCAGATATCGCACAGAAGCCAGAGCATTGTGCAGACATATATCCTTTGTAAAGTATCATGGAATCATAACCATTCTCTTTTGAATTTTAGGAGCAATATCCACCTTTGAATCAAGGATAAATCTAGATCATTGGATCAAGGATCTATATCAACAAGGATCGTCATATATCACTTTAAATTCAAAATAAATATCAACCATCGGATCATGCAGATCATCGTCAACCGTTGGATCAAGTAGTGAAGGATAGAATAATTTTTGGGACTCCGAAGCTTTGCCACTTCAATGATTATTGAGACAAGGAAGAGGAATGAAATAACGAAGTCACAAAATCATGAAATACCGCCAAACATCCGATATGATAGGAATATCGATTTAAATCCCAGTCATTGATCGTGGTCATCCAACATTCACCCTCCAGGGGAGTTGAACAACTTTAAATTTGTAATATCATGGAGTCCCGGAGTGGCAAAGCCCTGAAATCCCACCAACCATTAGATTGAGGGAAGAATTCAGGAGTAATGTAGACCATCCGGTCGATTAAATTGGAAGGATAGCATAAGGGGTACTATCAACCAAAAACAACCGATCACCTACACTTTATGACAACTTCGGAAGGTCAAACTCTGGGGGAGTTGAAGAAACTTAGAGTTGCAATATCCCTGAGTCCTGGAGTATTGAAGTCTCAAAGTAGCTAAATCATGTAGATCATCGATCTAATATCCCTTCGGGACCTTTCCCAACCATTTTATCAAACAATATAGATCAATGATCCAGAAGGGATACATATGACAAAAGACAAAGATGACACGTGGCCCAATCTATGGGTGACAAGTTTCAAGGCCCATTTGGCACATAAGGTCTGTGAGAGTCACAAATCAAGCCGACATATGGAACACACACCATGGGTCCATGTCAATGTAGGAGATGTCAGCATGCCATGTCACTTCGGGATTATGACCTCTAAGGATGTCCATATTATCCTACCAGAAAAAAGGTCGAAGTCCCAAAATCCTGAAGGCCCTGAGAAAAAATAAGGATCGCCCATTGTTTCGAGGAAAATCTCTTTATGGCTAGGGTAAACCACAACATACAGAAATGATTGAAAAAATCAAATCTATCCCAACATATGCTATATAAACCAATATGAAAGAAAGATAAGAAATATTCCTACCTCATCCAGATGTTCAATGAAGTACATTGTTGAGCACTTGAACCCAAAGCTATATACCTGCAACTAGTTCTCAACAAACAAGAAAATAAAGTATATGGTGATGATTAAAAAGGTTAGCACATTAGATAGCATAATCCATTAATAACATAACAAATACGCCCATGGATAATAACTCATATATTTTCAAGATATCAATTGGATGGGAAAGGAGTATTTCTATTAATAAATGATCAGCAAAAGCGAAAATATTACATACTTCGGTGTCGGCACAGTTCAGAACCAAGAAACTAAGTTCCTTCCAGTTGGGCCTCCACCACTTCAATCCTCCACCAAAGGTAAGCTCATAAAAGGGAGACAATGGGGTTCTCCATTAAGAAGGGAAGAGCTTGGGGGTTGAACACTGTGTTCAGACTTAAAGGACAAAGGGATGCAGACTCAATATGAAGTAATAATTTCTCCAGTGTAACTTTGCTCTCAAAGTTGAATTCTTCTCTATTTTCCATAGCTCGGAATTGGCCCATTTATAGCCTTCAAAATGGAACTGAAGGGCCAAGTCAAAACGTTTCTAGTATATAAAAGGCCAAGGATCATAGATCTCCTGTCGTGACATGGAAACCTGAGATTTAATTTTCATTTTCTGGCACAAATCCCGATGTACACGGGTTGTAGTGGACCAACCGGCATATACGCTTGTTGTATAGTGTGCAAGATGCGTACAAGTGGAAAATATTGTAATTTTATCTCTGGATTTTATCAACGGGGAAGATAAGTCTACATAGGGAAATGGAATAAGGCCCTCTGTGCAATATTGCATAGGGTGAGGCAAATATTTCTATAACAGATGCCCCCTAATGTCTGAGGACAGAGGAATATCTGTGATGGCATAAATGCATTATAAATAACCTAGAAGTGGAGTGGTAGGGGACCAGATGGATGAACTCATTGCTCATTACATTCTTCATTGACTTTGCATGGATGGCTACCAATACAATTACACTGCAGATCCATGTGAAAAATATACCAAACAACTGTTTGTGGCTATGAATAGTATTATCACATTTATTTTATAGGTGGGGTGTTTTCCTAAGAAATTGACCCCTTTGGAAAAAAAAGAAAAGAAGCAGGATAAAAACCCACAAAATCTATCTTATCCTAAGTTTTGGGGCCTGGGCACGTGTTATAACCCTAAATTGCACCATACATGCATACCTGGCATCAGGCCATCTTACTTGCTATCTTTTCCAAGCCATCACTGAACAACTCTTCTAAAAAACCATTGTTTTGAAGGTGTACATGCCCTGCACCACTACTTCCCACATACACACACTTGTTGCACCAATACAACCCACGTACACTCACAAAACAATGTGAAAAATAAAAATTGCAAAGGGATACGGGTTTTCGGGTCATTACCTAACCATTTGACCGCCTATAGCCAGTCACCCCAACCGTTACTATTTATTTTGTCCTATAAAATAATGTGTTGGGGTCTCATTCCAAGGAGAAGCACAAGAACATAGAAACTCTGCCCATTTTAGTATTCCCCCTTTGCCCCAATATTTTCCAACCACATTGCGAGTTTGAGCTAGAATTCCTTCTTCCTCCATTACAAACCCTTTCCATTTCCCTAGAGAGAATTGAAGAGGAAAAGAATACATGGAAGCAGTTGGTGCATGGTGAAGAGGATCCCAGGACCGATTTTGAGGAGCAATTGTCGGTCTCATATTGTAAGTGACTTTTGTGAGATTAATATAAAGAAATACTTTTTCTGTAACGCCAAATGATGTCTTAAATATTTATGATTTTCTTACATTTTTTGTTATGATGTCTAAACCACTAATCCTTATATATAATGCATGCTTGTAGTTTCTTTTTTTTCTTTCAGTGAATGCAGGTTGGCCTTGGGAGGATATCTTCAATCGAGAAACAACTAAGCGTAAAGGGATTGACACCAGATGCAGAGTTTAAGGTATGCCTACCGAATTCCTATACTTTGTCTTTTATGTATGATTGTGGGGTAATGACGAGATAGTTGTGAAAATGTAGGAGAATTTAGACGGTTAGCTCTGCCTGCATTTTAGAACCCTGGTGTAGTCCGTAGAGGGGTTTTCCCGCTATAGCAGAATTGGCGACCATACTGGGGAGACCTATAGGGTTTTTTGGGGATATTCTTTTGGGTGCTTTGAATTAGTTTATTTACTGTTTTCTTGAGTTTCTGTAAGATTTTGTGTCTTTAAGGGATTCTGGTCTTCCATACCAGTACTCCCTACCTGTGCTTCACTGTTGGTTTTCATTTTTTTTTTTAGAATTTACAGAGGTGTACGCGACCTGTAGTGGGCCTACACGCGTACATACACGCCTTGACTTTGGACAACTTTCGTACATACGCAGGTTGTTGAAGTGTCAGTAGCATGCTTGCATTGAGAATTTTGTTTTTAAAGAAGAAGCAATCATCCTCTTCCCTATCAGAATTCACACTTCTTAGGGGTTTTCTTGATCTAGCCCTGGTCTCTATTATAACAGTTTGTAGCCTAGGTCTAACCTCAGCATAGCTTTCTTTTTATCAAAGATTTCTTGTGTTTTCTTTATTAGGGTTCTTAGACAAGTTTGTGAATATTTTATGATATGTCTGCTTGGTATTTTCAATGACTCTTTGCGATCTGTGATGGTCCAAGATTCATTTATTGGTCTTGAATTTTATTCTTTTTTCCCTTCTTCGATTTAAAAGAAAAGAAAAGAATTCATTTTCAAATTTCTTGTTTTGAAGCATAAAACACTAAAAAAAAAAATCATTTCTTTGTTTGGTAAAAGTAGTTTAGGTTAGTTGCTTTATTTACCAAGGAAAAATAATTTTTTCTTAAGTTGTTTACTTTAATACTTAGGACATTAAGTAGCTCATAGTCGAGTGAAATCGTGTTCTAATTTTTTCTTTTCAAAGATCTGAGAAAAGTAGTTACAATTTTTTTTGGTGAAAGAGTTTAATTTGGCAAATATTTATTTGTGAAGAAGAAGTAGTTTTTTTTCAGTTTCATCTTATGCTCTTCTCTTTCGTCTCTTAAATAACATCATTGGTTTCACTTCCTTTCCCTTTGACATAAGACATCCACTAAAATTAACGCTTAATTAAAAGTTATTAGACTTTGTGTTTGTAGGGTTCATGAATTTAGTCTAGGCTAGAGCCTTGATTTAGGATTGGAGAGGAAACTCTTCAAGGCTACAAAAACAAACATAAGAGTCTGTGTTAGGGAGTGATTGAAAGTCCAGTAACTGTTAAATTTATCCAGGACCCCCCTCTAACACAAGGGCTAAACATGAGGTCACGTGTAGAAAGGTTACGGAGATAACCCCTCCAAAGTCGGACCAGACATAGTGGGGAACGCATATAGAGGGCTTATCTTGGGATTTAATTGATCGCATTTTCCACAGAGCTTCATGGGTCTCAAATCCATTCAAGGTCCTCAGTTGTCTTCCGTAACACTTGCTTTTGATACCCTTGATAGGTTTCGGGCTTGATACCCTGCTCATTACGATCCACCCGACTGTCGATTGTACCCTCCTGGTGACTGTTCGCACGTTGACAACCTAGTTTCTTTTATCTTAGTGACTTACACAGGTGACTACGGGGGTATACTATAGTCCCTAGGGTAGACATCGAGACACTCTTTATAGATTATACCTAGAGGGTGCTTCTGTATTCAAGTTTCACTTGCACCAATAAGTTTCTATAGTGTTGGTTGGTGTAATTGTTCTTCCAACTAGCTAGTGATCTGCTTGTCTTGCCTCATAAGAGTTTTTTCTAGTGTGTGTTGGTCTGTAATGTTAATAGAAAGACCTTGTGTGTCTTTGATATTCTCACACCATGGAGGATCAGGAGCTCTGTTGGTCGCAAAGGATTCTTGGCCTGCCCCCGATTAATCTGGAGCCACCCTGGCCACTGCCAAGGCGAAGACTAGACCAACAAGGCTATTTTAAGGGGACCAGGTCATAGTAAATTGAGCTCGACCCATCTCCAAGAGGAGAATAAATGATTCCATAGGAACCAACCATTTCTGACCTCAGAGACGAATCTCTTGGTCCATATAACCCTCTGATCATTGATCTATCGACGCCCATTGTCATACAAGTTAAACCTTACGAGTGTCAGGTAGTGCCACAAGAAGCGATGGAGACAAATGTTGCTACTTCTTCGGGGAATCCTCATATTTCCTTTACAGGTGTCACTACAGGAGGTTTGTTTCCTCCTAACCAACTATCGTCGGTCTGGACCACTATGGTCTCGACCGCCTCTACCTCATGCAATGGTCTGATTCTGTATATGGTGGCGATCACGGCTCCTTTCACCCAGAGTGCGACATGCCCTCCATTCTCATACGGGATGCTTGGATTTGATATGAACTTTGTCCTTTCCTACTCCACTCTACATACTTTAGGTCTAGGGAAAAGGAGCTCAAATTCTCCTCTACAAGGATCCATGGGGGGCACCTCATCTCCCTATAATGCTTTCCCTTACGGAGGGGGTCATATACCTCCTTCATCCCCTTCGCTCGGCGGTGCTCACTAGCACTCATCCAGGCTGAATGTAAACTATAGTTCATTTGAGGCAGGTAGTCAAGGACTTCCTTCTTATAGCATGCCGGTAGGTTTGACACCATTCTTTTTATATTGCGCATTTGGTAACAATGCATTCTCTTCAACTGTCATCTCGGCTGGGGGCAACCCCGATTATGGACAACGAAATCCTGTGTAGGGTACTATTCCTGTGCAAGGGGAAAACTCAAGAATTCCTTTCTCACAAGGACCTTGTAATCCGTGGCAAGGATCATTTCCCTCGTCAGGGATGTCGACCAGGGGAAACCCCTTCCATAGCCAATGGAACCCCAGGCAAGGCTCAAGACCTATGCCTGTCAGATCAGTTGGGGGAAACCCTTCACAAAATACTTGGAATGAAATGCAAGCCCAACCTTTTACGTCCTATTATGGGAGTCATCCGATGACATCTCAATAAGCGCATAATATATACATTGGTCATGACCATGGTTATTACCAGAACCCTGGCTAGCAACCTAAATTTTCCTGGCAACTTGGTGCCTGCCAAACTCCAGGGTCAGCCCAAACTTTTGTTTCTGGCAAATTTTCATCTACCAAACTTGTCAAGGTTACTAAAAGACCCTATCTGTCACAATCCACATTGGCCTCCTATGTCGACCAAGTTGCCTTCGGACATTCCAAATTTTGAAGCTAATCCTAATGAAGATCCAGGCGATCATGTGACTACCTTCCATTTATGGTTCTCATCTAACTCTTTGAGAGATGACTCCATCCAGTTGTGTTTGTTTCAACGCACTCTCATCGGGAGTGCTATGAAATGGTACATCGAGCTCTACTACTCAGGATACTCTAACTTTGGTGAATTTTCAATGGATTTCTTAAACCATTTTCAATTACCTGTGAGATATGACGTCAGCACCGATTTGTTGGCCAACTTTGAGCAGACAAAGGTGGACCATATCTCATATCACATCCGAGAATGGAGATGTTGGAAGAGTTTGATAAAGGACCAGTCCCACCAACATTCCTTCTTGAGTGGTTCCTTACGTATTTGGTACCCCAATTATCTAAAGACATCATAACATCGAGGGTATTTTCATAAGAAGAAGCGATAATGAGAGATCAACAACAAGAGTTGATTTACTCTCAGTCTAGTTTACTTTACAAAGTTTTTCCAGATGCACTGCAGTCTATACTTGACAAGACCAGACAAAGATCTAGACCACATACCGATGGTATTGTGGGTTCAGCGCAAACGAAGCCCGTTGATTAGTTGTCGAAGCAATTGTAGCGATTATCAATACAGGAGACATCGGCCAACCAGACCACTGGTTCGGCTACTCCCCCTACTCAAACGTTGGATGTACACAATGTTCATTGAAAAACCCAAAGGCCACCCAGCAGCCTAATGGAAAGAAGAAACATCAAAAGAAGGGTAAGGGGGATAAGAAGCCTACTAACAATGTTGGTGGGGGAAACACAGAAAATAAGAAGTTGAATTATCCATGTAATCTTTGCATGAAAGAGCATCTGACTCACTAGTGCCCTCAGCTTGCGGAGGCCCAAAATTTATTAGCACAACAATAGCCTGTTCTGTTAACGAACCCATTTCCACATGGGAAAAAATTAACTCAAGCCTCTTCGAGCGCGGAAGGGAGAACTCAGGGACCCCCTTTGTTTTTGAGTAATACTTTGTCTGTGAATGTGTACATGATGAAAGGTAGCGTTGATATAGAAACTAGGACATGCGATTATGGAATTCCAAACACCTATGAGAATGGTAAAGAATCTGAAAACCCACCTCTTCCTCTCCAGATTGAGAATACGTTGGGAGAAACAATGAAACGCATCCCAAAAGGTGTGTTCAAGAAAGCTTCCCACAAGACAAACACAAGGGCCGCCCAGAACTACTCTGTGGTGGAAGATTTTTCTCAAACCCCTTGTGAAATGTCTTCTTTGGAAGTCCTCTAGAGATTCCCTTCCTAGAAAAAGGATCTATTAGTTTCCTTAGGATCTGCTGAGACTTGTAATCTAGAAACAATCATGGTTGATACGACTGACTTAAAACCTCGTCTCCCTTACCACGTGGCATTTCAGATAGTAGTGGCTTACACGATGAAAACTTTTACTCAAAACATTTTCTGCACGGTGGTTGATGAGGGCGCCTTGACATGTGTGATGTCTTTGGCATGTTGGAAATCCATTGGCCAACCCATGTTGTCTCTGTCACCTACTCTTCTTACCTCTTTCGACGGTCATTCATTCTAACCAGAATGAATCATCCCCTCTTTCCCCATGCAGTTAGGGGGGAATATCGTGTGTGTCAAAGTTGAAGTGGTCGATGCGTCTCTCGACTACAATCTATTGTTAGGAAGGCATTATACCTATACTATGCAAGAAGTGATCGCGAAAATTTTCTGGGTCTTTTTGTTTCCTTACGAGGGTCGAATTGTGTCCATTGATTAGTTATCCTTCTCCCATCCTAAACCTTCATCGGGGGTATCCATGGTCCCGATGATTGATAAAACTTAGCTAGACATCATCAACATAGGGTTTGGTTTGTGCCCACCTTTGATGGGTACTTTAAATTACCCACCTCTAACCAGAAATGTCCAATACATATCAGTTGTCCCCGACCAACCTAGGGATGAAATATTCCAAATCTCGTCATTTCAGATGACTTACTTTAACGATACGTGGACTCTTCCTTCCCCATCAACCATTATGGAAGGGACAGGGAACCAGGGTATGGCCATGCCTTTGTCTGTGAAAGAAGTTGTGTACTCTATAGTCTAGCAAGCTTTCGTCGACCCCGATCCGACTCTTGCATAGGAGTTAGATCTGATTTTCAAGCCTATTTGGGCTCAAGGTTCCCTCATTGATACTGATTCTTTAGACTTAGTCTTTCCCTCAGAAGAGGTGATTATCGAGGCAATGAATATTCCGGATAGACCCTGGGATGATCTGCATCACAAATCTTATTTCCTCCCAAAGTTAAGAAGAATTGAAGCAGGAGAATTCACTCTGACTATGACTGGAGATAGGGATTTTCCTATCAATCCTTTGGATATGCACGATGTTTACACTGAAGGAAATATGGAAACCATCGCTAAAACGATACCTATTGATGTCTCCAGAAATAGGGAATCTCTCTTTTTGTTTAACCAGGTAATAGCAAGGTTCAACGTCTCGAGAGAGATTATCACTAACCATGGTAGTCACTTTTAGAATAAAATGATGTCTGAGTTAGTGTCAAATATTGGGTTGAGGCAAGAAAATTTGTCACCCTACTAGCCACAAGCGAATGGTCAGGTGGAAGCCATGAATAAGTCCCTTAAGACTATTCTACAATGAACGATCAATTCAGCCAAGTCAAATTGGCATTTGATGTTGTACTTTGCATTATGGGCCTACCGAATGTCTGTTAAGACTGCAACCAGTTTCCCACCTTTTCAACTCATATACGAGATGGAAGCAGTCTTGCCTATAGAGTGCTAGATCCCATCTCTAAATTTGGAAATACAGTTATTTCCAGACACTTCACCGCTTAAAGAGCGTTTATTATATCTTGAGCATCTAGATGAGTAGCGTTGGGATGTAGCCTTGGATAACAAGGCTCACAAACAAAAATTCAAGTGTCAGTATGATCGGTCCGTTCATCCTCATATTTTTTCTGAAGGTGACCTTGTCCTAGTATACAACCAAGAAAAGGATCCCCTGGGGGAAGGAAATTTCAAACCCATGTGGTTCAGACCTTTCATCATGGAGGAGTTCTAAATAAGGGAACTTATCATCTTCTAGACTTTGAGGGAAATGATTTGGCGGAGCCTAGAAATGGGTTGTACCTCAAGAAGTATTACTTGTAGGTGGGTCGCCTTAGGTGACTTCTTGTACATATCTATAGTTCTTATACATTTTCACTTTTATTTTATGTACTTTTGGTTTTATGGATGTTTTGTTTTTGGATGTCATCTTTTTCACTATGGCAAATGTCAAGTGAATCATAGGTGTTCATTGTGTTTGTGTATGGTGCTAGCCGACACACTTGGATTTGCATCTAAGTTAGGATTCCACCTCCACTTTCTAAATCTCATTGTCTTTTTCTCTTTGCCATAGGATCGATCCCACCGAATTGGGACATAGAACCCTCACTCCTGCTCTAGAAGTATCGTAATTTAGTGGTATATCCTACCTTCACATGGATGCCCTAGGTAGATCTTGGTTGCATTTTTTATGTCCATGTTGTCGCTAATAATTATAGGCTCGGGAGTCCTTTTTAGTTTTTCCTAATTACAAGTTTGAGCCTCAGTTGCATGATGCATTATTTCTTTTGAACTCACCCTCGGGACTCCCAAAGCAACGACTGTTCTTTTAAGCCCTTTTCAGACCCTCTAAACATGAAAAGATTGTCGAGCGATATTGTTTCCCTTCACACTCGCCAAACTAAAATTTGAAGGCACGTCTTTCCGGAAGTAGTCTACCTGTGTTTCAGTCCGGATGGTCAAATGTATGATTAAAGGTATACTCTAGGAGCCTCGGTTCTCTAGAAGAGTATTCTCAAGTATAAGTTTAACCTTTTTTCGGGCCTGAGGGACTAAATTTACGAAAAAGGACCCCCCACAGAGTCCATAGTTAATCTCTTTTCAGACTCCCTAAAATTGAAAAGATTGTCGAGTGACCTTGTTTCTTCACACTCGTTAAATTGCTCAAGAAGAACATCCCTTACGAAGTCCATAGTTAAGTTTTTTCAGACTCCTTAAATATGAAAAAAATTCCGAGTGATCTTATCTTTGTCACACTCATTAAAATGGTTTTGAATAGCTGTCTCTTCGGTGCTATTTTACCCCTTTTTAGAATCGACTAGACTACCTTCAAAAAAGGTACCCCAGTGGAGTCTCCTTTTACACTTTTTTAGACTCTCTAAAACTGAAAAACCACCGAGCTTACCAACCTCGTTAAAATTACATCAAAGGAAATTATCACTGTGCCTTATTAATTGCATTTGCATACCTGTGTCTTTGGCCTAATCTCAGCTCCATGTTTCTCTCAACTGAACATTCAGAAGCATTCCTTATACGCAAGCCTTGTAGCACTTTGCCTCTGTGTCTTGAGACCTTAACCCATGTAGGATTTTTCTCGAGTGTCCTTTTCCTGCATATGTCTCCTTTCTCTGAGCATCAGTGTGTTCCTTGCACTTGTATATAGTATGTCTGTTACACTCGTTCCTCCTTTGTAATGTAGCATTCTTTTATTCTTTTTCAAGCTTTCTAAAATTATTGAAAAAGACAAAAAAATCAAATATACCCCAAAAAGAGGAAGGGAAAAGTATTTTCTTTTTGTTGACAGCACAATGAGTCTCCCTTGGATGAAGCACATCCTTCCATTTGTTCGTCAAGCTCTAGGATTAAATATGACCTTAGGAAGTTGTTCTCACTACATAGAGTTGTGTCCTCTATTTGGTTATCCTTCCAAACATATGGACATTTGGCCTTGACTCTTGCATCGTGAACTTATGTCAATACCATGCTGCATGAGTCTCATCTTTTTTCATGTTTTTATCCAAGGGAATTTTTACTAAACTTCAGTCAACCCTTCTACAATTTGTCTCTTGTCCTCATGCCCGGCCATCCCAAAATTCCAATCAAGTCCTTGTTCAAAATCAATGAAGTTCTTTTCCTGATCACCGATATCCTCTTGTCTATTCCCGACGATCCGTCAAAGACCTCTGGGTAGCAAATTCATACACTGATATTACATTCCTACCCGAGTTTTGAAGATTTTGAAGTTGTTGCGCAAGCTCTGAAGACCTCATCTCCAACCATCAGGCGTCATTATCTTATTGAAGATGAATACTATACATGTATATCTTTTGATTTTGAGATGTATATCCTTCGTGTACTACTCGCGGTTACACTTTATATAGTTATATGACATGCATCTGCAGTGTATTTGATTGGCATCCATGATTTTATTTCATCCCGAGCATGGGTATGCCTGCCTTGGTAATACAAATTGTTATTTTGCAGATGGAACCTCTTAAACTTTAGTCTCTGGGCTCACTCTCTTTGTATGTTGGTGAAGATTTGTAATGTATTTCGGCCATCATATGCTCTTCAGACCTCACACATTAGGGGGCATCTGTTATAACCCTAAATTGCACCAGACATGCATACCTGGCATCAGGCCATCTTACTTGTTATCTTTTCCAAGCCATCACTGAACATATCTTCTAAAGAACCATTGTTTTGAAGGTGTACGCACCCTGCACCACTACTTCCCACATACACATGCTTCTTGCACCACTACAACCCGTGTACACTCACAAAAAAGTGTGAACAATAAAAATTGCAAAGGGATACGGGTTTTCGGGCCGTTACCTAACCATTTGACTGCCCATAGCTAGTCACCCCAACCATTACTATCTCTTTTGTTGTATAAAGTAAGGTGTTGGGGTCCCATTCCAAGGAGAAGCATGAGAGCATAGGAAATCTACCCATTTCAGTATTCCCCCTTTGCCCCAATATTTTGCAACCACATTGTGAGTTTGAGACATAATTCCTTCTTCCTCCATTGCAAACCCTTGCCATTTCCATAGAGAGAACTAAAGAGGAGAAGAATGCATGGAAGAAGTTGGTGCATGGTGAAGAGGAGCCCAGGACTAAGTTCGAGGAGAAGTTATCGGTCTCATATTGTAAGCGACTTTTGTGAGATTAATATAAATAAATACGTTTTTTGTCCTAAATATTTATGATTTGCTTACATTTTTTGTTATGATGTCTAACCCACTAATCCTTATATAGAATGCATGATTTTAGTTTCTTGTTTGTATTTCAGTGAATATAGGTTGTCCTTGGGAGGAAATCTACAGTAGAGAAACAACTAAGTTAAAAGGGATCGACACCGGACACAGAGTTTAAGGTATGCCTACCGAATCCCTATACTTTGTCTTTTATGTATGATGGTGGGGTAATGATGGGATAGTTGTTAAAAATTAAGAGACTTTAGACGGTTAGCTCTACCTACACTTTATAACCTTGGTGTATTCCATGGAGGGGATTTCCCGCTATAGAAGCATGTGGTTCTAAGCAGTTCATAGATCTAGGCGGCTGAGATCCGCTCGCTCAGATCTATGACACAGGATCCATATCAGACCACCCCCCAACGTTCTACCTTTAACGGGGGGGTTTGAGTTGGTGGTTTTGGAGCATGGGACCCCCACTAATGTGTCTCCCTATCTTTAACTAAGACCCCCCCCCTCCCACCTAAACCTCTTACCATGGCCTACCCCCTCCGAGTAGACCACTTACCACCCTCTCATACTGCTCTCACCTCCTGCTGACATCTGTCTCCCACTCCGTCTCTCACCTCTTCCTATCACATCTCCCACTCCCCTTCTACCTCCCATTATCGCACACCTAGCATCCACTCACCTCTATGTCATATCCCATTTCACTTCCACCAACCATCTCTCACCATGTGTCCTCCCCTTGTACTCCCTCTCACCTCCACCTCGGCGAATTTCCCCTACTACGCCTACCCCGCAGTCTCTCCTCGATCTCCATGACACATTATCGTGCCACTCCACCATCATTCCTGTACAACTCATCGCCAACATCCTTTCATTTGCACTTTCCCAATCACCTTTCTTATGGTGCATCTGTCCACATGGCGACCTCTCATCTCATTTCCATGTAGATCGCACCAATCATCCTCGTCATATTCTCGTCCATGTCCATCAACAAAACTCCCTCGTAGGAAATCTGGAAAATCTCAAACAATGAAGAAGAGGCCTCCACGCCCTAAAAATGCATAGTTTACTCGGGCCTCTCAGATCCTGATGCAACAGTTAATGTAAATAAGGAAGTGGGTGAGACATCGTCTCCTTCCTTAAATAGAAGGCCAGTAGGGGAAAAATTGCAGAAGCAAACTGTCAGTTCTATCTGACAGAGATCACGTCCGATAGAAGATTGCATGGGCAGTATGACCAATATCTGCATGCACATCCTAACAGATAATTTTTTCAACGCAAAACCTTAAACGCGTCACATGATCACATCTTCAGTAGTCGAAGCTAGTTTTGAGTATATGTAGGCATTTTTTCCATTTTGTTAGTGTTGATGGTAGAGCAAATCTCTCGAATTGTAAATTTTTAATGAACTCTCAGGTCATTCGGTTATGTATATGCATTTGAGACTTCTTGTTTAATGACAACCATATTTCTTACTCCCTCTTGTTTCCCTCTGATGTTGAAATATTTCATGATTGACTCATTCATTTGAATTATTGTGACTGTATTATGATGAACGTTTGATTATAGTGTTGTTATAATTCCTTTCAGTTCTTTGAGATTTGAATTTGAGAAGTTCTTGCATTTAAATTGTTCCTCCTTGGCCTACTGAAAGACCTGATGTGCTCAACATACCTATACATTTTCCTCATTGAAGTCTTCCTCCTACACTCCCTTACTACAACCCACTGACTGAAGTTAAACTATACCTCACCTTCTTATGCATATGAGTCCAGTTTTCTGAGTTAAGATGATATTTTCTCAAGATTTCGCTCATTTGACCCTTTTTAAACCAACCTGTGACATAAAATACTGATGGGTATCGGGCTTATCTCTACCGCAATCTAGGGGTGACTTATGGTCCTAACATTTATGGCGTCATTGTCAGGGATGAAATTGAAGATTTTCCTTGGGATTGAACGACAAAGATTACTGGTTCTGAAGGTGCATCAGAACTTAGTACTTCAAAGATTGAAACTGTGCATCTCATGACTCCACAGTGGTGACTCAATTGACGTGAATCCGCTAGAGACTCCATAGTTTCAGTTGTGTCTTCCAGAGGAAGACACACAAGGTCTACTCCACAGCTGCCTTTAGCAACACCTGAAGTGGACACAGAGAAAATTATCAGAAAAGGAAAGGCCCTTCGAGAAGGCACTTTTATTGATGAACCAGGTATTTATGATGATTTTCATTATCCTCATATAGGAACTCTAATTTCTGCATCTCATTCTACTGTTATAACTTCCGTTGGAGTTTCCTGAACCTTAAATTTTGGGAGTGTTCCTTTTGAGTTTTCTCCTGCTGGTCTGGGATTAGAGGGAGAAATCCTTTTCACTCCCCTCTCTCCTAAAATTGTACCATGGTTTAGACCCAGCACCTCAAAATATTTTCCTACCTCGAGCTTTACCACTCCTCCTCTTGTTAGAGTTACTAAATTCGCATAAAGGGAAACCTCTATCCCCCCAAGCCCTGTATCCTTTTCCCCAAATCCTCTGTTGTTTCCCTTTCCTCTTGGAGGATTAGTTCTAGTTTCCCCTGTTTGAAAACCTACTCTTCCTAATTCTCCTCCACCTCATATCCCTATGGCAGGGGCTAATCCCCCTAGAAACAAAATGGATTCCATAGTGGATTCTAGATATGCCCCTCTAGTCTTCCCTCAATCCATGAATTCTCTCCCTACTGGAGATTACCTAAAATATATGCCTAATTTCACTGGAGAAGAGGACATAACTACTAAAGAGTACCTTTCTACCTTCTACAGTTATGCAGACAATCTAAATATTGAAAATGAAGATGTATGGATGAGAGCCTTTGTCCAAAGCCATGATGGTGAGGTTAGAAAATGGTTTAGGGGATTGACCCCTGGATCCATTGTTGGGATTGAGGCTCTAGATGATGCCTTCTTGAGACAGTGGGGGGATAAAAAATAATTTATTTATTATATCACAGAGCTTGGGTCCTTAAAGGGAAAACAGGGAGAATTTGTCTCTGACTTCTCCCAAAGATTCAATAAGATGTACAATAAGATCCCTGTAGAGATAAGCCTACATAAGCCTCTGCTAAAAGTACCTATGCTAGTGATTTTGACCATGATTTTTTCCTCTTGTTAAGAGAGAGAAGAGCTACTTCCTTGGATCATATGAAATATGCAGCCCTGGAAGTGGAGTCTAATGTGATGGAAGAAAACCAACTTAGGAATAAGGATGATAGAGACATACCAAGGAAGAGACCTGGAACTTTCACATATGTTTCCTTTTCTACCCACCTCAAATGGATGAAGTAACCAAGTTACTAAAATCACTTTCAACTAGGATGGAAAAATTGGAAGTGGAGGGGAAGCCGACATACATAAATTCTCAAAATGTTGATAACAAAGGAAACTTTAGGAGGTCAAATAACAATTCTCCTCAGATCATTCCAAGGGAACAAAGGGACATAGATAGAAATGATCATAAAATCCAAACCCCTCTCCAAAATAACCTTGTTGTTGATGAAGAAAGGGAAGAAAAGGATCTCGATCCTAAAATCCATTGTCTTGGAGACACCCCCCCATTTCCCCTTTTGAATCAATCAGCATACAATAAGTCTCTCATGGAAAGTCAGCTAAACGAGTTGAGTAAGGGAGACAAGGCCAGTGGTAGCCAAAATAGATATAATCTTAGATCCAAGAAGAAATAAGGAACAACTTATATTCCTGAGCATCCTATCAGAGCAGAGAAGCCTACTAAAGATGCAACAAATAGCAACAACAAAAAGGAAACTTAGAGTCTCTCACCAATAGCCAAAGACCATATCCCAGAGGTGAGAGAAGTTCTAAAATCCCCTTCCTCTTTCAATTTTGATCATGAAATATAGAAAATTAGAATCCATGTTCCCCTTTAAAATATAGTCAAGCATGAAGACTTCAAAAGGTCCCTCTCTAATTTGTTGCATCCCAAGACACCCTGCCACCCCATAGACTCGGTAAATCTCCAATATGAGAAGCCAACAGTCATATTAGGTCCCATGATAGAAGATAGAGATGATTCATCCCATCCTTTCTACACATCACTAAACATACATGATAAGGTGTTGCATAATTTTTCGATGGACTCTGGGGCATCTCATAATATTATGCCCAAAAATGTTATGGAAGAGATCGGATTAAAAATCACAAAAGATTATTATGATTTGTACTCTTTTGATTCAAGGAGGGTGTAATGCCTTGGTTTCATCAAAGATCTAGTTGTGACCTTGTTTCAGCTGCCCATGAAAAGTTTGGTCATGGATATCATGGTAGTTGATGTTCCTCCCAAGTTTGGCATGACTTTGTCAAGATATTGGATTAAAAGGCTTTGGGGAACCTTGCAGATGGGCCTCACATATGCCACTATTCCAGTGTTTGGGGGGGAACATAGAAGACTTTACAAAGAATCTCAGTTGGCCTACATTATCTGTGATGAAGCAGACCCCACCAATCATTCTATATTTTCCCTTGATATTGATTTCAGATCCAACCTACTGTAGCTCATTGATGCCCCTGAACCTCCTCTTGAGATCAGAAAGATCGTTACTATCGGTGAAGATTCTCCTCCAATTACCTCTGTGTGGAAAATTCTTTTTGATGGAGCCTCTTCTAGGGAAGTTGTTGGTGCTGAAGTGGTTTTTGTGTCACCTTGTCATGAAACCATATCACTTTCCTACAAGTTAGAGTTTGAAACTACCAATAATGTTGTAGAGTATGAAGCTCTTGTTTTAGGCTTAAGAGTTGCGAAGGATATGGGAATTAAAGAGATATCAGTGTTCGGTGATGTTGAGTTGATTGTCCAGCAGATCAAGAACATTTATTAGACCAGACACCCTAGGCTCAAAAGTTACAGAAATGAAGTATGGGACCTCATTGACACTTTCTTACTAGATTTTAACATTTCATTTGTTCCCAAAGAATAAAATGTGATGGCCAATTCTATGGCCATTTCAATGAGCAATTTCAGAGTCCCTCTACCACCCAAGCTCAAGTATGATGTAGAAGTGAAATATAGACCCTCTATACCTGAAAACATCAAGCATTGGAAATTCTTTGAAGATGATCTTGAAATCAAAAGGTTCTTAGATACCGTTGATGAGTTTTTTTCATTACATATTGATCAAGAGCCTGATTCTGAAGCAGATCCTCATGCCAATGTTTTTCTGAACAAAATTGCTAATCATTATATTGTTAAATTGCCTAGAAATCACATTCCAAAGGGACTAGTCCCCTTGGAAAGACTATTTGACAGAAATGATGTGGTAGCAAAGGGTAAAATCTCAGGTGAGGATGTTGATGTAGCTGAGTGCAATATTGGCACATAGAAGAATCCCAAGTTTGTCAAGCTGTCAAGCAATTTGTCAAAGGAACAAAGGGTTGAGTATGTTGAGTTGTTGAGGGAATTTGATGATGTGCTTTCCTGGACCTATGAAGACCTCATAACATATGATACGAGCATCATTGAGCACAAGATACCATTGAAATAGGAATCCAAAACATTCATGCAAAAATTAAGATAGATAAATCCTATGTTGCTTCTTGTTATGGAGAAAGAGGTAAAGAAGTTGTTGAATGCCCAAATCATTGTTCCCCTAAGATATTCTAAATGGGTTGCCAACATGGTCCCAGTAAGGAAAAATAATGGAGAAAACAAACTTTGTGTTGATTTCAAGAACCTGAACAAGATCTCAAAGAAGGAAAACTACCCCTTGCCAAAGATTGAACACATAATACAAAGGATAACTGGTGCATCCGGGATTTCCATGATTGATGGATTTTTTGGCTACAATCAAATATATGTCTTACCTGAGGACAAATAAAATACCACCTTCACCACTCCTTGGGTCACATTCATGTATTCCAAAATGCCCTTTGGATTAATGAATGCAGGAGAAACCTTTCAGAGAGCCATGGACATAGCCTTCATTGGGGAAAAAGATAAATTCATGGTCATCTATATGGATGACATAATAGTCTTTTCCAGATCTGATAAAGAGGATTTTTGTTATCTGGGAAAAGTCTTCCTGAAATGCAGAAAGTTTGGTCTCTCCTTAAATCCCATGAAATCATTATTTTTCATGAAGGAGGGAAAATTATTGGGGCATATAGTATCTGCTGAGGGAGTAAGAATTGATCCCAATAGGGTGGAAGCAATCCAAACCTTGTCACTCCTGAGATCCAAGAAACAGGTCCAATATTTATTGGGGAAAGTTAATTTTCTGAGAAGGTTTGTTTCCAATTCTGCTGAATTGGTGAAGCATATCATAGTTATGCTTAGAAATGGGAATGAAGTAAAGTGGACTATTGATTCCAGAGAATCCTTAAACTAAATCAAGAAGGCACTGACTGAAGCACCTGTGCTTATCAGTTTTGAATATTCCAAATATTTTCTTTTTTTCTTCATTTGATACAGTGGCATTTGTTCTCCTGGAGAAGAATGCTCAAGGGTTGGAGTAGCCTATTTCATTTTTTAGTAGGGCATTGAGGGATGCAGAGGTCAAATATGACATCATGGAGAAGAAATCCTATGCCTTGATGAAATCTCTTAAAGATTTCAGAATCTATGTTTTACATTCATAAACCATTGCATATGTTCCTTCAGCTTCTGTAAAGGACATTCTCATTCAGCTTGACATAGATGAGAGAAGGAGCAAGTGGATTGCCAAGATCCTTGAATTTGATATGTAAATAAAATCCACCAAGATAGTTAAAGGTCAAGGTCTAGCCAAGCTATTGAATGAATCTAATTGTAAATCTTTGGGGGTTAATTTCATCAACACTCGCTCAGAAGATGGGCAGGTTGAGGTGCGTGATAACAATCCTCAAGACAACCCTCCATTAGCAGAATGCACCTGGTACAAATACATTGTATATTTTATGAAAGAACTAAGGCCCCCCGATGGAATGGGAAAAAAAAAGGAAAGAGATTTAAAGCTCAAATATATCATATATTTCCTTATTGACTAGGTCTTGTATTGGAAAGATTCTATAGGAGTTCTTGTGACATGTTTGGACCCACAGGAGGCTCAAAACATTATGTTTTATTTTCATGAGAACCTGTGTGGGGGGCATCATTTCTGGAAGACCATAGCCTACAAAATACTCAGGGTTGGTTATTACTGGCCTACCTTGTTGATTGATGTCTTTGCGAAAGTCAGGTCTTGTATCAAATGTCAAAAATTCGTAGGAAAGAAGCAGATCAAGTCTTTGCCACTGAAACCTATGGTAGCTCCAGGACCCTTTCAACAATGGGGGATGGACTTCATTGGGGAAATTCATCCTTCTTCAAGTGGTAATCACAGGTGGATCTTAAATGCAACTGATTATTTCACCAAATGGATAGAATTTATCCCCATAGGGAGTGCTTCGCACAAAGTAATCATTGGTTTTCTTGAAGATATTATGGCAAGGTTTGGTTGTCCGAACGTTGCTACATCTGAGACACCTTTACATTTTCGCTATACCTTTTTTTCTACAACGTTTAAGAAGGAATGGCTTGGAGGATATTTATTAGATGGATCATGGTACGTTGGTTTAACATTTTCATCACCTGAGGCCTTATAATTTTAGAGATACAACCTGTGTAATATAGGGTTCTGGAATCATCCTGAACTAAGTCATTGCATAAATTTTTCTATAAAACATTTTATGTAATGTTTCAGACCCTGAAATCAGGAGGATATTCACAAAAATTAGTAAGGTATCTCTGGTAAAACTTTCAGCTTCTGGGTCATCTTACATTTGTATATACACCATGTGGAAGATAGGGTATTTGACTAGTCCTATTGACTAGTCTCAAGAAGGTGTTCCAGGTAAAAAAAAACATATTTTATTCCTAGACTATCCAAATCGAGTGAGAATGGTTGCATTGGATTCTGGACAGTCTATAGTATGTATGGTATGCATTTTAGAATTTTATATCAATTATTTTGTGCGGGGCACACTATACAAGTGAGATCTATTGGAAATGCCAAAAATCAGCAAGTTGTGGGGAAGATACCATAAATTCCACTTGGCACATCCAATTTTGATCAGACCTGTGGCATTGCAGAGAATAAATATCATATAACTACAAAAAAGAATTTTTCATACCTAGAAGGGATGAAACTTTCGAGATACAACAGAAGAAAGATTGTCTAGCATAACCACCTAAAATCAAGGCTCAAATGTGATACTTGGCCAACATGCCACCCAAAAAGGGAACTTCTACACCAAATAAGCCTCCAAAAATTCCTACTTGGACTCTTGATGAAGGTGAAGAAATGCGTAGGGACATAAATGAATTACAAAAGAAGACAGTGACAAAAGATAAACTACAAGGGATGATGGATTCAACTGAAGCTAAATTAGAGGCAATAATGGATACTAAGATGGATGGTTTAAAAGGGAGATCATGGAAGGAATGAAAAATTTCCTAATACAGAGGGAACCTTAAAGTGAAAATGTGTCCCATGAAAGTCATGATGAGGACACAAGGAAGATGAATCAAGAATGGAGAAACTCCAACTTTGGGTTGAAGACCAACCACATTCCTAAGATCGATATGAGGAAGTTTGATGGCAAGGACCCAATCACATGGATACTTCAGATGGAGCAATTATTTGATCTACATATTGTGCCACATACACAAAAGGTACGAATTGCTTCTTTATATTTAGAACCCAATCAATTTGTATGGTATCGATGGATTTGTTTTCACAAATCAATCGTCACTTGGAAAATTTTCACGGAAGAAATGATAGCACACTATGAGGATACAAGGAGCAATACCTTCTTTAGCCAATTGATAAATCTCAAGAAAAGGGTTCAGTCACAAAGCACATTGAGAACTTCCAAATATTGAATATAAAGGTAACAAATATTATAGATGAGCACTTGATTGATGTATTCATAGGAACTTTAAAGGATAACATTCAACATGAGGTTCAACTTTGGGAACCCAAATCATTGGAGAATGCATTTAAGGTGGCAAGAAATGTTGAAAGTAAAAATATGTCTATGGCTACTAGAAGGACCAATCCTAAAAGCTATAGAGAGAATAATTCTCCTTCTTCTAAAACAACTCAACCTACAAGGTTGACACCTCAACAATTGGAGGAAATAAAAGAAAAAGGTTTATGCTTTAATTGTGACAAAAAGTACAGTAAGGGACATAAGTGTGGTGAGAAGAAATTATTCTACATAGATTGTGAAGAGGAAGAAGAACAAGAACAAGAACAAGAACCATCTCAAGATGAAAACGTAGAAGCAATTTCGTCTGAAGAGTTGACTCCCATGACATTGTGTAATTCATTGGCTGGAATTAGCACTCCTAAAATCCTCAAGATCGAAGGATATATCAAAAAGAAAAAGGTAATAGTCCTAATTGATTCTGTAAATAGTCATAATTTCATTCACTATAAATTAGCCAAATCTTTGAATTGCTTTGTATATCCAGCGCCAGAGTTTCAAGTAATGATTGCAGATGGAGGAACTATCAATTGCTCAGGAAAATGCAATAAGATCAATCTTCCTATGGTGGAATATGTAATGGATAGTCCAATTATTGATATACCCATGGGAGGTGTTGATGTTGTACTAGGAATCCAATGGTTACAATCATTAGGAATGAGGCTTTTAATTTTAAAGAACTTTTCATGAATTTTTCATTGGAAGGAAAATAAATTGAGTTAAGAGGTATCACAGGGAAACTAGATAAGGTGATAAGCTCTAACAACATGACAAAATTATTGAAAAAGGGGCATCAAGGTGTTATTGAACAACTATGATCACTAGATGTTCAAACATATAAGCCATCTATTCCTCTAGATCTCCAAGGGATCATTGATAAGCATTCCAAAGTATTTGAAGATATTCCCAAAGGTATTCCACCCACTCGAAATCATGATCATGATATTCACCTAATTCCTAGGATTGTTCCTCCTAACATCAGTCCGTACAGATACCCTTATGCCCAGAAGAGTGAAATTGAGTGCATGGTTGAAGAAATGTTAGAGGTTGGCATTATTAGACCTAGACAAAGTTCCTACTCTACACTAGTGGTAATGGTATTCAAGAAAGATGGCTCATGGTGTATGTGTCCAGATTATAGAGAGATCAACAAGATCACTATTAAAGATAAGTTTCATATTCCCGTCATTGATGAATTGTTATATGAACTACACGGAGCAATATATTTCACAAAGTCGGATCTTCATTCAGGGTATCACCAGATTAGAATGAAGGAAGAAGATATCCCAAAAACAATTTTTATTCCAAACTCATGAAGGCCATTATGAATTTTTGGTCATGACTTTTGGCCTTACAAATGCACCTTCCACATTCCAAGGGTTGACGAATTCCATTTTCAATCCCTTCCTTCAAAAATTTGTGTTAGTATTTTTTGATGATATACTAATCTATAGCAAGTCTTGGGAGGATCATGTGTGACATCTTGACAAGGTGCTACAACTACTAAAGGAGAAACAAATATATGCCAAACCATCCAAATATTTCTTTGGAGTGAAGGAGGTAGAGTATTTGGGTCATATTGTATCTCATGAAGGTTTCAAGGTAGACCCTAACAAGATTAAGGCCATGATGGACTGGCCAATTCCCAAAACATTGAAAAATCTTAGAGGATTTTTGGGTTTGACAGGTTACTACCGCAAGTTTGTTCGACACTATGGAAGAATAGAAGCACCTTTAATGACACTAACTAAGAAGGATGCATTTTCATGGACTCCAGAGGCAACTAAATCTTTTGAGCAACTTAAAGAGGTGATGTGAAAAGCTCCTCTCTTGACCACTCCAGACTTCACAAAAACCTTTATTGTAGAATGTGATGCCATGGGAAATGGAATTGGTGTTGTCCTAATGCAAGAAGGAAGACCCCTGGATTTTGAAAGTTGACCACTCAAGGGAAAGGACTTACACAAACCCATTTATGATAAGGAAATGATGGAAATACTACATACATTGAAGAAATGGTGTCCTTACCTAATAGGCAGGCACTTCAAGGTCAAAACAAATCATGATAGTCTTAAATACTTCTTGGAAAAAATACTATCTTCATAAGAACAACAAAAACTGGTAACCAAGATATTGGGTTATGATTTTGAAATCATTCATAAAAAAGGGAAGAAAAATGTTGTGTCATATGCACTCTCAAGAAAGGATGAAGATGTTGAGACCTTTCTCTATGCTATCTCGATCATCCAACCTGATTGGATAATAGAAGGAAGGGATGAATGGAAGAATGATGAAAACATGTGGACTCTCATTCAATGGTTAGAGAAGGATTCCAGTGCATCATATACATTTACATGGAAAAATGATTCACTATGGTACAAATATCACTTCTATTTATGTAAGAACTCCTAACTCAAACAAACGGTACTATTGGAATTGCACACCTCTCTAGTAGGAGGGCACTCAAGATTTTTGAAAACCTACCATAGGTTCAAGAAGGAATTGTTTTGGGATGGACTTAAAACTGATGTTCAAAGGTTTGTGGAAGAATGTTTGGTTTGCCAACAAACTAATGTGGAAACAATTAAGACCCCATGTCTTTCACAACCATTATCCATCCCAAGTCAGCATTGGGAGGAGGTTTCCATGGATTTCATCACAGGGTTACTGAAGTTTGAAGGAAAGAGTGTCATCATGGTGATTTTTGATAGATTGACCAAGTATTCACACTTTTGTGAACTCTCTCATCCCTTCAAAGACAATATAGTTTCCACTGCATTCATGTATATGGCAACCCAAAGATTATTGTAAGTGACAGAGATCCCATCTTCACTGTACATTTTTGGAAAAAATTGTTTTCTTGTTTGGGTTCACAATTGGATCATAGCTCATCCTATCATCCTCAATCTGATGGACAAACCATGGTATTGAACAAATGTCTGGAAGGCTACCTCTGTTTCTTTGTCTTTGGTAAACAAACACAATGGTTCAAATGGTTACCCTTGGCAAAATAGTGGTATAACACTTCCTTTCATACTGCAACAAAAATGACACCATTAATGGCACTCTATGGACACCACCCTCCTTCCATCACTTATTCTCTAAAAGAAAACTCTAAGGTTCAAGTAGTGGAAGATCACATCGAGCATCAACAACAAGTTCTCCAAATATTAAAGGACAACCTAACCATGGCACAAAATCGCATGAAACAAAAAGAAGATCAACATCATAGTGAAAGAAGTTTTGAAGTAGGAAATTGGGTGTTTTTAAGACTACAACTATACAAATAGATGTCCCTCAAGCAAGCCAAGAAGGATAATAAATTATCACCAAAGTACTATGTCCCTTATAAGGTGTTGCAAAAGATTGGTACTATGGTATACAAATTGGAGTTGCTTGCATCTTCACAAGTACACCTAGTTTTCCATGTTTCATGCTTAAATAAGGTTATAGCTGACAAGATCCCAACTCAAACTATATTTCCAGAACTTGACGAGGAAGGAAAAATCATATTGGAGCCTGAAGCCATCACTGACACAAGAATTCACCAGCCGAGGAATAGATCCATTTTAGAGTATCTCATTAAATGGAGGAAATTATTGGCTGAAGATTCCACTTGGGAATATGAATATTTTATAAAGAATCATCCAGAGTTACTCAAGCGTTGCAGACAAAAATTTTCTCAAGGGGAGGGGCATGTTAAGCCCTAAATAATGGATCATTACCCCTTAATTAGGGTATATTAAATTAGTAATGTTATTTTATTTATGTCGGCTTTAGTCCATTAGTTGTTATTATACCTCCTAGTCTCCTATATATACCAAGGAGACATTTTCATTTGGAATCATCTTCTAATTGTACATTTGTGTGGGCATAAGGAGATTGCCCCATTGAAGAGTCTTATTATCTGAATTTCTCTCTTTTTCAAGGCATTGAGTACTTATTCTGAGGTTTTTCTATGCTATATTGATATTTGGTTCTTAACACAAACCATTAAATGTTTCATGCAAAGGTGAATGGGTAGGTTGAATCGACAAAACAGTAAAAAAATGAATACCTCCCAACCCTAGTGGGGGGCCAATAAAGCATCTAGAACATCAAGGAGGTTGTGGGTCCCCTATGATTATGGACTAGAAACAATGTATGTGACTTTGGTGAAGTGAAAGAATAACTAACAGGTTATTTTTTCAATAGCAATGAATATGGAATACTTTAACAAATAACTAAAATATGAATATGGTTAGTAGTGAATTGATGTAACATACATTAATCAACTACAAAGTGAATTTACTATTAGGTAGGATGGGATATTATCCATGTCGGGGGGAAATAAAAAAAGCATGTGTCTTGTAGACCTATTTTCCTTCCTCTCAATGTCACCTGGCCTTCTAATATCTCTCAACAATGGGGCATGAACTCACTAGAATAGAGACTAGGGAAGGTATGAACGATTATTCAAAATGAGGGGTTAAGAGTGCATATCCCAAAGGAGCTGATGATATTTCCCAATATCCATTAAAAATTTGATCTAGGTGCAGTTGTAACCCACAACTACCACCTATGTAGAAAATATTAGTTTTGGGCCACTAGGTTACCTCCTTCAGTGTAGTACGAGACTCTCGGCCTCAAAGAGTGGTCATGGGCTTGGAAATATTACAAGAGTTGGGTGGCTCAAGAAGGATCATGTGAAACAACTAGACCTTAGCATCTCACCTTCACAGGTATACCCTTGCCTTGCTATGTAGGAAGACTTGATTGGAAGGATTTTAAGTTTCATAAACAATCAACCACTAAGTTTTGAATGAAAGGTGATAATGTATTGTTTTTGGATACCTACCCCCAAAATCCTAACTTAAACTAAAAAAAAAAAAATTTGACCTCTCCAAGAGTATTTTAGTGAGTTCTTACGGTTGTGTTTTAAATTGTTTTGGATATTTGGGTCATGGACCAATCCCTTTCTTAAGGCTTTTCTTGAAGGTTCTTTTGGAACACTTAAGTATTTCTCTTCCTCCTATATTTCTTGTGGGTGCAAGAAGGGGAGCATACTTTGACAAAAATGAACTTTATATGCCTTTACGTGTGTGAATGTGTGAAAAAATTACAATTATAATTGAAATTTCAATATGTGGACTTCACAGGGTCTATTACTCTTCCTTTAATTAATCACTAATTGTTTTCAATATTTGCATAATTGGAAAACTAGCCCTATATAGTAAAAGATGTGGACAAATGGGGTCCTTACAAATATTTAACTTCCTAATTGTTTGCTGCAAAAAATGAAACTATCCAAGTTTGTTAAATGATTTGGACAACTGGGGTCATTACAAATTTTTAGCTCCGTAGTGTATGTTTTTGCAAAACCCTAAGAGGTGCACAAGTTCTTTGGCCTCACCTAATTACTTTTTTTATTTTTGAAAATCTTTTGGAAAAATATCAAAGGAAATATTTTCACATTTGGGATGCTTTACTTGTCACTTTAATTTACTTCCTACATTTGTTGTGCAAGGGGGATGGAGAATACCTATAAACCCCATTCTATTTCACCAATATCACTAAAGGGAGTGCAAAGTGAATACCATACTTTGGGGGATACAATAAGTCTTCTAGTCCCTAAAAGTAAAAAAGGCTTGATTAAACGAGTTCAAATGCTTCAACTAGCCATCCACATGGTAAGATAAAATATATTTGTGGTTATTTTTATGTTTTCTTGTATCTAGTTTACCCAATTTACTACACAAAAATGGAATCAAATTATGATTTGTTAGCTTTACAAAGTGATACAAAATAAATTATAAACCCCTATTCATAGGGGAGGGTGAAAAAACCCCTATTCATAGGGGAGGGTGAAAAAACCCCTTTTCCTAGGAAATAAGAATATTTGTGTAGGTCATCAAATGTGTGGATAAACAAAGACTATGCAAAAAAAAAACACAATTACCGACACAAATTTTGCACCTTTGCATGACTGCTCTTTTGAAAGTCACGTGGAGTCTGTATATGAAGATGCAGAAAAATTCCAGATGGAATGTGAAGCAATGAAGGTCAAAGGAATTAGTCTGGATTCTTATGGAGGCTGGTTTAGTGACCTATAAAACTAGAGAGAAGAAAATGGGCTCCTGAAGCCTACAATGGGAGAAATTGGATCTAGAACCATAGTGGAGTTGCATTTTTGTTTATATTATTTTTCCACATGGATGAGAAAAAATACACTATTGATGTTGGGTATGTGTTATATTCTTTGCTTGAATAGAATAAGGGGGTGGGGGGTGGGGGGGGGTTCTCCACAAGGGATTAAAAGGGGGGTGGAGCACCCCCACCCCCCTGCAAAAAAAATATTCCTCGGTTTTCATGCTCATTTTTGGGAAGTTTTTCATCACATGGTTGTTGATGGTTTTCTATTTATAGTTTAGGAATTAGGGTTGTTGACTAATCCAGGTCATTGGATTAGGTTTTTGGATGCCTCTAGCTCCTATATGTATACTGTATTGCAAACAATGTATGATGTGAATGAATATAGAATATGTTGGTTTTTCCGGTTTGGGTTTCCAAGGGAAAAATCTCTTTGTAATGTGTGTATTTGTCATTGTATATTTTTTATTCTTTTATGAAAAATTGTTTTCATTAATATATTGTTCAAGGTTAAAATCTACAATTGAGTGTTAGCATTAGGGGAAATTTGAGGTCTAAAATGGGTGTCAAAACTAAAAAATGTACTATAAAAATCAACTTTAAAGGAACAAATCACATTTTAAAGGATGACATCATTCCCCGAGGATGAGTTGACATTGCTTGAATTGAAAATTCCTACTTGTCACATTATAAATGGTGGATAAAAACCCATTGTTAACTATGGTAGTGCTTTAAGAAAATTACTCATAATGAAAAAAATACTCACAAATTAATTTTCAATATGATATAAATATATCTCTAAAGTAAAGTACTTTAAAGTACCTATGTCCATTCATACATTAAACACTTTATATTTGAAATTTAAAAAAGAATATAAAAAAATATGTTTTACTTGAAGTGAGTGCTGGTTTGGTTGAAGTACATTGGGTTCATGATTCAAAGTTATGAGTGAGGTTATATGAT
Organism: Picea engelmannii; assembly: GCA_009831015.1. Taxonomy (NCBI): domain Eukaryota; kingdom Viridiplantae; phylum Streptophyta; class Pinopsida; order Pinales; family Pinaceae; genus Picea; species Picea engelmannii. Next base: position 309,307 of record ML778056.1, on the reverse strand, counting down.
ATAATATATCATATCATATATGATATGATATTTCATACATGGAATATATGATATATTATATCATATCATGTGTTCGTTATAACACATGATAAGTATTTTTTTATTATTTTTTTTTTAAATTTTTAAATATAAATGTTATTTTATTACATATTTTAAATTTTTTATTATATATATATATTATGTATTTTATTTTTATATAATATCTTAATTATATATTACTATACGGGTTTATATTTTAAATAATAATATATTATATAATTATTTATTTATGAATTTATATTTATACTTTATTTCAAGTTATTCAATGACAAAGGACGCATGTATTAGTTTTTAAGGAGATTGACGTTTTTTTAAAATGTCACTTCTATTTATAGTCACATCCTTTCCTTTTAGTCACATCAATAGAAGTTTTTTTTATTGATTTTACTTCTAGACAAATTTTCAATTGAACTTAACTATAGTTACATGGATTGTAGTGCAAAAAGTGAGTTGTAAATATACCTCCCCAACAAAATGACAAACTCATAATGT